>PVKA01000619.1:41973-188873 GCA_004027165.1 Ctenomys sociabilis | reverse complement strand
TATAAAAATGAAGTATACATCGTGAGCCCATAATATTAAGCTGAGCTGTAAATGGATATGGTCGACAATTTCTTTGAATAACTCCCTATGGTTGCAGAATGCTGGACTGTGTTGGATTGTGGTGTCGAGTTCAAGCACCTAAGGTAGTTGAATGTCAATGGAGTGCCCACTTTTGACAGGTGTAGACAAGGGAAGGGTTGTAGAAAGAAAAAATCATGATGTGTGTGTATAGACAGTACAGTTGGGATAGATAACGCTGTGCTTCTGCATAATTCTATGAGAGGCAAGATCTGTACTATTGGTGGTGGGACAGGATATTATGTCGGCTTTTAGTGCTATGGTCATCCACTAGGTAAATAATTATTGAATCTTTGATGTAATTCAGCTATATAAAAACCTGTAAATATAATATCATGTATGCACCTTGTACAATACCAAAACGTTATGAAAACAGTTTGCAATGTATTATTTCATCGACTCTGTATGGTTATGGTGTTTTGAAACTGTCTGATTGACATTTGTATTTCAATAAAATAAAAATAAATGGAAAAAAATAAATAAAAATAAATAAATAAATAAAATAATAAATTTAAAAAATTTTAAAATTACAGAAAAGATCATGGAGCCACAGAGGAAGGCGATCAATGATGCATAGTGTGCCTGGGGAGAGTCCCATGGGGAGAAAACTTTCTCTCAGGCTCTCACAGAGAGCAAACTGGTTAAGCATTGGCCTTGACTCATCCACATGGCTGAAACAGACAAAGGATCTACAGAGTGAGGTACAGGATTACAGGATAAACCCTGAGGGGACTTCACTGACCTCATCAGATACAAAAGCTACATTTTTTGTTATATAGATCTTGCTTTATCTCGGTCTTAATCATCCAGCAAAAAAGCATAAAAATGAGGTATATACTGTGGGGCCATAATAATAAGTTGAGCTATAAATGGCTATAGTCAACAACTTCTTCAGATAACCCACTATTGTTGTGGACTGCTGGACTATGTTTGAGTGTGTTGCCGAGTTCAGGCACCTATAATGGTTTAATGACAATGGAGTGCCCATCTTTGACAGATCTAGACAATAAAAGGGGGATACAACAGAAGAACCATTCTGTGTTTGCATAAACAGTACAGGTAGGATAAATATGCAGTACTTCTGCATAATTCTATGAGAAACAAGATTTGCACTAATAGTGGTTGGACAGGATACTATGTCAACTTCTAGTACTATGGACAACCACTAGGAAGATAACAAGGTAGAAAATATTAATTATTGAATCTGTACTATAATTCAGCTTTAAAAAAGTAAGATGAGTGTACAGCTACATTCTCTTAATTCACTGATTAGAGACATCTGCTCTAATAGTGTCTATAAGTAGAATATCATGTATGCAACTTGTACGATAACAAACCATTACAAAAACAATTTGCAATGTATTAATTATTGAATCTGTCCTGTTAATTTGATTTGAAACTGTCTCATTTCTATTTGTTCTTCAATAAAAAAATAAATAAATTACAGAAAAGCTGCAAAGAAATTTTCAGTAAAGATTGTATTGAATTCAAAATATCACTATAAAAGGACTATAAAAATATGATAAACAGGAAGTCACTGCTCAGTGGGGTATTGGCTTACACACAAAAATGTGTCAACTAAACATTTAAATTGTGCTTTTTTTGAAATCTTTCTTTAGATATAAGGTTCCAGGGGATATAGACATAAATACTAGGCACACAAACACATCCACATACAATAAACATTTAATGTATTCTCATTTATTCATATCTTGAGTATAATAATGTAGTGTCTAATAGTGTAAAATGCAATCATTAAGGAGAGTTTATCATTTCTGGCTAATAAATATGACAGTTTTAGTGTATTTTTCCAGTTGCATCTCAAAGGAAGTAAAGGGTGATTTTATCTCCACTAGATCTTAAATTTAGTCTGAGTCCACCAGCTTGCAGAATATATAACATGCATTGAGCAAATTTTTGTTAAAGAATTAATAGAGTAAGACCAATCAGCTAACCCATTGTTTGAGGGTTAGCTGATTTAAATAAACCAATTTATTTTGCAATATTACTAGTTACAAGCTAATAAAGATCTACTTCGATATCACAAATGTATTAGATTCCATGTCTTTCTCTTCCATGGCAGCAGCCAAGCCTCTGTCAATAATTGCTTAGTAATATTTCAAGTCCTCATATCTTAAACTAACAAAACTAGGAAGGTAACGAGGAAATTTATGAGGAATTATGTGATAAATGGTTAAAAGATTGCCTAAAACTATTTTTCCTTGAATTTACTGAAATGTAGCATCAATCTACTTCTTAGACTCAAAGCATTTGAGGGCTTTAGCAGCTATAATCTGAATTCTCTTATGCCTTAACACCTGTGAGTTGAAATGAAGTTCCATTTAAGGAATAATTTAAATGTTTCTGGCTTATATATCCACTTGTGTAGGCAAGCCCCCTGGCCTTCCACCATTCCTACTTTACTCCCTCAACCCTTTCCAGTGTTGCATGTCTTCAGAGGGCAACTCAGACCTCCCCTGAAAAATCCCATTCCTGGTATTCCTATGGTGACGTTGGCTAAACCATCACTCTGTAAATAACTCTAATCTGTAATAAAGCCCTCAAGGAACCATATCTATGCAAAGTACTGTGTCACAGTGAAGTACATGTCCTCCTCTTTTTCTTTGGAAAAGTACTCAAGCACTATTTCTTAAATCCCAAAATATTTAGAGTACTCTTCTTACCTCCAACATCTCTTACAATTTAAGCTAGCACAGCCTCAATGTGCACAGGGATCAGAAGTGTTCTAGTAGGGCTAGGAGACATGTGTGGAGCCAAGGTAAAATTTTACCAAGAATATCTGAATTAAAACTCAGTTGAAATCATAATCACATATAAAAAGACATAAAGTGAAGCATTAACACTGCATTCAGATATCAATTGGCCCTGCAACAGAAAGTAGGTATCTGAATGACAAAACACATGCGATTTGATAAAACGGAAGGGAGACAGAAAATATTGAAAATCAGGCAGTCTTCCCCAGGGAGATAAAGCAGCCCAGGGGTCAAGTCCATTTAAGGTGAATGATTATGAGCATCCTGAGAATATGGAATACACAGCAAAGGGACACCTGGGTATAGAAAGCTAAAACAATGGATAGACACCAGAGATAGCCTTAGCCATGTTAAAGTGCACCAGACAAATACAAAAATGCTTGGTTAGTGAAATTTGGCATCATTTCTAATGTTGTTTCATTATCTTTTCTCTTTAAAATAATTAATTGAAAATAAATAAATAAAAATGGGGGCATAACTCAGTAGTAAAACACCTGTATTCAATCCTCAGTAACACACACACATACACACACACACACATACACACACACACACACACACACACACACAAAGGTCCAATGAACTTGGCAGCTATTTTCTATACAAAATACCTAGCAAGTGAGTGAGAAAATTCATTTCTGATTGATATGAGTGATCAGAGGTTTTGGCATTATGAAGAGAAAACAAATACCAATAGGATTGTATGTTCTCATCTTGCACATAGTCTTAAAATTAGGATGTGCTATTTTCTTCTAGATAAAACAAAAGCACAAGCAAGATCTCAGATACATATAGGCAAGCACATAGACACACATACTGAAATGAGTGAGCACGAGCAGAGGAAGAGCTCAGAGGTGGAGGTGATCTGATTTGTTCACCTCAATTATGATCTCAATTTCATGAACTGTACTGGATGTGCGTGTCTTCTGCTAGTCTGTGCTCTTCTTTGCCTTTGCCCTGCTCTACTCTGGATCTTAGATCCTGACCCTTCCAGGCTTTTCTGCCTAGCAGGGAGACTGAGATCAGAAAGCTGGAGGAAGGGAATGTCTAGAGTTCCCCCCCCCCTTTTTTCTGTTTCTTAAACGCCTTCAAAAGCAGCAGGTAGCCCTTCTCACCAGCCCTCGTCCCACAGGTCTGCTACCCACTTGAAAGCTAGGTTATACTCCCTCATATTCCCACCCCTGCACTTAACGATCTCTGAGAGGCTTCCAAGGACTTGTCTTTTGGGCTGCATCCTTACTGATACACAGGCCAATGAGCCTTTTATACTAGCATTTCCAGGGCAGCCTGAGGCTTGTGAAAAAGGAGGCCAGGTGCTGAGCCAAAGAAACTACTGTAGTGCAAGGAGAGTTCCTCTCCTTTTTCATCTTTTCTCCATATCAAGTATTCTAGCTAGTAGGAAAAATAAATTTAAGAAGTCGTTTAGTGCTCACTTCAGCCACATACATACTAGAATTGGAATGATGTAAAGAAGATCTGCACGGGCCTGTGTAGGAATAATGGAGAGATTCATAAAGTGTTTTTAAATTTTCTAATATACCCCATAAATTGTGTTACATACCTTAAATATACATAGTAAGTCTATTTTTAAAAAGTCTTTTCTCACATCTGGCTCCCAGAGATTCTGCTAGTAATTCTTGAGACAGAATGCCCCAGCAGAATGTCCAGAAGAATTTTCAAAATCAGCCAACTGCCCTTTTTTCTGCCTCCATTCTAGGTCTGCAAAAAAACTTCTTATTATTATACAGCATGATAGCTGCTTGTTCCCTTCACCCACCATAGGGGAAGTGAGAGCAGCCTTTCTCTAAATGGACCCCCAAACTGTAATTCAAGATTGACAGCTTCTTGATGTTAAGCCAAAAGCGATTTGAACAATCTTATTCATACATTTAACACATTGCTATGTCATCTAAAATAAGATTTTATCAACATTAATATCTAGTTTCCCTAAAACAGTTTGATAAGTTATATTCAGGCAAGCTGTTAGCACTCATACAGACAATAAAACAAGAAATGCAATGCCCAAGTAAAGGAGATGTCACTGGATGTAGGAGAAAACATTGACATGGACAAAAGCAAACGAGATACAGTCCTTCTACACACACTTGCTGAGTACTTGCAAGTCCACTCTGTGCTCTTTGCAGAACACATAGTTTAAAACAGAGGCATCCTACTCTTAGAGAGCTCACATTTGTGAACTCAGAGGGATATGTTGTGAAAATGTTACTTCTACCAGGCATAGGTGGCACACACCTATGACTACAGCACTTGGGAGTCTGTGACAGGAAGATAGTCACAAGTTCAAGGCCAGCCTGGGCTACATAGTTGAAGGCCATTCTTAACTATATACCAAGACCTTGTCTCAAACCCCATAAAATATTATTTTTTTCTAAGTAATCTATATGCTTTGTAAAATAATATAAAATAAAGTTAAACCAGAAGATAAAAATCATCTTCACTGACAATTCTGACACTATTTTGACCTTCTTGTGAATCTTATTCTAGACTGTATGTGTTCATATAATATGTTTTTATACTTACATATAAATTAGTTATTCCAGTTGTTTTACATTAGCAATATATTATGAACATTTCTCATTAACAAATGTATCTAATCATTCAATCCATGTTTCTTATTATATAGAATATATATTGCATTGCTAAATAGATAACATTCAATATATTTGAATTATAAATATTGATGTAGATCTTGCATAGAGCTTTGCACTTCTACCAATAACTTAAGTATATTCCTAAAAGTGGATACACTTTTATTATACATCACAAAAATTACTCTCCCCAGAAGTCTTATAACAATTTATAATATCACCAGCTGTATATGGGAGTAAATTGATTCTCTTCCATCCCTACCAAAGCTATGCTTTGTAATTCACTGAAATATTAAGCAACTAACATGATAATAAATGGTATTTTAAATTTAATCTTATTTCTTTGTATAACAAAATAATGAAAATTATTCATGTCTATCAGTTATTCCTCTTTTTAATAATTCTTTAAATGTGCTTGTGCATGAAAATATTTACTTTGGTTAGTATATGAAAAGTAATTTCAAATACAAAAAGGCTATTGTATGAAAAATAAGACAAAAAATAAAATAAAATTAGGCAAACAATACAAAGTTTTTTAATAATAGGAGTTTAGAGAAAACAAGGTGAAGATGAGGAGAAGAGAATCATCAAAGAAAGAACCCAATACTTTTTTCCAGAGTTGAAGTATCTGAGTTTTGAGATTGAAGGTTCTAAGCATAGGGAAAGAAATTAGGAGTACACCAAGTGCTACCACTGAAATTTTAGGGCACATGGGAGAATAGGACCAGATAATACAGTAAGAATCCAGAGAAGAGGAAAAAAAAATTTTTCATGCCAAGTTCCAAATTACAATGGCAACAGTGAAATCAAAAAACAATGGAAATATGCTTATAGAAATTTTAAGAAATACTGTTTTCAACCTAAAATTCTATATGCAATAAACATCATAAATATATATGAAGGTATAAGGGCATTTTCAGAGGTATGTAAATTCCCAAATTTTATTTCTTCTGTCAATCTCAAAAGCTACTGGTGAGTGTGTTCCTTTAAAGCCATAGAATAAGCTGAAAAGAAGATGCAGAATTCAAAAAATAAGAAATATGACACAGAAATAGGAGGCTTAGGAAGAAAAATCCCAGGACTAGGTATTAGGAGCAGAGAAGAACTGACCCAAGATGGGAACGGGTCAAAGTACCAAGAGGGATTTTTCAAGCAGTGACAGCTGATAAAACACCTAATGTGCTCAGAAGTTCCAAGATTTCCACAACTGAGGGAAAGTTTGGTCTAAAGCAGTGATAGAATCACAGAAAGCAAAGAGAAAAAAAATGTAGATGCTTAATAACTTTAAGGAGAATAAAATATTGTTTGCTCAAGAAACAATAATTATTGTAGTGCAGTACCTAGATCAACCATGAGTAATTACTCACACAATCTTTACCTTGACTGCTATACTAATGAAATTGCCATATGCCCTCGCTGTCTTGAGAGGTGGCCGAGGCTGAAGTGGATTAAGTGGGACTGAGAAAGAAACTGAAGATTTAAATCTTTCTCCAATCAAGAAAGACAAAACACAATATTAAAATTATTTTCTATTTAAATGTCTTTCCCCCACTCATTGATTTTGTAAGTGTTCACATTTCCTTTGTATTTCTGAATCTTAGACAAAAATGTTGACAGTGTAATGGGTTTTAAATAAAACAGGATAGAGCTCAATGGACTAAGTACCTGCTTAGGCAAGCACAGGAACAGGGAGTTCAATCCGGGTACCACAGGATGTGCCAGCTTGGCCCCCAGGCGAGCTGAGCCAGAGACTCGGTCCAGGCATGGTGGCGCACACCTGTAATCCCAGTGCTGGGGAGGCTGAAATCAGGAGCATCACCACAAGTCAGAGCTGCGAGTCCAAGCTGCATAGTACATAAACGAATAAAACATGTTATGGCAAATCAGTTACTGTACTTATTTGATGATGGATGACAGTCAAAAAATAATGATGTTTTAATTTAATTTTATGTAAAATTTTCCCCTACAGTTTGAGTTAAAAAAATTATTTGAAAAACGCACATTAAAATTTGACCTACCTTTTTCTATTCAGTTGATGACATTCTCTTAACAGAAGATTGGAATTTATAAAACATAGCCTTTGAAAAGGAATTTAAAAGAACAAATTGTTACATATGCTATTCCGTTCTTACATAATTCCAGAACTGGCCATGTAGTTCATCTCTATTATACATCTGTGGTTACAAATTACAACAACCAATGACATTTTCTGATGGCTTATCAGGTAAAGAGAGGCAAGTCAGTTAAAAGGCCATCGAAAGTCTCACTATTCTTTCTACTTATGAGTATTTTTTATTAAGCACAGAAAAATGTCTTCACTTTTACTTATGTGCAAACCTACAAGCCAACACTAGTCTCTAGGACCAGCCAACAATAAAGCTGTAGAAGCACAATTCACAGCACAATACCAGCTGACTCATTTTTTTCCAGCTTCAAATCCTTTGAAATCCTTGACTGTTATCTCCTAGTTCCCCACAGCTTTCTAATTTTTCCTTAGCAATTGAAAAGTCTCCAGAAATTTGATAGAAATAGAAGACAAGGTACAAACCTAATCAAAGTAAGATTGATTATGATCCTGACATTCTGTAAAAAGAACAATAGCATTTTAAGGACCTCAAAGGCTTTCCTTACTCATTCATTTTTAAAATAAACCTGTAATTGAATCGTTTGTCTTTAACTGCTTCTTTGATTTATAGAATCAAATTCATTATAATTAGTACTTAAAGATTCATGTCAGAGAGAAATTTATTAAGAATCATGGTTCAGATCTGTAATAGAACATTAGAAGAAAAATTTCCTATTAATTCTGAGATATTTTCAGCAGAACAGTTTGTAAAAATTATTTAACAGTAAAAAATTAAAATGTATTAAAGCTAGTTTAAACTAGCACAAGAGGAAAACGTCTCTGTACTGCTTTTTCTACTGTATTTCATTTAACATTGGAAAATCACAGCCTATTCTGAGAAAGCAGTGAATTTACATACCATTGTCTAGAAAAACATATTTAAATATAGAATAAGTATAATTTTATTGAAAATTTGAGTGATCTTAAAAAATAATTTTTAAAAATTAAATTCTTAAAAATGAAATTCTAATTCTTTATAGAACTGAAGTTATACACATATATTCATGTCTGTATATATTTATATCATTTCTGAATGATATTAGTATGCTCATAAAAATGCCATACTCTTTAGGGAAGATTTAGATTCTGCAGTGAATCTCCGGGGATTTGTGTCAAAGCTAAAGTAACATATCAAAGTAAAATTCTAGCAGAAGCTGTTTTTAAACAAAAATGAGCTGGACGATAATAATGTGTTTATCTATCAAGGATTTAAAAATATAATCTTCTAATTTGAAGTCAGAAGATTAAAGTTGCCTTCCATTTACTTACACCACTACACAATCCATTAAGGCAGTTGTCATATAAATTCTACTCGGGCCCCTCCTTCCAATAGTCTGCCAAAAAGAAATATAATGAATTCTCTGAATTGGAAACGCTGCATCTAAAATAGCAAAGGCACTACTTCATAAAATCCCAAGATTTTGCAGAGCCTCTGCAACAAAGTATCACAATATTTCCTGATATTATTCTATCGCAGTGCATATGGCTTTGTAATTCAGCAAGTATTTGTGAAACTTTTATTTTCCTTTACCCAGGAATTAGCAGAATATCCATATATAATTGGTTTTATTAATGCAGTGGATATTGGCTGCTATCATAAACTCTAGGGTGCTCACTTGGTTTTTAGAAATAAGGGATCAGGAAATAAGAATAACCCATCCGCTCCAACAACATCTCCACACATACTTCTGCTTCAAGCCAAAATGGGATATAAAAGGATAAATTTGTACTGTCACCCACGCAATATTACAAAGAACTAGAAAGTCGAACATAATATGAGTGGTTTATAAACTTCGAAAAAGAAGCATTGCAAGACTATTATCTCTAAGAAAAAGAAAACAATAGACAAAAACTTAACACTCCTGAGAGTGTCCAGGCAACGACACGAAGTCATACAGTCTTTCTATGCCTGTGCCATTCAGCTATATCCCGAGTACCTGTACAGTCTTTCTGAACTGAAGAAGCAAAGACTACAATTCAGGAGATCAAGGGAGGTAGAATTTTTAAGGCCCACTGCCGCAGAAAAGGAGCTACACCAAGAAGGAACTCCAAAACTATGTCATGAAATAACTGATGGAGCACTATGCTATGTAGACAGTGAGGAAATGTCTAAACTGTGGAAATAACATGAAAAGATTAGTCAGAAAAATTCCTGGAGATCATAGAAGGCAAGGAATTTTTCCACCATCCAGAACGAAAAATAGCAAACAAATACACAGGGCATGAAGTTAAAAGGAAAAAATTGTGTACCTACAGGTGTTCAGCAAAAGAAATTATCTTTCAAATGTGAAAAACAAACATACAATGGTGGATGAAAAATGAAGAGAATCCATTGCCTGGAGAACTCCACTTTAACAATGTAGAAGTTCCTTGGGCAGAACTAAGATGGAAAGTTAAAACTTCCTCAACAGCTAAATAATAACAGACATAGTAAATAGAGAAAGAAGTGCAATGGAAAAAATTATAAGGTTCTACTCCATCTGCAGTTTTAGGCAGTTACTAAGTCATCTTTAAGTATAAACCCTGTGAATTGGTGGTAGAGAGCACACAGTACTTGAAAACTGACATTTTTCTCTCAATAATGAATGGAATAGTAGAAGTTCTGAAGTATACAGAAAATTTGAACATCACTATCAACTAATTTGACCTAAATGACATTTATTAGACATTAGGCCCAATAACAGCATACATGTTCTTTTCAAGAACACATCGAATATTCACTGTATTCAATATCATAAAATATGTTAATAAATTTAAAAGTAAGATTATACAAAGTTTGTTCTCTATCTACAAAATGGTGAAACTAGAAATCAACAAATAATCTGGGAAATCTCAAAACATTTGAAAATTAAACAACACACTTTTGAGTAATTCATGAATAAAGAAAATGGCAAAAGAAAGTAGAGAACATTTGAACCAAATAAAAATGAAAACATCACATCTCAAGATTGTATGGGATGCCGCACCAGCCCCATCCTCAGACACCCTAAGCCAGCCAATGCCCAGACACAGTAGCGCGCACCTGCAATCCCAGAGCTGGGGAGGCTGAAAACAGGATGATGACTGTTAGTCTGGGCTGGGTAATGAGACCCTGTATCAAATATATACATTTAAAAAATATATATTGGATGCATATAAAGAAAAATTTAAAGAAGAAATTGTAGCAAATGATGGCATTTTAAAAAACAGGGGTCTCAAAAATCTTTAATGTTCTACCCTAAGAAAATACAAAAAGAATGGAACTTTGAACCTAAAGCAAGTGAGAAAAAGAGAAGGTATGGATGATATTCAAACTAGAAAAAAATAGTAGAAAATCAGTGAAACAAAAATTAATACTACAAGAAAAATAATAAAGTTGGTAAATGTAGTTTGACTACGGGAAAACAGAAGACACAAATAACCTATACTGGGAATGAAAAAGCATTATCGCTGGGCATGGTGGCGCATGCCTGTAATCCCAGCACTTGGGAGGCTGAGGCAGGAGGATTGTTGTGAGTTCGAGACCAGCCTGAGCTACAAAGTGAGCTTAAGGCCAGCCTGAACTGCATAGTGAGACCCTGTCTCAAAAAGACAAAAAAAAAGAAAAAAAAAGCATTATCATTACAGATGCTATACACATGAAAAAGAAAAGTTTATAATAGAGTTAATATGACAGCCTCTGCTCCCAGGAAACAATAGACAATGTTATAATCATACAAATGTTAACTCTATGAAATGTTAACTTGATAATTATATGCCACGAAAAGTTCAAGTATTGGCCATTTGATCATAAACTGATTATGTAGGCACTGTTATTTTTTTGGTAAGCATTATTATTAACCTCGTTCTCAGATATGACCCTAAGACACTTATGTAAATGTGATAAAACGCTTTAACCACCCAGCATCAGAAGTCATTGTTCAAAAAAAAAAAAAAAAAGAAGCCATTATTCAGTCTCAGAAATCATCACAGAAAGGTAAGCATTGACCTACTTCTCATGCTGATGACTACCAATTTCTTTAGACTTGGTTACAGTCTAACATGACCAAAAATACAGGACTCCAGGAGAGTAGTTTAAACAAACTCCCCAACTGTCCCCATACATATATACTAAATACCTACTCTACTCGAGGCTCTGCGGTCGCAAAGATGGCTGCCTTGAGAATGAAAATGAAACGCATAGCAAGCTGCTTGATATCACTGGGGTACAGTTCTTTCCCCAAAAAAAATCAAGCCATTAGTTATAAAAGTATTAGCACACACATAAATCAACTAAGACTAGATTATAATCATAACCTAAAGTGAAAAATACTATATTTGCCTCTTCTTGATCAAGGTTTTCACCTCTACAAATTCAACTGTGGATGAAAAACAGTCCCCCTAAAATGGCAAAAGCATGCAACGTGTACATTTCTTCTTGTTCATTATTCCCTGATACACAGTATAACAACTGTTTACATTGTAGTATGTTACATTATGTTATATTAGGTGTGGTAAGCTATCTATAGGTGAAGTAGACAGGAAAATAGATATAATTTTATGCCATTTTTGATGAGACTTGAGCATCTGCAGAATATTGCAACCACAGAGTCCTGAAACCAATCCTCAGAGAATACTGTGAGACACCTATGTATGAGTTTCAGACGGTGGTAGAATGGAGGAGATATCAAGAGACAGCTTCAAGGAAAGGGGTGGAGCTGAGTTTTAAAACATTACCACAATTAGATAAGTAAAGAAAGAAGGAAGGGTGTACCTGCTGGTGACAACAAAGTGAGAAAGTCTTAAGTGGAAATAAGCATATTAACCTGGCTCTGGGTGGTAATTTTAGAAAATAATCGAAGACAAAGCCCAGGATGTAAGAGGGAGCAAAAGCTATACAAATTTCAGCATAAAAGTTCACTTGCATCCAGGATTACTGTTAAGAAATACAGGCTTGGGAAATGTCACCTGTGACTTCTAACTAAATCATTCTCCTTCCCTTATGTGGGAGAGAGGATAGTACAGAGAATCCCCAAAACAACAGGAGAAACAAGTTTTGATATGCATGTAATTTCTTTAGAACTTGGCAATAACAATAAAAATTAAAATAGAAAAAACTTTACGTGGTGCAAAATTGTTTTAAAGGCAGTAACTCCTTTAAGCAATTAATAAATATGTATTACTACTCCCACCAAACACTGTCAAATTATATAGAAAGTAAGAACTTTATGCCAAATGGAAACATAATCATTGGTACTCCTGTGGGATGATGACATGCCTGCCTTGCTCACATGACAAGGTACTAGGCCTGCTGTGTGCCCAGGGATATTCCCATTGCAATTTGTCAGCAGATTAGAAAATGCTTTTAGTGACAGAAGTACACAGGCCAGGGAAATGTCCTTACCCTAATGTTTGGCTCAATGGCTCTCTGCTCTCCTGACTCCTTCTAATGGCCCCAATGCCAGTTAAATAACTTCCTCACCTCTGGATCTAAATTTGGACATGGGTATCAGGGGGTGGCTTATGAGACTAATTAAATCCTTTGCAGAAAGTCAAGTAAACAGCCCCAGAATGGATGAAAAGAGAAGAAAACCCTCAGACAAGAGTCTGAAATGATTCCTGCCTCTATTGAAGATTCATAAGATCACAGCTGAAACAACATTCTACCATAAATTGAAAGACTCTGTTAACAGCGGGAAACAAAATCTCATCTCCCAAATCTTCCCCAACTAATTCGTGACCACAAGTTTTAAAATAAAATATGGACACCTAGTGGCCAGAGCCAGCTAAGTCCTCAACACTAATTTTTTTTTTCAGTCCTCCTCCAAGAACTTAATGAGACTTGCCATTTACTACATCCCATATCTTAGTATGGTCCCAGTGTGATTTTTCATCTTATTTCAAGACATACCCATGAATGTTTAATTATGTGCTTATTTTATCATACCTCAACTTTTTCTTTTTTTTTTTGTATTTTTAGGGAAGGGTCTACAGGGTGTTCAGGGTCTCACTACTAGATCAAACTCCTAGTGATCCTATTTACAGCCTTCCAAGAGCTGAAATTACGGGCACACACCACCATGCTTAGTCTCAATTGCCGGCTCAGCGTGCCCCTGCTTGCAGGCATTTTAATTGCTGAGCTATTTGGCCAGCCCTCTCATAGCTAAACTCTTAATGTTAAATTATTTCAAGTACTCTGATATCATACTGTGCCCTATGATGACTCTTTCCATTGGCCATACATTGCACTCCCACCATTCCATTACCCTGCTTTCTCCCATTATTAGGGTGTAGATCTTTCTCCTTACAAAATCTATGTATTTTAAACAGCATTACTTGTTCCATACATATAATTGAATACAGACAACTATACCAGAAATGCAGGGGCCAGGGAGATGGCTCAGTGGAATAAGTGTTTCCCTGGCAAGCTCAAGGGCCTGAGTTCAATCCCTGGTTCCACCAAAAGAAAAGAAAGAAACACAGGGCTGGGGATATAGCTCAGTGGCATAAGCACCTGCTTGACAAGTGCAAGCAAGGTCTTGAGTTCGATCCCTGGTACCAGAAAAAAAAGGTGGGGGGGGGGAGAGATAAACATTACATACATACTACATACATACATACATACATACATACATGCATAAATGGGGGATGGGGAGATGCTCAGTAGAATAAGCGCTTGCCTGGCAAGCACAAGGGTCTGAGTTTAATCCCCAGTTCCACCAAAAAAAGAAAGAAATATCACAATACCAGTATTTGAGTGACATTAGAGTTTCATCATTTTAGAAAGTCACTTTTTCTCTCCTATTCTCATAACTGCAGAATTAGACAGGGAAAGAATGGCAATGAATAAGAAGCAAGAGAATAATAGAATATAACAAAAATAAAAATAGTTCCAAAGGGCAAGAGATCTCATTTCTGCCCATTTTTTAAAGATAAGGTTGAACTATTTCTAGAGCAGAAGCAGGAAAATTTTTGAAAATGTTTCAAATATTTGAAAATATTTCAGATAAAAGTTTCACTGAAACCACTTTTAGACTTATAGTCTTGTCTTCAAATTAGACTTTTCTACACTATGCATCGAATACGTAAGCAATCGGAAGAAGCTGGTGTGTAAAATGGTGAACATGGGCCACTGGTTTTAGTCTTTCTCAGAGCTAGATTTGCAATATTGGCATGCAATATCTGCTGTGTAGATAGATGTACTCATTAACTTTCTGATCACTTGGACAAAATACCTAATACAATTTAAAAGAAAAAAAAGCTCAATCAGGCTCATGACTTCAGGATTTTGTCAGAAAGGGCTGCTGGCTCCAAGGCAGAAATGGCATGGTATACTCAACCAATGCAGTAAGGAAATAGCACAAGGGAGGAACAAGGGACAAAAGTGTGCCCTTTGGGGTCACATTTCCAGTGGCTACCAATTCTGACCAATCTCACCAAGGAGCACAGGAGACTTGTGACAAGTATTTTAGACCTAAAAGATAACAACAGTTACATTTCAGAAATATTTATTGTTTATATGATGCTCCATTTTAAATGAATGTGTGATCTTTTATCAGACACTCCAATTTAGAGGGGATGAAAATACCTTGTTGGGAAAAATAACTGCCCCTGATACAGTGTGTCATTTTCATGGATGAAAATGGTGCATTGCATAGTAGAGTATGTACTCAACTTCTGAAGAATTTCCATTCTAAAAGAACACTGAAGTCAGGTTCATTCATAAGTCTGACAAAGTGAGTCTTATATACCTTTGACACAGGTATATAACACAAACCATAAAAAACCAAACATTCACAAAAGTACTGTAAATAAACTATTTTTACTTTTACAGTATTTTTTATTTGAAATGGTGGTACAGCACAGTAAAATAACTGGCATAGAGGATGAAAGAGAGTGAACTGACAAGTTACCATGTGGAGGAAGGTGGATAGCTGGGGAACAATGGAGCAGAAAGGTCATCAGCAACAGGAGATGGAGAACAGTACAGAATGTAACACACACCTGACATTGATGATGTGGAGGGGTTTTTTTATTTGTTTTCTGATGGACTCGACTTTGTCTATCCACTTGGGAAAACAATCCAGTGATGCCTGAGTAGTACCTCTTTTTTTCCTCATTGTAGATGACTCTGTAGCATTGAATAGCATTATGAACACCTGCCACAACCTTTGTGCATCATTCTACATTGGGGTCCTGTGCCTCAAAACCTAACAGTGCCTCTTCAAGCACAGCACTTCCATGATTTGTTTGCATCTATGAATGCTTGTTAGATGAGGTCTATTTACAACTAGAATGTTCATAAATTAGGGGCTTTCTGCATAAAAACAGATATGAGGATCAGTGGAACAAAATACAGGAAGGATGCTGAACAAACTCCAAGTACATTCAACCATCTGGTCACTAGTTAAGGGACACACTGGAGAAATGCTAACCTCTTCCATAAATGATGCTGGGAAAATTGGCAGTCCATATGCAAAATATTGACTCTAAACCTGTATCTCTAATGTACTAAACTGAAATTAAAATGAAGGAACTGTTAAACTAGAAACTTAACCTGCTGAAGACAGAATAGGTAAAAGTACTGAAGTCACAGGCATAGGCAAGAACTTTCTGACCAAAAGCTCAGAGGCAAAGGAAGCAGTTTCAAAAATGAATAAATAGAATCACATCAAATTAAGTCTTCTTTGTGGCAAAAGAAACAACCAGCACAGAAAAAAAAATAACTTACAGAATAGTTTTAAAAATTTGCCAGTGATTTCTCAGGTAAAAGTCTCAAAAAACTAAAACTAGTAATTCCATTTGGCTCAGGTACTTCCCTTCCAGGTATCTTTCCAGAAAAGTCAAAGACATCATATTATAGTGATGAATGCATATCCATGTTTGTAGCAGCACAATTCATAATTGCTAAATCTCAGAGACAGCCTCTATGTCAACTAATAAATGAATGGATAAATGTACAATGGTTGTTGTAGTCAAGGATTTGCAAGAAGAACAATTTGATATGGACACATAACTCATAAGATTATTTTGTAATAGTCACCCAAAGAGTTCAGTACAAAAGAGTGGAGGAAACCTGTCCACACACTAAAGACCTAAAGAATCCAGCAGAGGATCTGGACCTCATGGAAATATCCTGCATGAATTCAGCTGAAAACATAGAGTCCATAACAATGCCTCTCTCAAGGCCAACTTGAGGCCAAGAGCCCATGACAGTATCTTGTACAGGTTTGTTTCACAGATTTGTGCTGGGAGGTCTGAAGGTCCATAGTGACATCCAGAAAGTCTGTACCTGCCAGATGAAGGATCTGTATGAGCAGGATAAGGAATCTGCACTGGAACCAGGAAGGAACCCTCAAAGTAAAGACCAGAGTGCCTCCAAAAGATACCACAGCCATCCTCAGCAATGAGGTCCTAAGTTCCTCCAATGATGAGAACAGCAAAGTATATATCACAATGGCCAACATGACCAGCTTCTCCAGGACATTCAACAGCACATCTTCCTTCTCTATAGAGCCAGGAATCAATGCTCAAAGTAAGGACCAGAACTCCCCAAAGTAAACCTTAGCCATTCTCAATGACAACAATGTCCCAAGATTCTCTGACAAAGAACAGCCTAGTTCACCAGGAAAGCCAGCATGACAAGCTCCTTCAAGAGAGCCAAAGCTCCCTAATAGCCTTTTATCTTCTCCCATTCAGCCTGTTATGCTGCCAGGATCAATCCTCAGGCAGGCTTTCCACACCCAGCACTGAGTTCATTTCAGCTGGGTGTTACAAACTGATCACCAGTTGTCAATCTACCACAATGGTGCACTACTCTTCCATAAAGCAAAATAAACTTGAGTCATTTGTAGAAAAGTGGAGACAGATATCTTGAGATCATAATGTTAAATGAAATAAATCAGATACATACAGTTAAATATCACGTTTTCTGACATGGTAGACCCAAAATACAAGAAAGGAGCAAAATAAAAAGATAGATAAAAGAAATTAGGGAGATAGATCTTTCTCACAAAGGAAGGGAATCAAGACATGTGGGAGGGGACAGGGTAGGAGGGGATAGTGGAGGAAGGAATTGGGATGTACTATGCACCTGGACCAATTACACACAAGAAATGTAAATATTATGTACTATACACATGTACTAATGAAATATTTTAAAGTAAAAAAAAAGTTTTGATGGAATTCCAAAAATTAAATAACAAAACAAAGTTCCAATATTGTATAGATTCAAACTACTTTGCATTTATTTGATTATTTATAATTGCTAAAGTGATTCATACTTATCCTAGTCCCTCTCCAACTGCTGGAACAAAATACCCAATACCAGTAACTTAATGAAAAACAGGGTCATCATGGTTTTAGAGGATTCAGTTAATGGCTCCCTAGCAGAAAAGCTACTCCTGTCAGGACATACAGAAATCAGAGAAAAAAATGAAGAATCTGGGGAAAGAATCACCTCTCCAAGACAGGCCTCCAATGACCTGCCCTGCTGACCAGGCCTCACCTCTGAACACATCAGACTTTTGGGAGATAGTTTAGATCAACATTGTAACATTTCACCCTTCATCCAAAATGTTCATGTCAGTCTCATTATGCAAAATGCATTAAGCCTAACTCTAAGAGTTGCCAAACTCTTTATGGTACCAGCATTGCTTGAAAGGTCTAATTCCAAAGTCTCCTCAGAGATTCAAGGTAAACTCCTATTAGTCCACATGAGAATTAAAAAGAAAGTTAAACATTTCTAATATACAGTGGCACAAGTAAACATTCCCATTCCAAAAGAGAGGAATAGAAAGTAGTAATACTAAAGCAAGGCTGAAAACCATCAGAGCCAGTATTATGTCTCATAGTTATATGTCCAGCCCCAAGGATAGGTTTTGGCAAGATGTGAACTCCAAAGGACAGCCCCAAAGGACAGCCCTACGCCAACAGTCTTGTCATGGCTTTTCTCTTGGACTGGCCTCATATTATACCTATGGTTTTCCTCAGCAGATGACCCACATTTCTGGCATTGCCAACTTCCTGGGGCCTCTACTGCACCTTCAACTTCATTCTGACAGCTTTATTCACTCCTTTCCTATGGGCTCACAGCTAGGAGTGTGTCCCCATCATACATTTTTCTGGCCTTCTCAGGCCTTTTCTGAAGTCTGGGTACATCCTTTATGACCTCATAACTCTAGCATTTTATATGCCTGGGTGATGCCATGGTCAATTGCCACCTGAGCATTGCCAGGTCCCCTTGGATCATAACTATATTGGTGTCTGACTATCTAGACAACCAAGTTCAAGGACGCACTTCCTCTGACCACCCTGAATGAGGAGGCATCCCAGGAACTCTCTTCTCAAATGAAACATTTACAATTTTGTGCCCCTGAACCTGAGGTGGGCATAGTCTCAGTGATATCTGAGATGCTTGTAGTTATCCTTCTTCTTGTCTCTGTTCAAAGTACTTGGTTCATTTTTAATAGTGCTAAATCCTTCAACATCCCCAAGTCTTTTGGACCCAACCATACAATGATTCTTTTTTGCCCCCTAGCAAAAATTTCCACATCTCTTGGCTCTGCTCTTTGCTCCTGATTTCACTGTAGATCTGGGTAACAGACACCACCCAGGCCACAGACTAAATGTTTGCCTTGAAATTACCTCCACCAGATTAAGTAGTCACCACTTTAAAATTCAGCCTCACATGACATCTTAGGACATAGGAAAAATGCAAAGTCTTCACCAAAATGAAACACATCTTACCTTTCGTCCGGTTTCCAATAATCTTCATTTCCCAACTGCTTGTTATTTGCCTTTTCATTTTTCACAGCCCTAACCAGAATTACTCATCAAACTTGGCTTATAGCATTGTAGGGCTTCTCTAGCTGGCATACAAACTAGTTCCAAATGCTTCTAAAGCATATAGACAGGTTTAGTAACTCCTAGTACCAATTTCCTGTATTAACTTTCCTACCACTAGAACAAACTACCTAACACTCACACTTAAGGTTGGAGCGGTTCATTATTAGCTCACAGGGTCAGTGATCTCAGTCCAGGGTAGGCCAACTCCAGCACAGAAATAGCATGTTAGAAGGGGCTGGTGGAGGAAGGCTGCTCAGGCCACAGCAGCCAGGAAGCACGGCAAGAAAGGAGGAGCCAGGGGCAAGAGGGCACCCTCCATGTCACACTCCTAGCAACTTGCATCTTCCAGTCAGGCCCTGTCTCCCAAATATGAGACTTACTAGGGATATTTTAAATTCAAGCCATGATAATATCTATTACACTATCTGTACTCTACTCATGACAACCCTTATGTGAGTATTTCTATGCCCACTTTGAGAAATTATCTCCATTATTCACACAGAGCTATATGGGACAGCCAGAATTTATATGCAAGTCTCCCAGTAGGTACAGCATCTAGAGATAAAGGAGAAGTCTAAATAAACACTAATTCGATCCCTGAACTTCAGATGAACACTAAATATCTTGCAGATCCAATATAAAAGTTGTGAACTAAATCTAGGAAAATGAAAAGCTATTCTCTGACCTGACAATACCTTCATACTATAGAAACTGGGTTGGGAGGCAGCCAAATAGCTCAGCAGATTAAAGCACCTGCAAAAAAGGTGCAGGCACCCGAGGTTCGATCCCCAGGCCTGCCATGCTGGCCTCACCCCCAGTGCACACTGAGATGTCAATTGAGACTGGACGTGGTGGTGCATACTTGTAATCCCAGCTCTTGGGAGGCTGTAAACAGCTGGATCACTATGAGTCTCATCTAGTAGTAAGACCCTGAACACCGTGTAGACCCTTCCCTAAAATACCAAAAGAAGAAAAAGAAAAAAAAACAACAGGTTAGATTTTAAGCCACCAAGCTATTCATTTTTTTTCCCCAAGAAAAGTAAAACATTCTTCTGACTCAGGATTATTCATATATACCCCAAACATTTAAATCTCTAGCCACTATACTTTGCAACTGATTTATATTTTCTAGAGATCTTTAATAAAAATCAAGATGATACAAATCTGATTAAATTAGAATTTTCCCTAGATCTTTATACATCAAATTTAGAAAATGTTCTTTTATTCTCTTCCAAGTGAACTAGCAGGGCCATTTTTACCTTGTAGAGCAGTGACAGCTAGTGTTCATAGTCGATACTGCACTTCTCTCTTTAACAGTTTTTATCTTTAACCTTTAGTCTTCAAACTGCAGTATTCCTCAAAATTCCCTGATGGGCTTAAAAATGCAGATTCCTAAACTTCCATTGCCATACATTCGGATTCTGCATACATCTGGGTGCAATGTATATTTCCTATCCCAACTCTACCACTCTTTTTACCAACTCCTGGTCATTTAAAAGCAGAGCCAAAGATCTAATGCATCATCCCCTCTCAGTAAGAACAGAGTTCAGAGGAGTTCAGTGAGAACAACAGCAATAATATTGATAATCTAGATGAAGATGATATTGGCTAACATGTACTGGAAATTTGCTGGGCAACTCACTGGGATATTTATATTTATACTATCTACATACTTCTCAAATATCTCTAAAATAGATTATATCATTGTCCCCATTTAATGAAGAGAAGCTGTAAGGAAAAGCAGATAATAGTTAATATCAAATATCACAATTAAAACTTAGTTTTAGACTACATAAGTTCTATTCAAACTAAAAGCAAAAATATTAAACCATTATGTCTTAGAGGCATAGCATTCACTCTAACATTTCTAACATTCATATCCTGCCATCAATCATGAATCCCTAGAACATACAAGAGGTTCCAGGACAATGTTAGATTTTCTAGAAATTCCTAGAGCATGTGCCAGTCTTCTTCTCTTCTTCCTCCTTCTTCCCTATCCTTTTACTCCTCCTCCACATCCTCCCCTTCCTCCTTCTTTTGAGACATAGTCTTTCACTATAATATAGGCTGGCCTCAAACCCATGGCAGCCCACCTGCCTTGGCCTCCTATACTGGCGTGCACCACTATGCCCAGCTAGACCAGTCTTAATGTACCAAGTCGGAGCATCTATGCAGGCAACTTAACTGGTGTACTGTCAATAGCTAAGATCTTCTGGGAGTGACAGCACACATCTAGGAGTGGAGTCTGCAGCAGGAGGATCACAAGTTTGAACCTAACTTGGACAGTGTAACAAATTAAAATAAGATGTAAAATTACAAAACAAAGGACGGCCAGCGAGATAGCTCAGCAGACTAAGCACGTGCTTAGGCAAACACAGGACTGGAGTTTGATCCCAAGCATGCACTGCACAGGCCCCACCCACAAGCAAGCTGAGGCAGCCACAAAGTCTGGGTGTGGTGGTACACACCTGTAATCCCAGTGCTGGGGAGGCTGAAAACAGGAGGATCACTATGAGTCCAAGCTGCATAGTGGGACCCTGTATCAAATACACAAGTTTTAAAAAAATGTCGGGTATATACTTCATTGTGAAGATCCTGGGTTCATTCCAAGTACAGCAAAACATAAAAATACCACAGACTTCTGTGACCAAGACAAAG
This sequence comes from Ctenomys sociabilis, assembly GCA_004027165.1. Lineage (NCBI taxonomy): Eukaryota > Metazoa > Chordata > Mammalia > Rodentia > Ctenomyidae > Ctenomys > Ctenomys sociabilis. The sequence continues at coordinate 166,824 of PVKA01000619.1, read as the reverse complement.
AACAAAACTGTTCAGATACTTTTACCTATATCCTTTTTCATTCCCAGTATTATCCTTCCTTTACATGCTGTTTCATTTAAACAAGTAACAGGGAGCCAGGGAGAAAGCTCAGTGGATTAAGTGCTTGCCCAGCAAGTGCAAGGTCCTGAGTTTGATCCCTGGTACCACCAAAAAAAAAAAAAAAGAGAGAGAGAATAAACAAGTAATAGCTGCATGAAATCTTTTCTTACAATAGCACAGAATATTGTCTCCAAATTTCTAATATGCTTTAGTATGCTTAGTTGAACAGAAAAGATTCTCTCTTGTCTCTTTGGGTTTCCTAATACTGTTTTCTTTATAGAAAAGGCTGGCTTCAATACAATAATCTTTACAGGCTGAGCATTCAGTGATGACTACTTATTCCTTAGTTTGCTTTAAGTATGTCTCCTTTGTTATTGAGAATCAGTGTTCCCTGGAATAAAAACGGGGCCATATGTTTATCAGAAGGCATTAATGCAAGCAGCTGTAAGAGTGAGACAAAAAGAAAACTCTAAGGATTACATAAGAGCCTCTGCATACTCTCATAATCTAGGACTTTGATCAACCTTTATAGCTCTCTGTAGGCTCTGCTTTGCCTCTGAAGAGCAAGTACAAAACAGGATCAAGTGAAAGGGAGGGAGCAAATAGATAAGAGAAAATTGAAAAAGCAGTTGAGAGACAGCCACTCACCTCCCTCTTTTTCTTGGTTTTGTTGTCACAGAAGGAATAGAGATTATCCCTTGACTCTTATGCCCATCACTATAGGTAGGGCTATAGCATAAACAGTTTACTTAAATCTGAGTCTTGCTCAGTTTATCTCTGAAATGTAGATTTTACAACTTTTCCCAGTAGAGCTGTTAAGAGAATGCCAGGTAGATAGGAAATACAGAAACAGAACAACTAGAACAGCCGCTATTGATGATAGCTGCCCCCACTCCTCCATCTATTCAATTTTCAATACATATTTACTGATAATCTCTTTGTGGCAGGAATATAGAAGTCCCAGGAATGGTGCACAAGCAGACAAAATCTCTGTCCTAAAGTTTAGGCTTCATCCTTTGAATACCAAGCAAACCAGTCATCCCCCACAACTCCACTGCAGCTTCTTTATCAATGAAATAAGGACTCTTTGTTTCTAAATAAGACATTTGAGTTCCCACCTAATAATATTACAATTATGTTCTTGACATCTACAATGCTTCTGTCTCTGCCCTCCCACCTCATTTCCTTTAGGCTCTGATGAGACCTTTCTGGGTTTTTTGTTGCTACCATTTCTTCCTTTGTTACCTTTAGTATTTCCTAGAATTCTACATCATACCTTTTCTTTTTACTTTCTGCACTAGTGGCCCCTGATCTTCATGGAAATGGAGTCCTTTAAGATCTTCATGGTTATGGACTGTCTTAAAGACTCCTCAAATCCTTAACTTCCACACAATGCAATTTCCTGAGAAATAGGTCTGCTTCAAACAACTGAGCAATTCCACATGAACATCCTTCAGGCACCTGAAAATATCCCACAGTAAACTCCTTATCTTTCTCCTTCAACTTTTTCCCTCCTAAAAGGTAGTGTTCTATGGGCAAAGGAACACTATTTTAAATCAAATAGACCTAAATTCAAATCCTACCCTGGAAGATTCAGCAATATGCTCGACCTCTTTGGGCTTTAATTCATTTATAACAGGAGAATAGTAATATTTGCATTTTTCTATGCTTTATGAGTAATATAACATAAAGGGTAAATACATATCCAAGTGCAAATATTAACAACACAGATTCTCAGTTAGGCTCAGTAAAAGCAACTCCATTCACTCACCAAGTACCTGGAGCTAAAAATGAAGACACCACCTTCAATTTTTTAAATTTTATTTATTTATTATTTTATTTTATTTTTATTTATTTATTTATTTATTTTTTGGTGGAACTTGAGATTGCATTTAGGCCCTTGCACTTGCCAGACAAGAGCTTATTCTACTGAGCCATCTTCCCGGCCTTATCACCTTCAATTTGTCCACTTTTCCTCATCTGCACCCATTCTACGTCACTACACTGTGTCGGTCCCTTACCTCCCCCTGCTATAGCTCAGGTTCTTGTGCTTTCTTTATGAATACAGCAATGGACTCTTACCTGGCTGGTCCCATTATGGTTCCACACCCTTCTAATCTTTTCCCTGTATTGAAGCCAAAATCTTTTCCCGCCCTAAATCGGCCTACTTGCTTCTCATTGCCTCCAACATTACATCTATGTTAGTATCTCACTATAGACTGTGATATGGCCTGGTTCCTTCCGCCTCCAATTCAATTCCTCAACTAGCTGTGCATCTTATAAAGTACCCCTAGTGTTTCAGACTTTATGCCTCTACTCTGTTACCTGAAATGGCCTTGATTCCCTCTCTTTTTGGCATTTAGGAAAATTAGCTACATATCTTTCAAAGTCTGTGATAGATGATTTTCCATTATGGCAAAGATGAATAACATGTGGTTCTGGTCTCAAAAAGCTTATACTAGTCATTCAGCAGAAATTTTTTTATATAACAAGATAAATAGGAAAAGGAACTATGAGGCACACAAAAAGTATGAGTCATACACAAATACAATCCTCAACTAAGTAGTCCCTTCTCTGAAGCCTTCTGTGGTTCACACAACTGCTAAATGTACATATATGTTACTGCAGAAGTCTTGGATATGTGTTAACTCATTCAATCTTCACAAAACTATGAGAGAGAGACACTATTATTATGCTCATTTTAGAAGTAAAAAAAAAAAACAAAAAACTAGAGCATAAAATTAAGTTAGTTATCTAATAAGACCCAAGTAGATACAGAAACATCATATTTAAGACTAATCCAATTCATGTGGTATCAGTCTGTCCCCATACAACTATTCTGCTTTCTAGAAGAGCACAGGTAGACACTGTACAGGTCTTCTGAATGACAACTTTTGGAAATATTGGAAAGATAATCTGGACTTCCCTATCCAAATCTAATTTAATTTCCAGTTGCTAATGTTTACAACATAAATGCTTCAAACGGCTAACTTCACTGGAGCTTTTGGTACTTTCCATTCCTGAGGGACCAGATAAAGAGAGTTTCTACCTCTTTCATGGTTTTCTTATATTTAGTTCTAAAGTCGTTCAATCCACAGTCCATGGGTTGCTGATACCTGTGCTAAAGTAAGAAATGCTTTGAAAAAGAAAGCTTTGTTACTTGCAAACATTAACCAAGCTATTTTATATTCCACCCGAAATAGTTCCACATTATTCAACATGGCCCAAGTAAGGCAGGTATGCACAACCCTTGGGCCATAGGCTGAACACATTTAGGTGTTTTCTCTGAGGAAATATGTAGTGTTTTCTCAACTTCAAATCTCAGTCTGAAGACTTTAGTCATTAGCCCAGTTTTGGAGCTACTAATTTCCAGCATTGAAAAGTAACAATTTAAAAATAAATTGAGGGCCAGCCAGGTAGCTCAACAGACTAAAGTACCTGCTTAGATAGGCACAAGGGCCCAGAGTTTAATCCTCAACCTGCCCTGCTGGCCCTGCCCTGGGGTTCCCTGAGATATTGATTGAGACTGGGCATATAATCCCATCCTTCAGGAGGCTGAAAAACAGGATCACTAAGAGTCTGATCTGTGTAGTAAGACCCTGCAGACAATGTACTAAATAAAAAATAAAAATAAATTGAAGTGAGGAATTTTTGTTTTACCCCTCCCCCCAGCTCTCTCTCACAGAAAAGAGGAAATAGACATGCAGTATGAGAACTTTGGGCAAGGACAATCTCAGAAAATGGAGCTTTTGGAAACAACACATGATGCTTCCCAAGGAAAGTAACAGAATCTCCTGCATTGGACATCCTTCAGAAGACAACCTAAGACATTCTCCTTTTTCTAGGGTTGAATGTTCACTGATTTAAACAGCTATGGGATGTCAGATGGTGAGTGATTTATAAAGCCAATAATTTAGACATCTCTTACTGTAGTAATTGGACAAAAGTGAAATTAAGTTGCAATGTCACCAATACAGAAGACATTTGCTAAACTAAATGTATACATACTGTGGGTAGTATGTATACATATTGTTCAAATTATCTAACAAAACTACTTGTAAATAGCTTATAAATACTTTTATCAGTGATTGTGCTCCAAAGTATTACCTAACTGATTTTGAATCACAGCCACAGAAAAATCTGCACAATCTTTAAAAAAGAGTTATTCTCAACCATCAAACACTGAAAGAAACCAAAGTGCTGATATAGAGAAAAGAAACTCCCAATCTGCTAGATGTCCGGCATGAGTTTGTGTTCTCTAAAATTGAAGAATGAACTTTAGGAAGAGCAGAATATATTTACTGGGGGAAAGAAAGCTTCTTCTGAGAGAGAAAAAAAGAGTTCTGAGTGGGTTGCCAAGGACCCAGCCTTTTCTAGGGAATTTTACAGAGCAAAACACAGGGCAAAGGCAGGTCCAAGGTGGGGAAACATGGGAGATCACAAGATAGGCATGAGGTGGGATAAAACTATGGCCCACCAATATGACTAGGAGCATAACTGCTCAGGTAAAATTGATTAAACTGAGATCAAATGGGGAAGTTGGTCATGCAGCAAGGGGGCATGAATGCACAACAGGGGCTCCTCCTACAGAGGGTTTGGTCAGTCGTTTTCTGGCTTCCTTGAGATCAATGCCCTCTTAGAATATCAAGTCCTGATGTTTACCCTAGGTAATATGTGGGTGCATTTGGGTCTTTTGCATTAAGCTCTAGCCCTCAATGGAAGAGCCTGTCTCCCTCATAGTTGCAAGGTATCATGTCTTCTGCAATGGCTCCTTCAAGGACCTAGGCCTAATATTGCTATGTAACTTAGCTGTCTGTAACAATAGGTGAATGTATAAACAAAGAATGAAACATGTACATATTAGATTATTATTCACAGAGTTAGAAAGAAATGGGTTATTGAGTCACATAAAATGAAAATCAGTCTGAAAATCTATATATTGTATGATTCCATTTCTACATCACTGGAAAAGGCAAACTACCGAGATGGTAAACAAATCAGTGATTACTAGGAGTCTGAGGAGGTAAGAGGATTTAATGAGTGAGTTGTTTTTGTTTTTTTTTTTTTCATTTTTAGAATGGATTAAAGAAAAATAACTAACTACTCACAGTATTATACCATAATTGGCAAAGCTCTTTCCCACAGGCATACCTGATCACAACTGTGAATACACTATATATGCACACTGAGTATGAGCTAACGATTCTGAACCCACTACCAATCTGAACTGGAATCAAACAGTAGAGCAGACAGATGGCAGATGGTGGGAGCCAAGTTTCCCACCCAGCAGTAGTAGCTTAAATACAAGCAGTGATGCTAGCGTGATCGTGTAGTGCAGGGCTAGTGCTGGAGACACCAGCGTGAACTCCTATTTAGCTGTCATAGACAGATGGGTGCATACACAAATAGTTACAAATGAGTATGTTTACTCACATTAGTGTACACAAATAAATCTCTTTGTTCTGTAATTAAGCAGGCCTATAGGCACAAATACTCCAAATGTCCAGGTCCTGATTTCTAGCCATTTTCCATTAAAAGGGCCCATGGCTCTCTGGGAAAGTGGCTGACTTTAAAGCAGACCTCAGGAGAGAAGCAAAAACAATGATGTCTCTCTCCCTATGTAAAACCTTCCCAGCTCCAGGCAATCAACTCTTCCAACAACTCCTCCCTCCAGAACACTGCTTTCTCCCTACCCTACAACTCTGTTATTTTCTTACTGATAAGGGAGACACATGGTTCTCCCTGGGAATCTCCTCTCTTGCAGGGCCAATGCTGGTACCATCACCAAGAAAACAAACGATCATAAACAACCTTCCCAGCATACTAACATCAGGAGACACACAGGATGCGTTTTTCTTTTGGAGGCTGAGATAGGCCACTAGTGTCTGACATTGTTTCACTTTCGTATCTCTCCTTTGTTAGGGAGCCCAGGCTGGCTTGAGCATTACTAGTGGCTGGGTTGGGCACTAAAAAAGTCCTCCTGTAAGGGCCTGCCTGAGAGCTCAGCGGACTAAAGTGCCTGCTTAGGCAGAAGGCAGCACCAGGGGTTTGATCCCAGCAGTGCTGGCTCCACACCCAGTGATTGGTGATAGAAAGGAAGATCAAGACTGGGTGTGGTGGTGCAGCGCCTGTAATCCCAGTGCTTGGGAGGCTGAACACAGAAGAATCACTATGAGTCAAATCTACATTGTGAGACCCTATAGACCCTGTACCAAATACATTAAAAAAAAAAAAAAAAAAAGTCCTCCTATAATCCCTCCTAGTCTCCCCAGTTTCTTGGAAACTCCATAACATTTTTACGACTGGAGCAGGGAAGATATAACATGATCTTGGAGCATCTTATAATGCCAGAAACTCAGGAAATGATTAAGGAAAGCACATAATTGATAAAGGTGTTTAAAAATGGCAGAGCTGCCATTAAAAAAAAAAAAAATTCCCATGACCAAATCTGGGACTACTGGAACAACAAAATAGTATTGGATTATAACTCAAAATTTAAAATAAATATCCACAAGTCCATACTAATATAAATAATAAATAAACAAATAGGGAAGAACAGTCAAATCGCCAGAGCAGGAAGACTCCAAATAATTTATGAAGATCTTATACTCTCAAAGAGTATTTTCTCCTACAATTTGTGCAGCACACAGTGATAGCCTGCCAAAGGAAAAAAGTGCCTTCGCAGTGGAGAAAACTGACAAACACTAACTTAGCGAAGTGATAAAGGTTAGTTAGCAACACTAATAAATCACATTGGTATTATGTATCCTGGCCTGAAGTGGTGAGGCCACATTACATCCCTCAGCACCCAAAAAAAAAAAAAAAAAAAAAATATATATATATATATATATACACACACACACACACACACACACACACACACACACACAATTACTTCAGTGAAAACACCAGGCAACCCCAACAGACTGATGTTCAGTACAATGCCTAATGAGTAAGCTTCAAAATTATCAAAGTTATCAGAAGCAAAGTCTGAGGAACTGCCAGCCTGGAGGAGTATAAGTGACTTGGATGTCACAATTAAATGGTGTGATAGGTCATTAAATCTAAATTAAATAGGAACGTTCATTACTATCTTTTAAAATATATTAGATAAGTTGAAATGGCATGCTATTCTGTAAACTGTCTGATACATATTTGAGCCTATATCGAGGGCTGCAGAGGTAAAGGTAAATCAAAAACAATGACTCTCGAAATGTAAATAATGTACTCCAAAAAACTATTACGAAGGAAGCAAGCAGCAAACAGATCAAGGAGTCAACCAACTAAACCACAAGCTCGTAAGCCCAGCTAAAAGGTCCGCGCTCCACCCCTCCAGCTCAATCCCGCCCCACTTTGGGCCACCTAGGTCTACGTGACAAGCGTGCGCATCATGGTCTCGACGATCCTTTGCCTCGATGTGCTCGGAAGCGACTTCTCCGGCCTGTTTGGCCGACCCAGACACGCAACTCCGGTAGCGTTCACGCCGCCATTTTGACGGCAGATGGGCTGGTTCTGGGCCGGCTGGAGGCGGATTCGAGGATCGGGGCGGATGGTTTACGGCTGCGCCAGCCCCTCCGCGTTCGCCCGTCGTCGGGCCGCAACCCTCGGTACTGCCCTTGCCCACGGATCCCTTGCGGGAGTCTCTAGGTCTTTCGAGCTTCCTCCTGGCACGCCGCCCTGAGCCGGCTCCCTCCCCGCGGTGCCTGGCCGCGCGCGCCCAGCGGGTCCCAGCGGTCTCGGGAAGCGGGGGTGGGGAGGACTTGGAGGGCGGGAAGGATCTCGGGAGCGGGGAGGGAGCGGGGCGGGCGCGGGGCGGAGAGGGCTTCGGGGGCCGGGTGACCGCCTCCTGTTCTGCTGTTCCCAGGACCGCTTCGCGACGGGAAGGACCGCGCCTTCACCCGACAGCCATGGCCAGTGTGAGTAGCCGACTGGGGTACTGGGGCCGCCGAGGGGTGGGGATGAGGGCTGGAGGGGCGGGAGGCTGCGTGGCCGCGGGGGACGGGGCGCGGAGGGGCCGGGAGCCCTCGGCCGCGGTGGTGTGGGCGGGGATCGAAGCAGCTGGTCTGGTGAGATCCTTCACTGTTAAAGTATACTTTAGCCCTTCTTATTTTTTTATTTTAGCCCTTTTTGAACTGACTGCACTGAAGGGGTTTTTTGTTTTGTTTTGTTTTGTTTTCTCTTTTTGTTTTTAACAATTCCAGTATAGGAAATGACTAAAATTCTGCAAAACAAGACCAAAAGACATTTTTCACGCACACCAATATGAGTGTAAGTGCGAGTTACTAGTTATAAACATCCTAAGCTGGGAATGTGTTTCAGTGGCAGCGCTTACCTAGCATGTGGAAAAAAAAAAAAAAAAGCTACATCGTGTTTATATAAGTGACAAGATATATATGAAATAGTTACAGTAAAAGTAGAACAATGTTTTTTTTAAATCTTTGAAAAGGTACAATTCAGAGCAGATTATGAGCTTTGTACTGAAGAAAAAGTAGGGATTATGAGATTACTTTCTGGGAAAAGCATTTAACTTGAGTTTTGAAAGATGAGCAGAATTAGGTGTAATTGAAGCAGAGAGAGATCAGGAGTGTAGTATAGTATGTTGAAAGGCTTGTGTTCCCCACCCATTTTAAAGAAGGCATTTTTGCCTGCCTGAGTATAAGACAAGTGAAAGAGATTACTGCAAGATAAATTTACTTTGGGAGGTACTGCCTTAATCAAGCCAACCTCAGTAATTTTAGACTTTATTTAGATTGTGATAATTTAATCACAGTTACGAGTTAGGAAGATTGAAGAGGCAAAAGTAGTGAAGATGACGCTCTTGTAATTAGGCGTCTAGTGACTAGAGTACACTACCTAGCTGGGCAGTTGGCACATTCCTGTACTCTTGGCACTCTAGAAAACTTTGGTGAGAAAATTGCAAGTTAGAGCTCAAACCTGGGAACTCAGCCACTTAATAAAATCCTCTTTCAAAATTAAATAAAAGTAAAAGACAGAATGTGCTGGAAGGTAGAACACTTGTCTGGCATGTGGGAGGTCCGGCATTCAGTTCCCAATAATACAAAACATAGAAAGACTACTAGTGTAAAACAAGTTTATTTGTTTTGGTTTTTGGCAGTCCACATATTGAACTCAGGCCCTTGTGCTTGCCAAGGAAGCACTTATTCTACTGAGCCATCTCCCTGGCCCCTAAAACAAGTCTTAAATTGAGTTGTTATATAGCCCTAACCCACATGGAAAGAAAACTTTGTGAAAGTAGCATGTGATATTCACAAAAGAAATCAGTTGAAATTGAATATATGACCTGACTTTATTTTGGTTTAAATGAACAAATTCAGTAGGGTAACTTTTCAAAGATGCTTTTATAAAATCTTTGCTGGAGTGAGCTGGGTGAGGTGGCATATACCTTTAGTCCCAGCACACAGAAGACTGAGGCAGAATTACCTTGAGTTGCAGGCCAGTCTGAGCCACATAATGTATTCAAGGCCAACCTGAAATACCCAATGAGACCCTGTCTTAAAAAATAATAATTCTTGGCTGGAGTGAAATAAAAGTTCAGACAGTGTGGCAGCAGTAGGTTCACATGATACTAGCAAAATCTCTAGCTAAGGGAAGGCTGCTTGGTCCATTTATATGCAAAAGATAAAACAGTTTTAAATTTGCCTTATATCAACAGTTAGCATTGTAGGTTTTGAAAAAAACTTTTTTTTTTAAAGACCAGATGATAAATATTGTAAGCTTTGTGGGCCATAAACTCAATCACAGCTACCATTATGATGTGAAAACAGTCATTTACAACAAATAATGAATGGGTGTGGCTATATAATAATAAAATTTTATTTACCAAAATATTGTGCTCTACTAGGACATCCCTTGCTTTAAGTTATTCTAACCCAACTATTTTGCCAACAGTTTATGTGTGGAAGATGTTTACATATATATTCCTACATAACTTGTAACTTAAGTTCAAGTCTAGAATATAAACATGAGGTAAAGCAGATCAGGAAGGTACCTTATAGCCAACATGAAGGATTTGTGGACACTAGTACTGTGTAATACTAATACTAAAAGGAAAGGATACAAAAATAAGATTTTGGTCCAAAAACAAGTTGTAGACATTGTGTATTTTAAGGATAGAGGAATGTTATTAGTGGCGCTACCTTTATAGTTTTATTAGAAAATTTTTTCTAGACTTCATTCTTGCACATTACTCTTGAATTTTTGCCTTTATTGAAAAAGGTACACACTTTTACCCAACATACATTAACACTTGTTTGGATTTTTATTGATGTTGTTTTTTTCTGGTACTGGAATTGAACTGAGAGCCTTAATACTGAACTATATTCTTTGATCTTTTTTATATTTTATTTTGAGATTATCTCCCTGAATAACCGAATTGTCCAGACAGGGCTGAAATGTGGCAATCATCCTGCTTCACTTGAAAGTATAGGTGTGCTTCACTGACTTTTCTAGACTTCAATATAATATCTGTGTTGTTTTAATATCTGTGTTGTCAACATAAAGTTATATAGAAAGAGACTTTCAGCGAAAAAGGGTTTATTTTAAGGCTGAGTGATTGTAACCCCTAATACACACTATGGCCTGTACTATGGGAAAGCTGTAAATGCACCCAAGTAGGCAAAGGAAGGCAAGGCTTTTAAAGTTAAAATGAATGTAAACAATTGTTTCGAAAATTATGGTTGGCATTGTGATCATTAATAAAAATAAACAGTGCAAGGTTGAATAGGCATTCAGAAGGTAGGCATCTTCATACAAGTTTTTTTGTGTATGCAAGATTGTTCTTTCTTGTGAGATTATTTTAGCAGAATTTTTTGTGATAGTTGCTATTATGAAGCAAATATGAGGAGTCCCCCTACACACTCCCCTCTTAATGGCCTCTTGATTTCATTAGGATTTGCCCTAAGTGATTACATTTTGATTCTGGCAATTTTTTTGGTATTTATTTTAAAATAATAAATACATATTATGTGTGTTACATAATCAGAAGTTACACTATTTATATTCAGCATAATGTTAATTTTTTTTTTTTTTTTTTTTAATCATTCTTAGGTGCTCTGTAATAGGGCCAGACTGGTTTCTTATCTCCCAGGATTTTACTCTTTAGTTAGAAGAGTTGTCAATCCAAAGGCCTTTTCAACAGCGGGATCTTCAGGTTCTGATGAATCTCATGTGGCCCCTGCATCCCCAGATATATGTAAGTAAAAGATGCTGCATTTGATACAGCTAACCTCACAAATAATTATGTCAACACAATACTCAGTGGACTTTTGTTTATTTATAGTGACTACATAGCTCGCCATGAAATGTTGCTCACCGCACTACATTGAGAAAGATTACAGCATGTTGCTAAACAGGAAAAATAAAAATTCAAAGTTTGATGCATGTGGCTTTTGCACTACAGTGTCCAAAAGTCTTGTGTTAAACCACTGCACATCAGAGACAACTGCTTTCCAGAGCTTGTTTACTGAACTTGAAATAAACAACCCAGTCCTCCCTGAAACAGGTCTCCTTTTGACTCCATTAAAACATTACTTCTTGCCATTTTTGATTAATTTCTTTAATGTAGCTGACATATTTTATGTATAGTTTATATTCAGTGATTTACCTACTCTACTACCTACAAAATCTGCAATTTGTTTGACACAGCCCTGTCATGCTAATGGTTTTTAAATGTTTTGTGTCACTTTCTTGGTATACCTTGTCTTATTACTTTCTACAACAGTTCTCAATTATCCTCAAGCTATAAATCATTGTTTTTTAGGAGGGTTCTATGTTAAAAATTAAAAATTTAGAAGTAAATTTGAAAAATACTACATACCTATCATTTCTTTTTTTCTTTGTTCTTTTTATTTTTTTTTTTTTTTAAATGAGCAGAACATATTTATTGAGGGGAGGAAAGCTCCTGTCTGAGAGAGGGATGGGAAGGGGGCTAGAGCCAGTAGTTGCCCCATACCTATCATTTCTATATTGAACATTTTTCTTGATTTTTTTTTTAATTAGTACATGTTTGCAATATATTTACATTCTTTGTGGGGAGTTGATACATACATAAAACTTTTTGATTGCGTTTATCATTCCCCTTCCCCTCTTTCTTCCTCCCTCTACCTTTTAAGTCCTCTTCCCTATTGCAAAAGATCTATGTCCCTATTTCCTATTAGGTCCTTTATTTTGCTTTTTATTTATATTTTGGATTCTATAAGAGAAACCATGTGATATTTAAACTTGTATGTGTAATTTTAGTTAACATTATGGTGTCAAGGCAAATACATTTTCCCAAATGACTAAAGTTTATCCTTTATGGCAAACCAATTATGTATAAATGCTGCAGTTTCTTTATCATTTCATCTGTTCGCGGAAATATTATGAGTCATGCTGCTATAAGTGTGAGTGTGCAAGTGTCACTGTAATCTCATGTCTTTAACTCTTCAGGTAATGGCTGGGTCAAGTAAAATTATTATTATCAGGTTCTTGGACTCTCCATACTGACTTCCATAATAGTTATACTGGTTTATATTCCCATAGACAATGTAGAATAGATTTATTTTACCCACAGCCTTGATAGCATTTGTTATTATTTGATTTCTAGATGATTGCCGTTTGTTTTGGGATAAGATGGAATTTCTGTGTTTTAATTTGCCTTTCACTAATAGCCAGAAATGATGAACCGGTTTTTCATGTATTTATTGACCATTTGTGCTTCTGTAAAGTATCCTTTTCAGTTGTCCATTATTTGATGGGTCTTTTATTTGGGATGCATCTTTTTTTTTTTTTTTTTCCAGTTCTTTATATGTTTAAGTTTATATTTGAGTCCTCTTGTCTGTGGAATAGCTACCAAATTTTTTTCCATTCCGTAGACTGTCTTTTCTCTTTGTTGATTATTCTGGTGTACAGAAGCTTCTTAATTTGATATGATCCCATTTGTTAATTCTTGATACTGTTTCCTGTACAACCAGAGTCTGTTGAGATGTCTTTCCCTATCTTGACTTCAGAGTTCAACCTATTTTTATCTCCCACAGGTTGTTTCTGTTTTAACATTTAGTTATTTCATCCATTTTTTTTTTTTAATGTGGGACATTTATTTTCTTTAAAGAAAACATGAGACTGGTAGACTTTAATGGTCTTTTATTTAAACTCAGTCAGAAGCAGCTTACAGGTTTATCTTAGGAATTGACTACAGTCAATCTTTAGTGGATGCCTGGTGCCCTATTAATCCGTATCATTTGGAAACTTGTTAGAAATATAAATCTTGAGACTCACTCTAGACTTACTGAATCAAAATCTACATTTTAACAAGATTCCAGATAATTCTTAAGTACTCTAAAGTTGAGAAGCATTGGAATAGAGGTTGTTGAGAATTTGGAAACAGTTCAGCAGGGAGAGTTGCATGGTTGCTGGGTCTTCAATGTTAGTAGGTGTGGAAGAGAAATATAATTGCGTTCATGATCAAGCAATATGTCAGCCATATTGACAAAGCGATTTTCAAACATCAGTTCTGGCAGGATATTAAAAATAACTATTCTATTGCGTAGTAATATGCATAGCAGTTGTCCCTGTTCTCTGAATCAAACTTGTACCCTTAACTATTTACTTAATTTCTTACCTTGTTTTTTCTAGATCTTTATGAAATTTTTATAAATTATATTTTTAAAATCAAATAAAGTAATGTGATCTATTCTGTTGTACATATTTATAACCTGTGCTAATTCATATAGCTTGCGAGTACAGGATTATGTCACATGATACATGATACTCCCCACTCATTAATGATATGGTCCCTACTGAACAGCAGATGAATTACTCCTCCCTAAGGGCAGCTAGCTATTTCCTTAGCCTCTTTGCTTTTAAATCTTTTTCTTATTTAAAAATAGGAATATAAAGATACAAATGTTACTGTACGGTTCTTGATATAGCTTTTTTCTTTTAATGCTGTGTAATGTGGACTTCACTCAGATCAGTATGTAAAATTTTACTGAGTTCTTTATAATGGCTGTCATCTAGTATATGATGTATAACAGTACTTTATTATTGACTCCTTCCCCTAGTAGTGGATCTATCTCTGAGCCAGCAACCAGTTTTATGATTAGTATTTTTTTGGAAACAAAACTAATTTATATTCATTCAAGAAAGCAGATTTCAGAACTCTGTTTATGAAAACACATGCATTGTAAGAAGATCATTCTTTTGTATCTTTGACATTTAAGGAGAAAATGATTGCTTTTTGTTGCCATTGTTCCTGTTTAGGCTCTCGAACAGTGTGGCCAGATGAAACCATGGGACCTTTTGGACCTCAAGATCAGCGTTTCCAGCTTCCTGGGAATATAGGCTTTGATTGTCACCTCAATGGGACTGCTGTACAAAACAAAAACCAGGGTCATAAAACTTTGCCTGATGTTCTAGCAGAGCCTTTATCAACTGAAAGACATGAGTTTGTGATGGCACAATATATAAATGAATTTCAGGTAAGTTGTTATTTGCCATTGTGTTTTTCTAATATGTTAATGCTGTATTTTTTTTTTATTACTATGAGCATATTACTTTTATTGAAAAAGAAAAGTTAATCCCAGTATGTTCAAAACAACATAAGTAGCTTTAATGTATCTGGTGTTGTCCATAGTATATCGTCTGCTATGTATTTTTTTTTTTTTTTTTTTTTTTTTGAGACAGGGTCTCACTATGCAGTTCAGGCTGGCCTTAAGCTCACTTTGTAGCTCAGGCTGGTCTCGAACTCACAACAATCCTCCTGCCTCAGCCTCCCGAGTGCTGGGATTACAGGCCTGCGCCACCACGCCCGGCTTGCTATGTATTTTTAAGTTTACCTTATGGTCTCATTTAGTAATTAATTCTTCAATAATACATTTGTAATACTGCTGCAAATATACATAATTTAACTTTCTTGCTGGAAATTTAGACTTCCTTTTTTTTTGCTTTTAAAAATGACAGTTATGGGGCCAGCGAGAAAGCTCAGCAGACTAAATAAAGCACCTGCTTAGGCAAATGCAGAGACCATGGTTCAATCCCTGGTACTACATGCCGTGCCATTCCCCAGGGCAGGCTGTGCTGGCCAGAGTCTGGGCATAGTGTTGCACATAATACCAGGTTGAAAGCAGGAGGATCACTATAAGTCTTAGCTGCACAGTGAAACCTTACAACAACCAAGTACATAAAAAAGGACAGTTATAGATTTAATTCCCTAACTTTATATTCTTCCAGCCATTTAAAAAATTAAGAAAAAATTTTGAAGTCTCTGGAATTATTCATATATACTAAACAAAAAACAAAAATATTTGAATATTTCTTTACTTGACTTTAAATGGTTTCTGAGGAATCTGGGGATAACTTTTTGAGTTATGTTTAAAGATTTTAAACTAGAATTATAGCATTCCTTACTTGGGGAAAGCTACATGCAGTTCAGAGATTTTGAACTGAGTCAAATGCCTCCTGTTTATTATTTTCACTTTTTTACATAATGTCAGGTAGAGGTTTTGGTCATACATCTATTATTAGGAATAGCAGTGCCTTACAGAAGTTCTGAGTTATGTCAGACGCCTGACATTGGGACACAATTAACTTCCCCTATCCTTCTTGATCTTCTTGGATCTTTGGTACTTTTCTGCCTATTAGTTAAGTGATATCGCCATAGGTTTCTGTCCTTTTCTTATTTAAATTACTCTGGCTTGGTGTGCTGGCACTCAGTGGAGGTTGAGGCAGGAAGATTGCTGTGAGTTTGAGACCATCCTGGACTATGTAGCAAGACTGTCTCAAAATAAAAAAATAAAAACTTTTGCATTTAATCCTTTGCTTCCTCTATAGGCCATATTTTTATACTTCATATGGATTATTTTATTTCCAATGTTTTGGGCTCTATTTGTCTATTTGCCTACCAGATACCTCTATCAGGGATCTTCAAAGTCCCCAGTTTTTGCATGATACAAGAGAATGGCTGTATTAGTCACTTTCCCACTGACCTGCAACTTAAAGCAGAGGTTTATTTGGTTCACGGTTCCAGTGGGTTCAGTTCATGGCTCACTGGCTTCAAGGCAGAAAAGTATAGTGGAAAGGCCTGGTAAGAAAAGCTGCTTGTTATGGTTTGTGTCTAGTTGTCCCCCCCAAAGCCTCATGTAGTCATGGGGTGTGGACTTCTAGAGTTTGTGATTAACTCATGATCCACTGGGATTATGTGTGATCCAAGGCTGGGATTACGGGTCTTAGTACTGCTGGGATAATGGATCTGAGTACTTCCCCCAGCCTGGGGCAGAGAGCCTGAATATAATATAAGAAACAGACTTTTTGTAGCCATTGCTCTTTGTTGCACTATTGTTGTTCTGCCACCGTGAACTGCTACTCTGCCATGTGCCCCTCTGCCTTGGAGCCAGCTGAATATGGACTGAAACCTCCAGTAATTGTGAGCTAAATAAACCTTTCCAGGGCCAGCAGTATAGCTCAGCAGACTAAGCGCTTGCTTAGGTAAGCACGCAGTCAGGATTTGATTCCTGGTTCCGCATGCTGCGCCAGCCCCACCCTGAGCTACAATGGAGTCTGAGCATGGTGGCGCAGGCCTGTAATCCCAGCACTAGGGAGGCAGAAAGTTGGAGGATCACTATGAATGTGGGCTGCATAGTGAGACCCTGTACAAATAAATAAATATATAAACCTTTCCTTCCTTCATTTTGGGTGTTGGGTATTTGTCCCAGCAAGGACAGAAGAGTAACTAAGACACTGCTTAACCTATGGCAGCCATGAATCAGAGAGAAAGGAAGAATCAGGAATAGGAAATCACCTTTTCAGGACTCGGTCCTATACCAACCAGGTCTCATCTCTACATCCAAAATTTTTGTGGCACATTTTAGTTCAAAACCACAACTTTCCTCCCTGTCCTTCAAAAGGCTCATGTCTATCTCATTAGCTAAGTGCCTTTAGTCCGTCTCTTACAAGTTACCAAAGTCTTACTAGTTAAAAGTCCGAAGTACAGAGTCTTCTCTGAGACTTAAGTCAGACTCTTAGCTGTGACTGTGGTGAAAAAAAAAAAAAAAAAGTTAAATACCTTCTGCATACAGTAGCATATGATAAACATTCTCATTCCAAGTGAACGAACAGGTATAGAAAGAAATTTGAACAAAGCAAGAGGAAAACTCATCAGGGGAAACATTAAATCTCAGCCTATTCTCAGTACCTATGTCAGGTTAGTGTGAGATTTAAACTCTAAATAGCCCTTTCTCTATGGCCTTGTTAGCCCACATGACTTCTCTTAGACTGCCTCACTCACAGCTTTCAGCTTTGCCTAGCAGACATACCATGTTCTGATGTGTCCAACTTCCTGAGGTATCTACTACACCGTAAGCTTCATTCCATAGCTTCAGGGGAATATTTGCCTGGCTTCACACAATTTTTTCTGAAATCTGAGTAGGAGCCTCCATAATCCTGATAAAACAGCACTACAAGAGTGACGCCAAGGTCTATAAGGTGACCTGACACTGAGACAACATTGTGACATGCTAGCTTGAGGAATAGCTTAGGCACCAATGGACCATGGCTGAATTTGTGGAAACACTTCTTAAGTGGTCCAAATGAACAGGGTATCCTGGAACCCTCCTCTCAAAGCAGAATATTTCAAAAACATACAGTCTTATAACTTTGAGCCTGTGAAGAAAAATCTACTGTACCCTAGACATCTAGGAAGAGAGAAAAGGGGAGAAAAGAGTGCACCCTTTCTAGGTCATATCCCTCAAGACTTTACCTTTTCAGCCTGGTCCCACCTCCCAACAGAGGAGTTTTGGGGGACAACGTAGGATTTTTTTTTTTTTTTTTTTTTTTTGTACTTTAGGGAAAGATCTACAGGGTGTTCAGGGTCTTACTAGATCAGACTCATAGTCATTCTCCTGATTATAGCCTTTAAGTGCTGGGATTACAGGCACTTGCCACCACACCCAGTCCCTATCACCATCTCGGCACATCCTGGGGGTGGGGCTGCCATTGCAGGCCAGGGGATCGAACCAGGGCCTGCGCCTACCTGCAGGCAATTTAATCCACTGAGCTATATGGCTGGGGCCCTGGGACATCTTAGATTTAAACTATAGCAATGACGTTGGAGTGCAGAGAAACTCAAAGTTAATGGGATAGAATAGGAATAAAAACTTTGGCCACTTTCACTACATTAAAATAGGAAATAATCTTTTTTTCTTTCAAAATATTTTCTTATTCTTATATAACAAATAGCATAGCAGTATAACTACATTGTACCAAGAGAAAAATTACAGTGCCAGCCTTGACTGCCCTTTGCATCAGATCCTCATAAGTAGTTTTGGAGTTGCATTGCTTCTTTGTAATTGCTTATTGAAATTCTTTTCAAGAGTTCAAGGTTTATTTATCTGGATTGAGAGGCTGAATAGGATAATGGACTATGGAAAGAAAATAAATTTAAGGTTCAAAAGTTAGCTCTGTGGAAATGTATGTAAAGCATTTAAATCCACTACTGATTAATAAATGTTGATTAACCAAACTGTTAGCTGCTCCTTGCTAGCCATACATCATCCTCCATATTAGCTCTAATATTAGCTTTTTATGTTGGATCTTACTATTTCTCATGACTTATAAACCAAAATCAGAATTTCTTAGTGTAATATAAATGACCTTTCACAATTTTAATCCCTTAACCTCTCTCATTTTATTTTTCAGTGTTTCTTTCTATCCAACTATAATATAGTTTTTTGGGGGTTTTTTTGTTGTTGTTGTTGCTTTTGTCTTTTTAAGACAGGGTCTCACTATGCAGTTCAGGCTGGCCTTAAGCTCACTTTGTAGCTCAGGCTGGTCTCAAACTCACAACAGTCCTCCTGCCTCAGCCTCCTGAGTGCTGGGATTACAGGCCTGGGCCACCACACCCGGCTACATAGTTCCTTTTGTAAAAAACATGCCATTCTCTTTTACTATTATGTAAAAATAATATTATTGTACTATTTCTTCTTGACTTAGATGATTTTTCCCCTTTTTCTAGATGACCTTTCCTTCCAAATTCCTAGCCCATATTCTACTTAATACCTATCAAACACATATGAATTAATATATAACTCAAATATGACCATTTCATTGTTTTCTTGGTTCCTCCCAGCAAAGCAGGTTCCTTTCTTAGTAGTTTCCCTAGAAGATTTTTCTTCATACTGAGTTGCATTTATTTATTGTGCTTGTTTTTCTTCTTAGGTGTTATATACTTTACAGTAAAGACTGGATTTTTTTTTTTCAGTAGTGTCTGCACCTGTCAAAATGCTTATGTATTAATAAGACTCCAAATTCAGTTGAATAAAGACCTCCAAGCCCTTCTTACAGGAGAGGCCAAATCGTCATGTTATTTTTCAAGTTAGTGTTCATGTAGTTCTACAGATTATAGCACAAAAAAGATAGACATTACAAAATATTGGAAAAACATTTTACCGTGTAATTTATGTCATCCTAGTTTCTCAGCCAATTTCAGTTAAAAGTGTAGTATTTTATTTGAATTATAGCCTTTGTTTCTTAAATCCTTATTTCTTATAGAGTAATAATACGCCTGTAGAACAAGAAATTAACAGTGCAGAAACTTATTTTGAAAGTGCCAGAGTTGAATGTGTAATCCAAACATGTCCAGAACTGCTTCGAAGAGGTATGTCATATCTTATGCTTTGAAATACTAACAAGTATGAGATAATGTTGCTGTTTTCTTAATGTGTTGAAGGAATAATGTACATGTTAGGAATTTTAATGCTCTGTACCTCAGCATTTAGTGTGTGTGGAAAAAGAATACATGCTCAAGATAAAGGCTTCCAGATGACCCCTAATATCTGACTTCATGCTGCAAATACATAGAAATAGTAGAATGTTAGTAGTTTTTTTTACCTAAAGCATGTCATTTCTACTCCTGGTTGATCAATTTAGTTATAATTTCATGGAGCTAATACAAAATGCAGAAAATTGGAAATTAACAGCAGTAATATGTAACCCCATTTACCATTCACAATTCTTGGCAAGGATTTTCCAGCTCATCCCACAAAAGTAGAAGTGATACAAATTTGTTCCACTCTTAAAAATAATATGTATCTATAATAATAACTTAGCACCACAAAAACAACTTAATCATTATTTTCTAAAATTATATGTCCATGAACTATGTCTTTTTAAAAAGTATATTTCTTCTTGAAATTTGTATTCATGTTTGTAGACTTTGAATCACTATTTCCAGAAGTGGCTAATAACAAACTAATGATTCTGACTGTGACTCAGAAAACTAAGAATGATATGACTGTGTGGAGTGAAGAGGTAGAAGTTGAGAGAGAAATACTCTTAGATAAGGTAAGTTAGTTGCTAGCAATTCCATTTTATGGTCTTACTTAAATACCACTAACTCAACATTCTAAATTGAGTACTGTTTTTCCAGCCTGTAGTCATTTTGCAAAGTATTTCATTGCTAAGGAACTTTCATCTCTTGAGAATAAAAATGCCATTTTTTAATTATTTTTAGCATGTTTCAAAAACTCTTTAAGTACTTTGCTGAAATTTTCTGTAATTTGCTTTAGAAATTTAGAAAAGTGTAATTAAGTTTCCTTTTCTTTATCCCGCCCCTCCTTCCGCTCATCTCCTCTTTCCTCTCTGCTTTAAAGTCTGTTGGTGAAAATTGCCCCAGCCATTTGGAAGTGAACAGCAATAATGAACAGCATGATACTAATACCATATACTCACACTTTTTTTTTGTCCTTTGCCTATGTTTTAACGTCATTGGACTATTATAAAAATCTTTATATCTTAACACTGAGTAAATTAGTAAGTTTTTTTTAATCATTTTTAAATTTCTTTGGTAGTTCAGAAGGTGAAAATCAAACTTTCGCTATTATCTAAGAACACTGCAGTTAAACTTTTGTTATATGTATTATTGTGCACCCTACTATCTATATATTCCTAAATAGAAAATTGCTTCATTGAGGCATATTTACACTGTATTTGATAATGCTGCCAAGTTAAGCACCAAAAAGATTGTCCTAGTTCATATGCTGTCACCCTAGATTACTATGGATCTTAACATTGTTTTTATCAATCAAGGAAGAAATCATCGGTAACTTAAAGTCTTACGACTTAAAACTTTTGTTTATGAGATAGAAAACAATATTCCTCTGCTTATATGACAAGTTTTTTTTTTAATAACTTCCTTGACACCCTAGCTAACTTGGGTTGAAAAATCACCTTTACTGATTTCCATGCATGGTAATGTTAGCAATTTACTTAGGGTTGGATGTATGGTTCAATGTATTGTAATAGTATATTATAATTTATATAGCCAATATTTTCTGATAACTTCATATGTAAATGTCCTACATAGAATATTTTGATGAAGTTAGTCATAACTGCATTAACAGAAATTATAGAGAAGCATAAGACATCTGTCTACTCTTAACATCTGAATTTAGAATTGCCACTTAAGTAGCCAATAATGAGTAATAAACATTTGTATTTACTTTTTCTTTTTTTAATGAATTTAGGACAGGGTATACAGGGTCTTACTACAAAAATCGAACTCATAGTGATTCTCCTATTTTCAGACACCCAAACTCTGAGATTATAGGTGCATGCCACCACGCCCAGTCTCAGTCATCATCTCTGTGCACCCTGGGGGCAGGGCCACCAGGTCTTGCTGGGGATGGAACCCCAGCTGCTGCACTCTGCCTGGGCAGGTGCTTTAGTCCACTGAGCTTTCTGGCTGGCTCTGTATTTACATTTTAAGGAAATGCTTATTACATACATTGTCAGTAGAGATGTTTGGCTCCTGAAGATTTATCACATACACATTTTATTAGAAGTCCTAATTTTTGATCACTTAAAAATTAAAATTTCAGGGGCTGGAGAGATAGTTCAATAGAATAAGGGCCTGAATTCAGTCCCCAGTTCTGCAAAAAAAAATTAAAATTTCACACTGATCCTGATAGAGGTCTATGTCAGTTTTCTATGACAGCTTTAAAATGACAGCATGCTTCATCTTAAAATTTGTAATTTTATAATACTAAAACTTTCATTTTTCATTTAAAATAATACTTTAATTGAAGTATGTTAATGATTATTTTAGAACCATGCCTACCTTAAGCTCCAAGTAGATATTTTAGCGGTTTTAAAAATTTGTTTTTTTTCCAGCAGATGTCAGTGTTTGCTGTTGATGAACAGAAATATTAAGAGAAATTCTTAAGCTGGTTCTTATAATAATTTAGAATACTTTCAGTTAATTTCTGTAAATACCATATTGGATTGCGATGTTCTTGTTTTTAGATATGGCATATCCATTTAATTGAAATATTATAAGGACTATTTTCAATACTAAGATTATGGAGGTTAATGAAATGTAGCAGTGAGTATAAATATAAAATGTGAGATCACCTAGAGAACACATATTTTAATGTATATCTTCATAAGTAGATATTGAGAAAAACTAAGTTATGTTCATGGTGTACTTTTATAGTAGGGATGAGCAGGCATTTTATGTGAAAGACATCGAAAGACAAATTGCAATCACTTGAAAAGAAAAAGAAAAATACTGGTAAAAAAGAAAAATGTTAAATATAACAGTTTATTTGGGCAAAGATATACGAATAAGACAGCCCTCAGAATTTTGGAGAGCTGCACTCACCAGAGTGAGCAGAAAATATACCAAGTTCCAGATACAGCTGTGAGCGTGCCTTATAGACCACGGTTTGATCAGTTAGCAGGAGTAATTGGCTGATAGCTTCTTGTCATTAATATATCCCTAAATTAGGCTTTCAATTTGGTTTATTATTTTTGATGTAGTATATTCACTTGGGATTTAATATCCAGTCAGCCTCAGACCAGATTAATTCAACAGTTTGATTTAATTGGTTTCCTATAAGCAGAGCAGAGGAGATTGGTTTTAGAGACATAAAGGGGCTAAAGAAAGGAGCAACAAGGAGCAAAAAGTAGATTGCTTCTTTCAAAGTTACTTTTCTTAGAGAGTTAAAGAGGACTTTATGCTGGGTCAGGTAAGTTAGGCCCCTCCTGTTTGGTTGCTATGAATCTTCTGGATTATTTTTTTTTAACTACCTTATTTCTGAGTTATTATGTGTCACACATAACATGAGTAACTCTATTGTGGTGTGTTCTATGGAGTCTGCTGGTGCCTACTAAAACAGTGGCCTCCACAAACTTCATTTCATTAAGGGTTAGATAGTAAATGTAGTTAATACTGTAGTCTTCTGTTACCCACAGGGCATAGCATTCAGGATCCCCAATGGATACCTGAAACTGGATAATGTGGGAGTTGTGTTTTTTTCCTAGACATACATACTTATAACACAGTTCAATTAGTTTAGGTACAGTAAGCAATTAATCAGTGATAGACAAAACAACATACTATAATGAAAGTTATGTGAATATGTTGTTCTCTGTCAAAATATCTCACTATTCTTTAAATGTTTTTCTTAAAGGGAGCTCCTCTTTGCCATATCCTAACTGGTACCATAACTTGAGGGCCATGATTAAGTTAAGTAATGGTAACATATATATAGTCACAGGGATATTTAATTTGACCTGGTAATCAGGGCAGCTACTAAGTAGTGAATAGGCAGGTGGCATACAGTGTAAATCTTCTGGGTAAAGAAATGATTTTTATCCCAGTCAGGATGGAGTAGGATAATGTGAGATTTCATCACGCTAAAAAAGTGATGTGTGACTTAAAACTTAATTATTTGTATCTAGAACTTTCCATGCAATATTTTTACTATAACTAAAACCACCAAAAATAGGAGGCGTTGTAGGCCATTGGATCACTGCCATGTAGCTATATATTTGTGAAAACAGCCTTAAACAACCATGTATAGATGAATAGATGATGGCAGTGTTTCCATAAAACTGATAATGCAAACAGGCAGCAGGCTGGATTTGACCCTAGGGGTACAGCTTATCAATTTCTGATTTAGCCTTTGTCCTATGTTCTTAGATTATTGAGTACCAGCTGAAGGCCAGAGGTTGATGGTGTAATCTTTTCATTGTGGATGGGCCAAAAGTCCGTATTTCTCAGCATTGTGTGATCTTTGGTATCACCACTCAGTTCTCAGCCTCGCTTCTGGCAATGTGTGCTGTGTCTGAGAATATTGCTTCCTCCTCACACAGATCAGCTCTTTGCTAAGAAACCAGGGTAAATTGCTCTGTAAGCTACTCAGGAGCCCATTCATACATCTCCTCCTTTTATAGTACTGTCTGAATTCCAGTTCCTTCAGTAGTCCAATATTCTTGCTTTCTACCTTCTTAACTCAGTGACACCATCACTTTGCTAGGGCTGTATTTTGTCCATATTTTCAAAGAAAAAGTCCCTACACAGTAAGCTCTAGAGCAAAGGTAGAGATTATCTCATTTCACTTTGCTCAAAGACTGTAATCCTACCTTTTGTTCAGTTTCTGTAAACAGTTGCCATGTACATTTTGGCCAGTTTTAAGTTTTTAGCAGGACAGTGAGTTCAGTACTTACTACCTTGTTAGAACTGAAAGTAAACTCTGTGCCCTTGTTAAACATTCATGATTCTTTTTTTTTTAAAGCACTTTAATTTGTTAACACCTTTCACTATGCACACTTCTGGTAAAAATAATACAAACATTATAGAAACTAGGCTAATAAGACCCAAATTTTGATACATGCAATGTGGTATGAAACAGTTAAACACTATCATAGACGTGGAGAATGTTAGTTAACACCTAACCTGTTCTAGCACTCTGGGAGGCTCAAGTGGAAAAACACAAGTTTAAACCCACCCCTGTGCAGCCTTGACGTGATGTTGACTCCAAGTAAAAGTAAAAAGACCAGGAAGTACAACTCAATGCAGAAGCCCTAGTTCATTCCACAGACCACCAGTAGTAATAATACGTGGGCTGTGTAATGAAAAATTTACCCTTCTCTTCATCTTATCCAGTTTAAACTTTAAAGAGAACAAAATAAAAAGACAAAACAATAAAAATGATACAGAATTTCAAAACAAAATAATAGGATATTAACAGTGGTTATGTTCCCAGAAGTATTTTCATGACTGTAAAAGCAGACGTTTTGAAACAAAGTTTCTTTCAGATTAATGAATGTTTCTGATTTCTTTATTTTCATTTTTACCTATTTCTAATCTATGATATAGAATAGCAACTATATTTTTTGTAATTTTCACAAGTTTATGAATTACTCATACAAACCTAGTATTTCATAAAATGAAAGTAGTACAGAATAAACAGATTTTAGACTGTTTAAAAGAAATTAAGGGGCCAGGGTGATGGCTCACTAGAATAAGTGCTTCCCTGGCAAGCTCAAGGGCCTGAGTACAATCTCCGGTCGACCCCCCTCCAAAAAAAAAGAAAAGAAATTAAATTTTTGTTTTAACCATTAATTTTCTAAAATAATGGAAGCCTTAATCTATTTTAAGATTTTTAATTTTGTAGTAATCTTACTGAATTCTGTGTCTGAAACAAGTGCTTATCTAAGAACTTATTAAAACTATAGTGGTGCTTTATTAAGCATATTATTTGTACCCTTTTCCATGTAGTTCATTAATGGTGCTAAGGAAATCTGCTATGCTCTTCGAGCAGAAGGCTATTGGGCTGACTTCATTGACCCATCATCTGGTGTGGCTGTGAGTAGTTAAATAGTTTTGAAAGCCAGATCATTTGAAGTAGTGATAGTATTTATTATAAAATTATTTATAATTATACATTTAATATAGATCATTTGCTTCTTTTAGTCAATTGCTTTCAAAACTTTGGAGAGACCTCTTATTCATAGTTTCTGTTGTACTTTATTTTATGAAGCATAAATTATTTTCAATTTTAATAGGTACAATTATGTTTATTGTATGTTACTGAAGAAACAAAATTAGTAACTAATGCATTCTGGTCTAGCTTAAGAAACTTTGTAAATGTTAAGAAAATACTGCATAGTAAAAAAAAATTTGGAGTAGTAACTGCTTAGAAATGAACACTTAATTACATTATACTTTGAAGAAAATGACCACCTTGTACCATTTTATTTTGTGAATGTATCTTTGGATTATATGTAAGAGTAAAATCTTTTTTTAATCATAAAATACGAATATTCAGTGCTGCTTCTAAAATATAAAGATGTAATATAGTGTAGAAATGGAAAGCTTATCTCTGGGCTTTTTTTTCCTTGTCTCAAAAATAAAGATTTCATTAAATTTCATCCCATTTTTAAAATTTGTGTGGTGTTACAAATTTGATTCTAGATAACTAGAATTGTTAGACCATACATACCACATTTCTAGAATGCAGTTATTGGAGGAGAGCTGTTAGGATAGTTTTAGTAATGATTGTAATGTTTTATTTTTCATTTGACTTTTTAAATATCTGGAGTATTAAAATAGATATTCATAGGAATTATTACTGCAGTATCTTTCTAATGAAAACATTACTTGACTTTTTCCCTCTAGTTTTTTGGACCATATACAAACAACACTCTTTTTGAAACAGATGAACGCTACCGACACTTAGGATTCTTTGTTGATGATCTTGGCTGCTGTAAAGTAATCCGCCATAGTCTCTGGGGTACTCATGTATTTGTAGGAAGTATCTTCACTAATGCAACACCAGACAGCCCTATTATGAAGAAATTAAGTGGAAACTAGCAGTAATGTCATTTTATTTGCTCTGTTTGTATTTAAATGGGTTGATCGATACAAAAATTGTCAAAAAGACTTCACTTTTAAAATATACTTATTTTGGATATTTATTTCAACATTGATGAGTGATTGGGATTTTAAAATCACAAATGTTAATTCATATTCTTATTGAACAGAATGGAAATTAACATGTAACCAGTGATCTATTAATGTGAATTTTCTCCTTTATTGGAAACCTTAGTTTAAATTTGTTTTCCAAAAATAAAGCATATATTTGCTTATAATGTGTGGCTTTTTCATTGCAGTTTTTTAAAATATAATTTTTAAAGATTCTGGGGCCAAGGATATAGCTCAGTAGAATAAGTGCATGCCTGGCAAGTGTAAGGTTCTGAATTCAATCCCTAGTACTGCAAAAAAAAAAAAAAGATTCTGGAGCTCCATTTTTTTTTTTTTTTTAGTAATATAGTTAATTCTAAATTCATTATAGACTTTACTTTTTCTAGTATTCTTTCTCTTTATTGTCTTTTATATGTCCTGGTACCAGTTTGAGTATTATACCCTTATATGAGCAACTAAAAAATAAAGATAATAAATACTTCTTTATGTATAAAAGCATGTGAATCTCATTCTCTGTTTGTTTGCTTATCTTTTTGTATTTTAGGAAAGGGTGTACAGGATGTTCAGGGTCTCAGTACTAGATTGACTCATAATGATCTGCCTATTTACAACATCCCAAAAGCTGGGATTACAGGTGCAGGCCACCATGCCCACTCAGTTGCCGCCTCAGTGCGCCCTGGGGGCAGGGTCAGCATAGCAGGCCCAGGCATCGAGCCCCTTTGGTTATAATGTGTAGCTTTTAAATCTGCTGAGCTATTTGGCCCTTCATTCTCTTTTGGATGGTAGTTACTCTTTCTTTGTTGGGGGACATTGAATCCACAGAGAACTTATCTGAATCCCCAGACCATTTTATTTTTTTTTTAATGTTTGGACAAAGTCTCACTAAATTATCCAGGTTGGCCTCAAATTTATAACACTTCTGGCTCAGAATCCTGATTTGCTGGGGTTACAGGTGTGTGCCGCCGTATGAGTCTCAAACACATTGAAAAAATAACTCCTGAGTCATGACAGATAAATTTCAGATAAAACTTGACTCAGTTCCCAAGTCATTTGTGCAGTTAAATTATAAATGTGACTGTTTTAGGTTGGGGTTCTTTTTGTGGTGCTGGTATTGAGTCCTTAGGCAGGCTCTGCACCAAGCTGCAGTGCTGCCTGGCAAGCACAAGGCCCTGAGTTTGATTCCCAATATGAAAAAATAAAAAGTGGTAGTTTTATGATAGCTTCATTTCTTAGCCTTGTGAACCTTAAAAGGGTTATTATTTGCTGGGCTTTTGCCAATAAGAAATGACAAATCTCAGGAGAAAAACAATTTGTAGTAATAGCATTAATTGAACTTTTTCCTTTAGTGAAATACCAATTTTAAAAAAAGTTACATGGAAATGGTCAGCTTTTTAATAATACATAATTAATATCTAACTTCATAAAAGTGTTGCTCATGATCTGAATGATATAAGCCGCAGTGTCTGTTCCTTATGAAAAAAGATAAGGTAATTTCCATAGCATTTTCAAATAAAATAGGTATACTTAAGTGCGTGCTATAAATCCTTGCTAAGCTTTCATCTTTATTACTAACACCCAGATAAAACACAGAAACCCCCTCACACTTAACTCTTGTTTTCCGAGCATTGTCACCTCTCCCAAAGATGACCACTATTTAGATTTCCTATGGTGCAAATTGATCTCATCTGTTTATTCTTTACATATATGAAATCATGTAATATGTTCATTTTTGTGTCTTTTTCAGGCATTTTCTACTTTAAATTTTTTAAAAAATATAATTAGTATAGGATCTCACTAAGTAGATCTGACTCAGTGATCCTGTTTTCAGCCTCCTAAGCACGGGGGTTACAGGTGTGTGCCACAACGCCCAGTCTCAATCTCTGCCTCAGTGCACAGTGGGGGTGGGGCTGTCAGCAGCACGCATGGCATGCTGGGGATAGAACAGGCATTTTCTACTTTAAATTTTTTTAAAAATATAATTAGTATAGGATCTCACTAAGTAGATCTGACTCAGTGATCCTGTTTTCAGCCTCCTAAGCACGGGGGTTACAGGTGTGTGCCACAACGCCCAATCTCAATCTCTGTCTCAGTGCACAGTGGGGGTGGGGCTGTCAGCAGCACGCATGGCATGCTGGGGATAGAACAGGCATTTTCTACTTTGCACCTTTTGTGGTGTTTTCTTGAAACTTCTATCTGCTTTAACAATTGTGAAGTGCCATCTACTGGTAAAAAGTACTATCATATTAGTATCATAGTTGATTGTAGCAGTGTGTACTATATATATTGTGTATGAGGAAGGGTACATGGTGATGCGACTCCTGTTTATCATTTTTTTTGCTGAGAGAATTTCCAGAAAGAAATAGCATGATAAGCAGTTACTTCCAATTAAAAAAATATGGCAACCTTGGGGGGACTACTATGATAATAATAGTGGAAAATGATCATTATGTACTATAAGAAAACACCTTTCAGTTTCATCTTGTTCAAGATGCAGTGAAAAAATTATTTTAAATTATCCATTTAAACATACCTTTTAAAATAAGACCAAGCCTTTTATAATTTATATTAGATGTGGCACTGGAATAAGAATTGTAACACCTTAGGCTTTGACAGGAGTTTAGGAATTTTGATAAGAAGTTAAATGCTGAAAAGGATCTTTCAGATCATCTGATCCATATCACAAATATTTTAGAAAACTAAATGGGAAGTAGTAAAAGCATATCAATCAGGTCACTCAGCTAATGTTAAGATCTCATTGGGACTTAGCTGTTAATCCATTTATGTCCTTTATTTGCTCTTCATGGTTACCAAGTCTAAAAGTGTCTAATAGAAAGTAACAAAAAGTTGCAGATTTTACACTAGTAAGTTTAGCGTTAACTAGCTGCTACATTTTTATAGATAAACTTAGAAATTCATTCCATTGAACTCTTCATGCTCTGAATTTCTTTGAAAATTACTGAAATGTATATCAGAAAATTCAATTATAGAATGCTGCACCTGAAGTTTGTATTTCAACAAAATTCTGATTTTAATTCTTTGTACAACTGGTTCTGTTGTTGCTCCAAACAGGTTTTATCTGTCTTTGTACTATTTACATTTTGAACCAAATAATTCTTTAATGTGAGAACTGTCCTTTACATTGTAGCGTATTTAACGTTTCCTGGCCTCTGCCTACTAAATAATAGCACAAACTCATGACAAAAATGTCTCCAAGGTCTGGGGAGAGAGTTCAGCAGTCTAAGCGCCTGCCTGGCAAGTGCAAGGACCTGAGTTCAATCCCTGGAATCTCATGCTTGGCTGCCCTGTACCAGCCCCAGCATGCCATGCCGGCCACCAAAACCAGATGTGGCTGAGACAGAAGGATCACTATGAGTCCAAGCTGCTTAGCAAGACCCTGTACCAAATAACATTTAAAAAAATAAAAATGTCTCCAGATATTGGAAAATTTCCCTCAGGACAAAAACCTTTCTTACAGAAAGTCAAACAGTTGCTGCTTATCTGACAGTCCTGCCCTTAGTTGAGAACCACTGATAAAAGCACCTTCTAACTCAGTGATCCTCAAGTTTAGCTGTATATTTGCATTACCTGAAAAAACATTTAATAGTATTGACCCCTCACCCGCATTAGTCCAGTGAATTGTTATTTTTCTAATGAGGTTTGAGTATCAGTATTTTTTTAAGTTTCAAGGTGCTTTATTATGCAGGTAGAATCATAACAGTGACTTAAAAGTTCAGTGAATTAAAAATCTAGGGGAATGAAAGCTAACTACAATCATAGATTTCATAGAGAAAAAATGACTCCAATGTTTTAATATAAAAAGTGATCGAATCAGCCAAATGAAGGATCTGTTCTATCACCTACTTAATGAAATCTTTCCTGAAACAAGATCTTCGCTGGTCTTGTCTTTCCCTTTATTGTATAGTAGTTGGTTAACACCATACCATTTTGCAATTGGTTATATTGCATTAGTATACAGTTCTGGTTTGGGGATTGGTTTTGTATTAAATTTTTCCTCCCATATCTACTGAGTAAGAATCCAACTTTTACTGACATGGCACTAAATGCAATAGTAACCTACTTTCATTCCCTCTGCCAACCAGGATAGTTTAAATTTTCTTAGGTTTGGTTTTGTTTTTTTGTCTGCCCTTATAGAACACAGGTAAACTGTAACTTTATCCAAAGGATTTAAATTAAGGCTTTGAGCTTTTGACTTACCATTATTACTAGAAGTTCTTATAATCACTTAAAGACATGTCCATATCAGAAAACATGCAGAGTGCTGCTTGTTGGAACTCAAAAATCAAATGATGATGGGACAAGTCCAAAACTTCGAAGCGCTTTATTTTAGCTGGTACCCAGCGGCACCCTCTGAGTCCAAAAGACAGAGGAGCCCTGAGTGTAGAAATGAGTAACTATTTAAGCCTAAAAACCGCAAAGGCAGGGGAGGGATGAGGAGATTTCTGTAAAGTGGCAGGGTCATTAGGTTGGTTCCTGTAAAGTTACAGCGTCATTAGTTCAGCATTGGGTGGGGTGTGGGGTTGCAAGTACACAGAGTTTGCCAAGATCCTCAAAAATAGGGAAGGGGTACAGATGTCTGTCAAAATAAGTCTTGGGTCACAGCGGTGAGGGAGTTGGGAGGGGTAGGCACATACAGAACAGCAGGAACATGGCAAGGTTGGAAGGGCAACAAATTGGAGTCAATTTTGTCAGCGTATAACACTGCTTAATTGCTGCCTGTAGTGCTATGAGAAACAGAAGAGCTTTCCACTACGTGTTCCTGGACCTCCAGATGTGCATGTGGGGAAGGAATGTACTTTACTCATGCCCTCCACAAAAATCACTTCCAAGTGATTTCAGGTCTACATGGGGAAGTGTAGAGCTTTTAAAAGACTGACAAAGACTTTAAAAATCCGAACACCGCCGTATAATGGAAAAAATTGAGTAGTACTAAAACTAAATTCATCAAAAGACATGAAGACACACAGAATTAGGACACATTGTAGATACGTTGAAGGTACATTTAATTGTCATTAAACAAAACAACAATATTACATCCCCAACAAAAAGTTCATCTAAAACAAAGAGATCCTAAAAATCAGCAAAACAACAAAAAGACGAAGATACTCAAATAGCCAATAAACAAGGTAAGGTCCTTTACTTTGTAAATCATCACAAATAAGCACATGTCACCATATTACAACACATCCCTCAGAATGAAATGAAAGAGCTGCCAAGTGTGGACAGAGATGCAGAGCAATATGTATTGCTGTTTATGGGAATATAAAATGATAAATACACTATGGAAAATTAAAGTTCTGAGGCTTGTCATCTTGTAGGACTTAGCAATGTCACTGTGAGACACAGATCTAATGCCAACGTTCACCAAAAAGCTGATTATAATAACTAACAGAAGAAGCAAAGGCCAACCCACACAAATGGGTGCATCATTGTGGCATATTCATATGAAGTACAGTGTTACGATTGCTTAGAAAATGGAAGAAACTAGACCACAGGGCATGCAAATGAAGTCAGACCCAGAAGTACATACTATATGACTCCATTGTAGTCTGGCCAGATAGCTCAGTGGATTAAAGTGCCCCAGCCTGCCATGCAAGGCCTGCACCCAGGTCACACTGACATAATGAATGGGATGGTGTGGTGGCATGCACCTGAGAGGCTGAAAAACAGAAATGATCACTAGGAGTCAGATCTGTGTAATGAGATCCTGCAGACCCTGTACTAAATACATTAAAAAACCTCCATTGTAAAGATAAAGATTACTGCTAGGAGTCAGGGCAGTGATTATCCTTGGAAGGGGAAGTCCAATTGGTGAGATCTGGAATATCCCTGAAAACCATGTGTTAAAGGCTTGGTTATTAGTCTGGTGCCATTAGAACATGGTGGAACTCTCAGAAGGTGCGTCTAATAGAAGAAACTTAGATTATTGGAGTCATGCCCTTAAAGGGAGTATTGGGACCCTTCTTGCTTTCTCTTCCTCTTTGCTTGCCAATGTTGTGATGTGGACAGACTTCTTCTGCCACCCCTTGCCACGATGTTTTGTCCTGCCTCATAGAAGCAGTGGGCCAATGACCATGAGCTAAAACTGAAACTATCAGCCAAAGTAATCCTCCCCTTTAAATTGATTATTTCAAGTTATATTTCAAAGCACTGGAAAGCTAACTAGCACCAAGAATCACTAGAAGAGCAAAGATAATTCTGGAATGTTGAAAATATTCCTTGTTCTGAATTAACATTTTAACTAAACAACTCAGTTATATAAACTTAAGAGCATGCTTTTCAATAGAGAGTATAATGAAAAGTACAACTGAATGAATCTGTTTAAATAGTCGTAGAAATGAGAAAGAGAGCTGATAGCAGTAACAGCTCTTAAACTGAATTTATTTTTTAACAGAAAATTCATGGTTAAGTGTGAATGAATTTTGAAATGAAATTGTGTGCTTAATAATGCATTTAGGTATGATTTTAGTTACGTATTAAAGCTTTCATTTAAAATATCAAATTGTCAAAGTTTTTCATGTTTCTTACAGTTTTGTGGTTATATGTGCATGTGTGTGTTTTACTTTTTTTTGTGTAAAGTATGATCTGTTTTGCTCAGAATTTTAAGAGCTTTCTAAGAACTTTTTGTTCTTGGATAGTTAAGCCATTCTTAGAGCTCCTGGCATCGAATCCTCTCTGTAGATTTTCTTTATTTATTAACAGATCTAACAGTTTTTCATCATTCTTAGTTACTTCATGGACTGTGGAGGACATTCACAATTTTATTTCAGCGTCTTTATAGCAAATGGTGCAGACGTTGACTTCCTTAGAACAAAAATGGGCAAATAAATCAAGATTCAGTGCTATATAGTCTGGCCTCCTTGTTCTATATAAAAATAGGAAGTGTTAATTGTTTTAATTTTGTTATGTGCGATTATATTTATAAATTGTCTGTTCTACTATAAAGATTTCATATTATTATGTTTAAACTAAGTGGCAATTTAATAGAAAAATAGGCATTAAACTTTGTCAACACTGATGTATATCCATAGTTTATGTTATAATTGTATAATTATCCCATTTCATTACAAATTGAATTTTTGGCAGGTTTTATAATATGAAGTCATTCTTGCCACAGACATCTTGAAAAAATGTCAGCCAGAAAGTCCCAGGATTATTACTAGTAGAATGCTTGAGCACACTTCTTGTCTCATAAATATATTTGATAATAAATGTGAAATAAGTCCTGAGTAACTTTGTCCTGGTTCAGAACAGTAAGTTTAAACTTAACTAGGCTCAAGCTGGAGCTCTCAAAAATTACCTTAATCTTCCATCTCATTTGGTAAATCTGTTGACCTTGAGTGAGTCGCATTGTCAAACAACAGATTTATTTAATAAGATTGTAGATGAATATAAACAGAATAGCAAAGAGCAAAGGATACAGGCTTTGAGTAACCTGGAAATCAATATTTTCAGAGTCAAACTCTGTGGCTCATCTATTTATTTTAGGATTTTATGCTTAGTGTACTTAGCCACTGTCATTGATTGCTTTTTTTTTTTTTTTTTGCATTTTTTTTGGTTTTACTGAAGCACAAATAAACATGCACACAGGCTTTTCTTCTTTTCTTACTTTTCTTCACTGTGCAGCCTGGCATTGGGACTGGTGATTCGGATGGCTAGCTGGGCTCCTCTTTCCACAATGGCTTTGCAGTTCTTAGAGGACATGTTGTGAGCAATCTCTGCACAGTAAGACTTGTTGCACCTCGGCAGCGCCTCCAGCTCCATACCACTGTGCACCAGGAACTTCTGGAAGCCCCTGAGGAGCATGTGCTTTGTCCTTTTCTTACTTCCATAACCTCTGTTGGGCATCAGGATCTGGCCCTTGAACCTCCTCCACACCCAGTTGTCAATGCCTCTGGGTTTCCGCCAGTTGTGTTTAATTTTGGCATATCGGTCTGACTAGTGCTGGATGAACTTGTTGGTCCTCTTTTTGATGATCTTGGGCTTCACGAGGGGTCTTCACGGAGGCTGCCACCTCCGTAGGCAACCCTGAGGAAGAGCGATTGCTACTTTATCTCTCCTGTTTGTTTTTTAAAATGTGTCTAAAATCAATACTCATTATTAAAATCAGTAATATTTTAGATTTTTATTTTCTACATACATATTTGATTATAGAAAGATACCAATTCCATTTGTCATTTGCTTATAGAGCATGTGGCTTTCTATATACCCTTTTCTGAAGTCAATTTAAATCATGCAAACTCCGCCTCCAGTGTCACCCAAGTGTCATTGTCAATTATAAGGTTTGTTGCTACTTAAACTGAGTTAAATAACTAGTACAGTCAAGAGGAAAACAGCACTGACATTGAGTAAGCAATCTGGGAAAGAAGGGGAAACTACATTTATTAAAGGAAAACTAAGTGATAGTGATAAGATTTTCCTGTCCTAAGCCCACGTAAGTTAAAATACCTTCTCAGAGTCAAGTGATCACTCATGGGAAATAAATTAACTCTCCAGGACACTGGGGAGTTGAGTTAGCGACCTGAAAAAGGCAATTAATCGCAGATGGATGAGCACTTGGCGTTTAGATTGCTCTCCATTTACAGTTCCTGTAGAATCAAATGTAGATCAACCCACAGTGCAGTTCTTGCAGATAATAGCAAGCGCTGCATTAATTCAAGACACTAATGTGTCCAGCTGGCAAAACTCATTTTATCACTTTGGAACAAAGCCACGAATTTTACAACAATATGCCGTGTCCTTTCCAGCAAATGACAGGTGAGGCAATAGATTGAAAAACAAGCCATTTCTACTTTAGTATTGTCACAAATTCTGACCTCCTCCAATTTACCCTGTTTTCTATTTTATAATTAAATTATATTGGTGGCACATATTGGGCAGCTTAGTGACTTAGTGAGGTACTGGCCCTGCCTCAAAATAAAAAATAAAGAGACTGGGGATACAGCTCAGTGCAAAAGCCTTGGGTTCAATCCACACTGCCATACCAAGCAAAAGTTGTTTTCATAGGTTAAAGGTAATAGTAATTTGCTGACATTGTGATTATTGTGAAGGGCAACTGAAAAGAACTAAGAATAATTAATCCCATAAATATGTTAAAAGGAAATATTAATCTCATTGCCTTTCCAATTATTTCACTTAGCGAATCCTCAGGCTTGTGGCTTTGAGCTGAATCGTCCTGTCAGCAAGAGGAGCTGGTGCAGATGGAGGACTGCTTTCAGCCTTTGGGCTGTACAGCATGCCTTCACTTCACAGAGTAAGCACAGCCTCGTGTTAATATTGAGTGTCTTTTTATCAAATACGTACCTTACATATGTAGCATATTATCTACACACATTTACATCTTGTGTATAAAACTAAAATAGCTATATATGTAAGATGTGTTACCTAACTTTAAATATATTTTGGTTTAGCCAAGTGAAAAAGAACCTCTAATTTTGAGCTTGGGACTTTGCTGACCTTTTAAATGCCTCTTCTGGACATTTAAAGATAGGAGATAGTCTGCCATAATACATTTGACCAGTAGGTGTCACCATCTAATACCTAGAAGTTCCTCAAATTTGCAAAAAATTGAGGACATCTGATTTTCTTTAAGAAACTTTCTCAAGTCATATCAATTACTGTTGTACTCTCTCAAGTAAATGTTTGTTTCAGAAAAAAAGCTAATAAATGAAAACAAGAGAAGAAAAAAATGACATAGGACTATCTTGCCCCAATGTTGTATATGGCTAGATTTCTAAATTTCTGTGTAAAAATATGTAATTGTTTATTTCTATTTTTTATTATTTTTTGTATTCTTTTTTCACATTGTGTAGGGATTTAAAGTTTAGCATATCAATGATTGATGGAAAATATCTGTTTTATGTTATTTCTAAGGCATTTGATATTGAGACATATAGTGATGTTAAACTCAACTGCCTATGTTTTAGGGCAGTAATATCATTAAACTTCTCTTCTGGATGGTTAACAACTTAAGATTGCAGACAAAAAATTAGAGAAAAAAAAGGGCTACAAGGACAGCCAACATTCTGGCCCCAGCCCTTCGGCGTCAGTGAGGACTCAGGACATAAGAGTCCCTGTACTGTAACATTCTGTAACTCAGTGGTGTCCCAAATTTTCTGATCAAGATCATTTTGGAGTCACAGAGCAACATGACTGATGATATAGAATGTGCCTAAGGAGAGTTACATGGAGAGAAAACATTCTCTCGGGCTTTCACAGAGAGCAAACAGGGCAAGCAATGGCTGTGATGCATCCACATGGCTGACACTGACAAAAGATTTACAAACTGCTGTACATGGTTTCAGAGTAAATCCTGAGGGGATTTGATTGACCTTGTCAGATACAAAAATTACATTTTTTTGTACATACATAGGTCTTGCTTTATCTTTTTCTTAATCATCCAGCAAAAAAGTATAAAAATGAGGTAAAAAAAGTAAAGCATATTAATATGCTGGGCTGTAAAAGACTCCAGTCAACAACTTCTGACATTGTCAGTCCTACAGATAACCCACTACTATTATGGACTACTGGACTATATTGGATTACTTTGCTGAATTCACTCACCTACAATATTTGCGTGGCAATGGAATACCCATCTCTGACAAAAGTAAACAACAAAGAGGGCCATTTTGTAGTAAAAAAAAAAATAATAATAATATATATATATATATCTGTATATACAAAATCATTAGGATAGATATATAGCTACTTTCTCTAAGTTCAATGGGAAGAAAGATTTGTACTAATAGTATTTAGGCAAAATATCACATCTGCATCTTGTACTATGAATGACTACTACAAAGACAACAATATGCAATGTGTTAATTATTGCAACTGTCCTACTAACCTGTTCTGAAACTGTCCCATTGCTATTTCTTTCTCAATAAAATTAATTAGCTAAAAACCTTTTTTTTTTTTTTTTAATTTTAGGGAAGGGTCTATAGGATGTTCAGGTTCTCACTGCTAGAGTGGACTTGTAGTGACCCACCTGTTTATAGCCTCTCAAGAGCTGGGATTGCAGGCACGCACCAGCACACCCAGTCTCAATTGTCCTGAGGGTGGGGCCAACATGGCAGGCCCAGGGATCAAACCCCTGGCCCTGCCTCTGCTTATAGGCACTTTAATCTGCTGAAGCATTTGGCCAGCCCTAAAAAACTATCTAATCAATTCTGCACTTTTAATGTTTAAACTGGTCTGTTTAGAGAAAGGGATATATATTATAATAATATATATAAAGAATAATATATGTTATATATAATTAGATATCATTTGAACTATGGAATTAATTATATTATCCTCAAAATAGAAAATGAAATTAATTTCCCATATAGTAACTCAGATTGTTTACTAGCCTTACTTAATTTTTAAGATTGCAGGTTCCTGGGAAAATAATGCATCCCATAGTGAAATCCAGCGTCATCAACTACAGAACTGTAGAGAGAAGGAGTCCTATATGCTAATACTTAAGAGTGGAAGCAAAAAGATGTGCAATGGTCATTTTTTTTTTTTTTTACCAACAAGACAGACAAAAATTCTAGAGTAGTCAGAGAGCACTATGTTTGTTAAAAGATCTAGTATGGTGTTAAGCTTGTTGTTTTTCCAGAAGTTAAGCAATCATTTAGTGTTTCCTAGCCCTTAAAAAGGACCACGTCTGGAAATATGAACACAAAAAGTTAATAAAGACGAGTTACAGGGCTTTAGAACCGCAGCATAGTTTTACATTTACAGACTCGTTTAACCGTATATAATAGGTGGAATATAGAGAAAACTCTGAAAAATGAACAAATAGAATGTTTTCATGTTACTAAGCAGTAAAGCAGAGCATGACAACACCCAAAGTGTCTTCTGAGTTGTAAAAGAAAATTCTAACTTTATAATTATTTCATATTAAGAAGTTACATTCTAATTTTGTTATTGTTGTTTTGTTTGTTTTTGTGGTACAGGAGATTGAACTCAGGACCCTGCACTTGCTAGGCAGGTGCTTATTCTACTGAGCTGTCTTTCCAGCTCTGTACATTCTAATTTGAAAAGTAAGTTATATGTGTAATAGGCATACTCACTGAATTTTAAGATCAAGGTGAGTAATCAAACTTTACTCAGTTTGTACTCATAGGAAAAAAAGAAAAAGGAATAAAAATGTGATGTTTTGGGGGTTGTAGAAACCATCTAATCGTCCCCCTTACTTTTTGGATGGAAAAGCTCAAGAATGTGAATGCGTGATGGGGAAACTGAAACCATTTGCCTACGGCTGCGCTGTAATCTTGGGCTCCTGTCTCCAGTCTCCTGCGATCTGCTGCTTTAATTGGCGATTCCTAGAAAGTCCTCTGGGTGGCTTTTAATTTACATTTTATGTTCTGTGAAAAAAAATTTCATACACAGCATAGGCTTTTATAATATCAACTTGCATTACATAATCATGTGTTTATAATGATCAGTCTTGATGAGAAAACCTCTCTGTTCTGAAAGAGAATCTTTTTTTATTGTTTAATAAACAATTTTATTGAGACTTAATTCATATACCACATACTTCACCCTTTTAAAGTATATAGTTAAATAGCTTTAAATAGAGCTACATGCACATCTATTCCCTAACAAATTTTGGAGCAATTTTGGAATAATTTTTTTCCATAATTTTATGGAGAAACAAATAGCAATGAGATAATGTCAAATCAAATTAGTAGGACAGTTTCAATAATTAATACATTACAGATTGTTGTCTTAGTGGTTATTTATGTACAAGATGCAGGCATAATATCCTGTCCACAAACACTACCAGAACAAATCTTTCTATTGATTGAATTAAGAGAATGTAGCTGTATAACTATCCTAACTATTTTGAATATACAGATACAAAATGGTCATTCATTTGTATCTCCTTTTTTGTTTAGTTTTGTCATTTAAATATTATAGGTATGTGAATTCAGCAAAATATTCCAAAGTCGTCCAATAGTTCATAATAGTAGTGGGTTTTCCATAAGACTGGCAATGTCAGAAGTTGTTGACTTGAGCCTTTTACAGCTTAGCATATTAATATGGCTTTGCTTTTTATACTTTGTTTTTATACTTTTCTGCTGGATGGCTAAGACCAAGATAAAGCAAGACCTATATAACAAGAAATGTAACTTTTATATCCGATAAGGTCACTCAAATCCCCTCAGGATTTATCCTGAAACCCTGTACCACACTTTGTAGAGCTTTTGTCAGTGTCAGCCATGTGGATGAGTCACAGCCATTGCTTGACCAATTTACTTTCTGTGAAAGCCTGAGAGAATGTTTTCTCTCCATGTGACTCTCCTTAGGCATACTCTACACCATCATTCACTCTCCCCTGTGGCCCCATAATCTCCTTGATCAGAAAATTTGGGAAACAACTGAGTTACAGGATGTTACAGCACAGGTTTTCCTGTCCTGAGTCTTCACTGACCTTGAAAGGCTAGGGCCAAAATGTTGGCTGCCCTTGAAGCTCTCCTTTTTCTCTAATTTTTGGTCTGCAAACTTAAGTTGTTAACCCTCCGGAAGAGAAGCTTATTGTTATTACCCTACAACCTAGGCTGTTGAGCTTAACCTCACGATCTGTCTGAATATCAAACTTCTTAGGCATAACATGGAACAGGTATTTTTCATAGAGTATTGATATGTTAAACTTTAAATCCCTACAGAATATGAAGAAAAACATTAAAATATATTTTAAAAAATAGGAATAAGCAATTACATATTTTTACACAGAAGTTTAGAAATCTAACCATATACAGCATTGTAGCAGGACAGTCCTGCAACACTCCTTTTCCTGTCTCCTGCCTTCATTCATCAGCCCCCTTCCTTTTTAAACAAACATCTACCTAAGAGACAGCACAGCAACAACCAGTGTATCATGACAAGCAGCATGCATTCAGAGGACCAGAATGACAGGCACTCTAGCATGACCTAACTATTACTCACTGCCATCTTCAGTGCAGTTGCTTAGTTCACAGGTATCAGCACATATAGTTAGTCAGGGTAAGAATCCTTCCAATTAACTGCTAGCTTCAAAAACCTTCTGAAGATTCTCAGGATCATTGCCTTACCCCTCTTGTATATATAAATGCATATATATATATATATATATATATATATATATATATATATATATATATATATATATATATATATATATATATATATATATGCATATGTATATGTATATGTATATGTATATATATGCACTTTGCCCCTGTCATGTTTCCTAGCTTTTTTCCTTGCTCTCTCTTCATTGTCTAATCCTCAAATGCCCACTTGCCTTTTATTTGTATTATACCTTTCTATTTGTATTTCTTCTTTTGAGTTCTTATACTCGGGAGACTATATAATACTTACACATGTGGGTCTGATTTATTTCACTTATGAGTATATATTCAAGTGAAATCCACTTAAATATAAAAGCTTTGAGTTTATCATTCTTTATAGCTGTGCAATACTCCATTGTATAAAAATACCACATCTTTTTCAACCATTCCTCATGTAACAGACATCTTGGTTGTTCCCAAGATTTGGCTATCACAAATTGTGCTGCTATAAACATAGGTACACATATATCACTATGATATAATATTTTTAGATCCTCTAGAAAAATTCCCAGTAGGATAGCTGGCTTGAATGGGATTTCCAGTCCTATATTTTTAAGGAGTCTCACACTGATCAGTCTACATTCCCACCAGCAGTGGAGAAGGGTTCCTTTTCCCCACAGCCTCTCCAACCTTTGTTGTTGGTTGATTTCTTTATGAAAGTCATTCTTTCTGGAGTGACATGATATCTTAGTGTTGTTTTAATTTGCATATCGTGGGTAGCTAGTGATGTGGAGCATTTTTTCATATATTTATTCACTTCTATCATTTTGTTCCCTGAGAAGTGTGTATTCATCTCAGATGCCCATTTCTGGACTGGGTCTTTACATTTAGGGCCCTAATGTGTTTTAGTTCTTATAAATTCTGCATGGCAGATCTTTGTCTGAATGCTTATTTGTCAAGATTTTTTTCCAAATTTGTGCCTTGTCTTTTCACTATGTTGGTAATTTCTTTTGATGTACAAAAACTTCTCAATAAGACAAGGTCCCAGTTAATTCTTTCAAGTGTTACCCACTTGATTTTTTTTTTTTTTTTGATGAACTCTTTGCCTACTTCTATGTCTTCAAGAGTTCCTCCTACTTTCTCTTCCAGATTTAGTGTTACCAAAAGAGGAACTCCTGCTTCACTGGAGCACCTCAATCCACTGCATTTGTCTTGGCTCTGATGAAAGAGAAGCAAAAGGCTCTCTCTGATGGTGATATAAGAACTGAGGAAAGAAAAGCTGATACCACTGATGCAACGCAACACTGGATGTACTTTGTATTAACATGAAGTACAGCAGTATTTAGTTTTTTATAGTTAGCATTTATGGCTTTAAGAAAGCATCTTTGTTATCAAAATTCCTTTAGAAATAGTAATGTTATCAAATTACCACTCCTATTTTTCCATTAACTTTTTTTGTCCTGCAGGATTTCTTAGGAATGCAACTGTCACCATGTGGCAGAACACATATGTGAGTTGCTATCGCTACTACTTCAGTCTCGGACAAGGACTTCAAGCATCCTGTGGTTCACACTAGTCTATTAAAGCAGCTTAACCTTCCCAACACCCTAGCAAAATAAAGTGTCCCTCCCACATCATGGACATGAAAGCTGAGGTAGAAGACATTGAATGATGTTCCCTACATGGTATGGATAGTGAACGGCACGCCTAGGGCTGGAGCCTAAGCAACCGGTCCGGGAGGCTAGAGAGCGCTGCTCTTGATGGTCTCAGTGACGAAGCACTGCCTGGGGCCCTAGCAAGCTGATGTCTACCGAAGCTCAAGGGAAACGCAAGTGAGAATATGTAGCAGGTACATAAGACTGGGATATAGAATTCAGAGGAGAGTCAAGACTGAACATCTGGAATTGCGCTTCTCATCCACTTTAATTAAT
This sequence comes from Ctenomys sociabilis, assembly GCA_004027165.1. Classification (NCBI taxonomy): domain Eukaryota; kingdom Metazoa; phylum Chordata; class Mammalia; order Rodentia; family Ctenomyidae; genus Ctenomys; species Ctenomys sociabilis. Next base: position 124,012 of record PVKA01000619.1, on the reverse strand, counting down.
TTGTGTATTTAAATCACTCTGTTGCTAAATTTGAGATTATTTTTTTTTTTTTTTTCCATTTTAAGGAAGGGTCTACAGGGTGTTCAGGGTGTCACTACTGGATCGGACTTGCAGTGATTCACCTGTTTACAGCTTCCCAGAAGCTGGGATTACAGGCTCAAAAGCACGCCCAGTCTCAATTGCCATCCCAGCGCCCCCTGGGGGCGGGACCAGTATGGCAGGCCCAGGGATGGAGATCAGAATTTAAACCATGGGCTCTCCACAGCCCAGGTGAGAATGCGTGGTGCTGAAAAGTAAAGCAAAAATTTCAGACAAATTAGAAAGAAATGTGGACAGACTTTGTCACTGAACCTTTCATAATTATCTCTTGCTTATCTTTTTCTCATGTATTCTAATGAGCAGATCATGAAATGATTTCCATGTGGTTCTAGGAAATCTGGTGGCCTTAGTATTTTTGTTTTCTTTCTTTTCTCTTTTTTTTTTTTTTTTTTTTGCGGAACTGAGGATTGAATGCCACGGTATTTTCATGCTTCTTTTTAAATTCTAACCTTTACCAACTCTGTTAGTATCCTGGCATTCTCAGCATTACAGTGTACCATGACATGCGATGGGCTGAAGCATCCACATGCACATCCAGAACTCAGAGAGCTGTAAAGGTTCTGGTTAAGAGAAGCAGCTTTGGAAAAACCACTGGCTTTGGATCTCAGCCCAGGCACCTGCAAGTTTTCTGACAGTGGGCTTGTTATTCTCCATCAGTAATAATGTCCATCTCATGGGAGGGTCTAAGAAGATGACATATGCATGTCATTTCTTACTATTCCTATGAAAGACATCAGTAAATTTTAGCTGTTACTATTATCTGATCTCTAAATGCATATAAACTTTATGGACCTCTAAACAAATAAAAATCACCCAAAATGCACTTTGCTTCACTTCTTGAAGATGCACCTCTTCGAAGAGATATGTTTGGCAGAACATTTTAGCATTTAATCTAACCAAGAGTTTGGGGAAGGAAAAGATAACACCATCACAGCAATGCATCACATCCAAAGCAAATAAAGATGGGCTCCCGCTGGTTGCTCCCACATGTGTAGTATGTTAAGTTAGGCATTCCTGTGATGCATTGCCTTAGCATTAATCAGATATTACATCGCAAGGGCTGGCCAAATAGCTCAGTGGATTAAAGAGCCTACAAGCAGCTGCAGGGCCTGGGGATTCGACTCCCAGGACTGTGCCTCCAGGGTGTGCTAAGACTGCCATTGACCCTGGGTGTGCTGGCACACACCTGTAATCCTAGCTCTTGGGAGGCTGTAAACAGCTGGATCACTATGAGTCTGATCTAGCAGTGAGACCCTGAACACCCGGTAGACCCTTCCCTAAAATACAAAAAAAAAAATTGCATCCCAGAAATATTTGTAAGATTTTTTTCTGCGGCTTTAAATAGTTTCCCTGAAACCTAAAACACAAGCATTCAACTGAACAGAATTCTACTTCAAAAATTTATAATATACATATATACACTGAAGGAAATATAGATTTCAAAAGTATCAATATTTATAGTGACAGATGCTGTGTGTTTCTATAGCCAAGTTTTAAATCTTACCCTAGTGTTAAAGTAGCTCCCTCTAAGGCAACTTTTTCTTTGTAAAGGACAAACTGTTAATTCATATCTATTATGAGGCCTCTATTTATAAGTCAGTAGGAGAGTCAAAATTAACTTTTTGTACACATATTATCTGTTGAAATTTACATAAATACCTCGTTTAATATTCACAAAATCAGTATGGGCTAAATTATTGTATTTCCAGTTCCTAAGAAGGACATTGAAATTAAAATAAAAGAATAAATTACTTAAGGTCATAGGCTTTTAAGTAATGAACTAGGAATCCAAACTCTGCCCCCTATCCCCCATACTAGGGATTAAACTCAGGGCTTTCACATTGAGCTACATTGTCAGCCCTTTTTTCTTCTGAGGCAAGCTACTACTAGGTCATCAAGTTACCCAGCCTGGGCTCCAGCTCACAATCTACCGCCTTCCTCCCAAGTCTTGACTGTAAAATCCCAAGTCTTGACTATAAAAATCTCACTCTGTCCCAGTATTACTGCCTCTTGAGAACCACTGGGCAAACTTCTCCCCTTAGGAAATAGCTTTTGGATCTTTTATTGGAAGAATAGTGATTATAGATAAGTGAGTTAAGCACAACTGAAACTGAGATTCCCAAATTATTATTATTATTTTTACATTCCCAGAAATCATGGCACAGACTCAGTAGTACAAGTCTGTATAAGGCAGATGACTCCAGAGTATGCTTTGCTGTTTTGGAAAACTGAAAGTTCAAGAGCTTTTTTTCTAAAAGCTCTCATTTTAGAAAAAGATCAGTACTTTCAGGCTTACTTAATGTTAGTGTATGATTAACATTTCATTGAAATGAAAGTTCTAGGCTGGGGTTGTAACTCAGAGTTAGAGCACTACCTTATTATTGTGCAAGCTCCTTGGTTTGATCCCCAACACCACAAAATTAAATGCAAAACAAAATAGAACACAATATTGCAATTCTCAGTGAAACTAATTAATAATATGGAAACGTACCTCCCTTATACAATTTGGAGGTGAGAAAGCCTATATTAAAAAAATGAATTTTACTATTTATAAACTACTCATCTGACTGCATTAAAAAGAAATATACAGTTGTGGAATGCTGGACTGTGTTGGATTGTGTTGTTGAGTTCAAGCACCTAAGTTAGTTGAATGACAATGGAGTGCCCACCTTTGACAAGTGTAGACAAAGGAAGGGGTATAGAAAGAAAAAATCATGATGTGTGTGTATAGACAGTACAGTTGGGATAGATAACGCTGTGCTTCTGCATAATCCTATGAGAGGCAAGATTTGCACTGATGGTGGTTGGACAGGATGTTATGTTGGCTTCTAGTACTATGGTCATGCACTAGGAAAATAATTATTGAATTTTTTATATAATTCAGGTATAAAAAATAAGATAAGTAAACAGCTACACTCTTAATTTACTGATAAGAGACATCTGCTATAACAATGTCTGTAAGTATAATATCATGTATGCACCTTATACGATACCAAAACAGTATGAAAACAGTTTGCAATGTATTAATTTATTGAATCTGTGTTGTTAAGGTGTCTTAAAACTGTCTGATTGATATTTGCACTTCAATAAAATAAAAAATAAATAAATAAAAAGAAATATACAAGAAAAATTCTTAAGTACAAATGAATATAGTGTCCTTCACCATAAAAAGATTATAGATATTCACACCCAAATCTTTAAACGTACACAAGTAAAGTTTTGGGTTGTTTCTGATATTTTATCATATTACTGATTATAAATTGTTTAAAATTATTCTGATAGTTAAATACTGTATATCTTAGTTAGAATTCTGTATTTCTTTATTATGTCTTCCTAAAAATCAGCCTAGAAATACAGTAGTACTTCAGTTCATGGCCTTAATTCTTTCCACAACTTTGGTCACAAACCAAGTTGCGTAAGAACCGAATCAAATTTCCCCACAGGGCAACACTGAACTAACCATTGAATTTCACTGGGTTCTGTTTGCAGACAGAAGTGTGGAAAGAATTAACTTCATGAACCAATGTGACACTACGAATTCTGAAAGCAGCAGTCCTGCTATTTTAAATCAGATATTTATTGATACATGGAATAAATAAGTATCTTTCAAGGGTTATCATTCTTTAATACTGGGGGCCTCTTTTCAGAATAACATTTTTCAATGAATAAAAGGGACATGATTATTGAGTCAATTATTTTGAAATATACTCAAAATACTTTTAAAGTTTGTGACATGTGCTTTTATTAATTCATTAAATGACAAAATCTAGCTGCAGTCTAAAAGCTATAATTTCAAGTATGTGATAAAGATAAATGATCTTATAAGATATCTGTAACATTTACAGTATGATAGGAAAAGATCTGTGTTTTCTACTGGTACGATTAATGACAAGTCAAAGGAACTGCTAATAACACTAGATTTATTACTTATATTTATTAATGAAAGAAGTACCAAATTTCAGTTGAATAAAACTAAGGTTCTCTAGCAAAACAGATTCAGTATAAAATATGAAGTATGATTAATAAGACATTTATTAGATAAGTGTGCAGGATCAGAAGATGAAGAGCCCCAACTCCCCATTTGCCGGCTGGGCTCAAAAAGCCACCTAAGCGCTGGCGAGCTAGAGCCTCCAGGAGCAGTTGGAGGCTGACACCTGGGGACTCCCTGCAGATAGCCAAAGAGGCTCTAGAGTCCGCATGGGAAAGCCGAAGGGCAGTGAGACTACCATGCTAACGCGGTGGCTAAGTGCAGAGCTCTCCCCTGCCAACAAGAAAGCCCTTCTTTCCATATCTGTTCTCTTGGAGCCTATTGACTGGTGCCACCCTCATGGTGGGATGGTTTTCCCTCCTTGGTTGGCTTTCAGGTCTCATCCATAGACATGCCTCATGTACTGATCTGCGAGGCATTTCTTATTCAAGTTAATGTATCAAGTCAGGATCACAAAGATGTAAATTTTTTCTAAGAAAATTTCACATTAGAAAGATACCTGTACTAACCTACTTTCTAAATACTTAAATCAACAATAACTTACTATTATTACATGCTACACAGCTTCTACTTTACTATCCTTATAATATTTAAGAGAGTCTAAAAATACTGTAAAAAATTGAACTAGTGTATATACATTTTGGCATCTAACACAGAGGAAACCTTATTTATCAGTTGTATGACACTAAGGAGGATGGCTTAGGTAAATCAGGAAGCCAGGCTCCTCCCATCTCCTGGCATGTAAGGGACCTGCTTCTGTCTCCACCATATTGCGGAAGGAGGAAAAGCAGTATGAAGGAGGCACTTCTGCTCCTTAAAAGCCTTTGACCTCAGGCTGGGAAAGTAGCTCAGCAGTCTAAAGGTCTGCCTGGCAAGTGCAAGGACCAGGGCCCATTCCCCAGCACCGCATGCCTTACTGGCATGGTGGCGCACTCCAAGGGGCACTGGGAAGGCTGAGACAGGAGGATCACCTCGAGTCTGACCCGTGTAGCAAGACCCTTAATCTAAAAAAAGAAAAAAAAAAAAAAAAAAGAAAGAAAGAAATAGAAATAGAAAAAGGAAAAGAAAGAAAACTAAAAGCCTTTGGCCCAGAGGTGAACTGTGGCACTGTCTCACTCCCTTCTTTGTAAACAGTCAGTCACACGGTCACAGTCAGGCGCACCCGCGGCTGCGCTCTGTGAGCGGAGGTCCTGACCTGCCAACACAGGAAGCATCATCCTCTCTTTACCCTTCAGGGGAGATCTTTGTTTTACATCCTACACACCACTTAAATCAGGGCTGCGACTGCGCATGTCTCCCTTCAGGCCCTCATACATTCTCCCTGGCCCACTTCTACAGTAACCCTGGTTGTTCTCCACCTCTGGCATCTTCCTCTCTCCAAGGTTGTATCATTACCAGCTTTCTCCAAACTTTTAAAAATTTGCGTGTCTTGGGTAGAAACACCGAACACACACCTCAGTGCACGCTGACCTTGTTGTAAGTAATGCATAATTATGTTTTCATTATGTTATGCAAGTGTGATAAAATTTTTACATAAAAATTTTAAACAGAGAAAGTAAAACATAAGTAGTAATAGAAGTTCTGAAATGATCAACTCTATCCAGTGGATTAATTATCTGATTTTCTCTTAAAACTTTATTAGCTTCTGCTTGTATTCAGTGATTTAGAATCATTCTAGCCTTGGATATTTTTCTCCATTTACTCTTGTAGGATTATTAACAAGTAAAATGGTAAGCTTTGAATGATAAGAATGCTGTAATTTCCTCAGGGGCCCACAGTCTATGCAGCTCCCTAATAGTAAGAGAACTTCAAGATCCATAGGAACTATTTAAAAATCATTAATTATAGAGGATTTCAGAAAATGCAAAGTTATTCCCTGCTCATGGATAGGAAGAACAAACATTGTGAAGATGGCCATACTCCCAAAATTGTTGTACAGATTTAATGGAATCCCTATCAAACTGCCACCAACATACCCCCCAGAAGTAGAGAAATCGTTCCTAAAATTTATTTGGAACCAGAAAACACCTAGAATAGCAAAGGCAATACTGGCCAACAAAGACAAGGCAGGAGCCATTACAATTCATGACTTGAAATTATACTACAAAGCTTCTGTGATAAAATCAACATAGTATTGGCAGCAAAATAGACCTGAGGATCAATGGAGTAGATTAGAAGATGCAGAGGCCTCAGTGAACATGCTCAGCCACCTGATTTTTGACAAAGGGGCCAAATATGCTTACTGGAAGAAAGATAGTCTCTTTAACAAATGGTGTTGGAAAAACTGGCTCTTTACATGCCAACAACTAAAACTGGACCCAGGTATTTCACTGTGCACTAAGCTAAAGTCAAAATGGAGTAAAGTTCTAAACATTAAAACAGAAACACTCAATCTCCTGAAAAAGAAAGAACTCTTGAAGACAAAGGGTAGGCAAAGAGTTCATGAACAAACATGAACATGTATTTACATGGGAAACACTTGAAAGAATTAATAACTGGGACCAACCCTTATTGAGAAGTTTCCGCACGTCAAAGAAATTGTCAACAAAGTGAAAAGACAACCCACAAATTTTGAAAAAATCTAACTAATAAGCACTCAGACAAAGGTCTACTCTCTAGAATATATAAAGAACTAAGATATATTAGGGCCCTCAAATTTAAAGACCCAATCCAGAAATGGGCATCTGAGATGAATACTCACTTCTAAGAGGATGAAATTAAAGAAGCGACTAAATATATGAAACAATGCTCCACATCACTAGCCATCCATGAAATGCAAGTTAAAACAACACCGAGATACCATCTCACTCCAGAAAGAATAGTGATCATAAAGAAATCAACCAACAACAAATGCTGGAAAGGATGTGGGAAAAAGCGAACCCCTCTCTACTGCTAGTAGGAATGTAGACTGATGCAACCATTATGGAAATCAGTGTGGAGACTCCTCACAAAACTAGGACTGGAAATCCCATTCAAGCTGGCTATCCCCCTACTGGGATTTTTCCTGGAGGAACTGAACACATCGTATCATAGAGATATGTGTGTACTTATATTTATAGCAGCATAATTTGTGATAGCCAAATCTTGGAAACAACCAAGATGCCCGTCACATGAGGAATGGTTGAAAAAGATGTGTTATTTTTATACAATGGAGTATTAGTCAGCTATAAAGAATGATAAAGTTGAAGGTTTCATGTTTAAGTGGATGCCACTTTTTTTTATTTTGTCTTTTTTTTTTTTTTTGAGACAGGGTCTCACTATGCAGTTCAGGCTGGCCTTAAGCTCGCTTTGTAGCTCAGGCTGGTCTCGAACTCACAACAATCCTCCTGCCTCAGCCTCCCGAGTGCTGGGATTACAAGCATGCGTCACCACGCCTGGCTAAGTGGATGCCACTTGAAGGTATAATTATAAGCTAAATAAACCAGACCCACATGTGCAAATATCATATAATCTCCCTAGTATAAGAACTCAAAAAAAGAAATACAAATAAAAAGGTATAACACAACTAAAAGGAAAGCGAGAAATTGAGGACTGGACAACGAGGAGAGGGTAAGGAGAAAAACTGGAAAATAGGACAGGGACAAAGCCATACATTTGTACACACAAGATTGGCAAGGCAAAGATCCCGAGAAACATCAGCAGGTTTTTGAAAGTAGTAGTTAAATGGTAGGATTCTCTACCAGACTATCTATATACATACCTGTGAACCAAGCAACTTCACTGAAGATAGCAATGTGTAATAGAAGGGTCACACTTGGAATGCCTGCTATTCTTGTCTGCTAAATACATACTTCTTGTCATGACATACCAATTATTACCATACTGTCTCACAAGTAAATTTTTTTTCTATTTTGGGGGGTTTAATAAATGAAAAAAAAAAGACATAAGGAAAAAAATGTTACAGAACTGTTCTGCTACAAGGCTGTATATGGTTAGATGTCTAAATTTCTGTGTAATAATATGTGTATAGTACTATTTAAATTTTTTCCTCATATTCTGTAAGGACTTAAAATTTGATACATCAGTACTTGATGGAAAATATCTGTCCCGCTCTATGCCTAAGGTGTTTGATATTTAGACACATAGCAAGGGTAAACCAAACTGCATATGTTGCAAGGTAATAATCAGCTTCTTTTCTGGATGGATAACAAACTAAGTTTTCAGGTCAAAAATTGGAGAAAATGAAGGGCTACAAGGTCAGCCAACATTTTGGCCCTAGCCTTTCAAGGTCAGGACATAGGAGAACCTGTACTATAACATCATGGAACTCAGTTGTGCCCCAAATTTTCTGATCAAGATTATGGAGCCACAGAGGAATGAGATTTATGATGTATAGTATGCCTAAGGAGAGTCACATGGAGAGAAAACTTTCTCACAGGCTTTCACAGAGAGGAAATTGGTCAAGCAATGGCTGTGACTCATCCACATGGCTAACACTGAAAAAGGATCTACAAAGTGAGGTACAGGGTTACAAGAGAAACCCTGAGGGTACATGACTGACCTTATCAGATATATTTCTTGCTGTATAGGTCTTGCTTTATCTCGGTATTAACCATCCAGCAGAAGAGTAAAATAAGGAGGTATATAAAGTAAAGCCATAATAGTATGCTAAGCTGTAAATGGCTTTAGTCAACAAATTCTGTAGATAATACATTACTATTGTGGACTGCTGGACTCTGTTGGAGTGTTTTGCTGAATTCAAGCACCTATAATAATTGAATACCAATAGAATACCCATCTCTGACAGGACTAAACAAGAAAAAAGGGATACAAAGGAAGGACTGTTCTGTATTTGTATATATAGAACAGTTAGGATAAATATACAGCTAGTTTCACAGAATTCTATGAGAAGAAAGATTTGCACTAATAGTGTTTGGACAGGATATCCTGTCTTCTCCTATGGATAACCACTAGGAAGGTGACAATGTAAAAAGTATTAATTATTGAAACTTTCCTATAAGTCAGCTTTAAAAAAAAAACAAGAGAGACAGGTATACAGCTACATTCTCTTAATTCAGTGAATAGAGGGATCTGCTCTAATAGTGTCTATAAATAGAATATCATGTCTGCACCTTGTACAACTAACCACTAAGAAAACAATGTGCAATGTATTAATTATTGAATCCATTCTGCTAAAAACATTAATTAAAAAAAAGAAAAATCATCTCCCTAAATGTTGACATTAGGGTCTGCCAGATAGCTCAGTGAACTAAAGCACCTGTGTAGGACAGGGGTTCAATCGCTGACATGCTGTCTGCCCCGACCCCTGGGGCGCGCTGACAGGGTGATTGAGACTGGGCGTGGCATATTTATTTTTATATAAATATATAGAAATGTTGACTTTAGAAATATTAGTTTGGCATGGAAGTCTCTTCACCATCTGCCCCTTGCCTGCCCTCTAGGTTTCATCTTCTGATAGCATTTGGGGCCTCTGTGTGCTGGTTACCATGGAGCTTTTCCTTGGCATATCTTTTCTTTGCTACTTGGAACGTCCCTCCCCCCTTATCCATCAGTATCCTCTTACCCACAAATCACCACCGCTTCCAGATAATTTCTCTTAGCCCTAACAGTTCCAGAATTGATTCCATGAGGAGGTCTGGAAATATACACTATCCATTATTGCCACTACTCATTTCTCCATCCTATAAGCATTAAAAAAAAAAAAATGAAGGTAGTGTATAGTTTTACTTTTGGTGTTCTTTTAGTTTTTGCACTTGCATGTGTACTTTTCCAAAACCAAAAGAATTTCTAAAGTTTCTCAATGAAAGTAAAATATTTTCTTTTGTTGGAGGAAATATATTTCAAAAAAATAGCAAAACAGAAGGCTGCAAATATAGCTCAATGGCACAGTGCCTGCCTGACAAGTGCAATGTCCTGAGTTCAAATCCCAGCACCCCTGCCTCCCTCAAAACACCAAAATAAACAATACTTTACCCTAGTCTTCATAAATTAGAACTATAGTGTTTAGAGCTCTTTTTTTTGGTGAAACCAGGGATTGAACTCAGGCCCTTGTGCTTGCTAGGGAAGCGCTTATTCCACTGAGCCATCTTCCAGGCTAGAGCTCTTTACTACGTGTCTGTACTTTCCCTTTAACTCCACTGCCCACCATTTCTGTAAGGCTGGACAGCCCCCTTACAATACAGACAAGCAGTGCTAGGTTTTTCTTACCAAGCCTCTGCTTATATTCCTCTCTGAGAGCATCCTAGTTTTCCCTTCATATTTATATCCATATCCTTTCCATTCCTATTCATATACTTTCCAATAAGAAAAATCTTGTTAAAAATCAATACCACCTCTAGATAGTCCATATTGGTCTCTTTCACCTTGAACTTTATTGCCAGCATTTGCTTCATTTCATGGAGCAATTAATCCCACACTGCCTTGCATTCCTATGTAGATCTTTAAAATATTTTCCCTTGATTACCCCTTAAAAGTCACAAGTCCAGAATTATCAAAGATGTAGCATTTTATATTTATTCACATTAGGCTGCCACATTCTAACTCCTGGAAATTGTGGATGTGCTCAATTGTAAGACAAGGAGGTTCCAGAAGGAAGAAATTAGGATTGCTAACCAACTAACCTAATAAAGAGATGTATCCAGGTAGGCTCAAATAAATCATAAGGGATCTTTGGACATGGAAGATGGGGCAGAAATTTGTGGAAGAAGTACGGAAGCTCTCACCACAAAAACAACAACAACAAAACCAGCCTCTAATGCAAGAGGCTGGGAATGAAGAAGGCAGTCACCAGGCAAGAGGAGATTGTTTCCGCGAGGCTCGAGGCTCGGGCAGAACCAGCCCTGACAACATTTCAGCACTCACCCTCTTGCACCCATTCTGGACCTGACCTCTACAGCTGTAAGATCATAAATTCGAGGTGCTTAAAGTCACCTCGTCTCCCAGTACATCGTAATATTACAACAATATTAGGAAACTAATAACAACTCCCACTCAACAAAAGAGATTAATAAAAGAAAAACTATAAACTTTTTCCAGCAAAGCTATGAGATGGCAATAAATCACTATGACATATACAAACTAGCAGCAGTCACTTTAGGGACTGTGAAGTCCTCATTTGTTAAAATGAAAGTAGAATAACTCAGTCACTTATATACTTTATGAAGCAATCGTTTTCATCTTCCTGGTCTCAGAAGACAGATCTGTTTGGGCATAATAAATATTGCAGAATATCATTACCAGCATTTTTTTTCATTTTCAGAGAGGTTTTTTCTTTTTTTCTAAACATGATTACTACAAGTAAGCCATCCCAGACAGTAGACTCTAGCGCTTTGAGGAATTTAGAAGATAATTAAATTAAAATGAGCATTTATGATCATTTAGCTTATTCCCTTCATTTTAGATTTAAATGATTGACCTCTAGAGGTAAAAAGACTTGTCCAAAGTTATTCAGTTTTATTATCAGACTAGAAAGTAACATACCACTCCCACCCCATCCTCCAGACCAGGGTCCCTAGGAGAAGGTGAGAAGAATATGGGGGATGGGAGCAGATGGGAACCTAAAGAAAAAGGAGCAGCAGCACAAAGGAGTTTGGATTTAATCAAAATGTGATAGGAAGCCAGAAATAGGCTGTATATTTTAATGCATAAATTTAACATAAATGTAATAACATGAATATATAAATTTAATCTTGTAGAGATACAGAAATGGCAGTAGTGACCAGGCACAAGGTTATTGCAGTGGTAGAGTGTAGGATGACAGAGCTTGGAAGAGAGCGGTAGTCAAGGTGGCAAGGAGTTACATACAATAGAACTCCTTGTTAGACTGAGTATGGGTGAGGAAAGCAGTAGAATCAGACATTACTCCAAGGCTGTAACTTAATGACATCACAGCCTGAAACAGGGAAAATAAAGATGGGAAAAAAATCACAATTCCCTGTGCATCTTTTAAGTTCAGAACACCAATTAAACATTAATATGTAGTTTCCTCATGCAGTCCTTGCATGTCTACTTGGGTATAAAGCACTGTCCTGGGGACAACAACACGTGTTTCCTCCTCTTATGTAGCTTTTAATTGAGGAGGAGCTAAGCACAGGGTATGGTGGGTATGAGGAGCTCAAGGGGAAGGTAGGGCAGGATTTGCCCTGACATATGCGCTACCCGAGTGCTGCAGTGAGAGGCTGCTTCTCGCTGAAAAACAGGGAATAACTGAGGAAGAGTTATTGAAAATGGGCTTTTTGGGCATGAGAGGTGGTATTCCAGACAGAGAAACTTGTTCTCAAAGGAAAAGAGGAAGGAAAATTCAGGGTACCCCCCAAACCAGTACACTTTTGTTTTGATATATTCATTCATCTATGAAGTATTTACTGAAAACTTAGTATATGTTAAGTATTACATTACATGATATGGATTCAAAAATGCTGTAGACACAGAGCTGTGGCCCTCAGGAGTTCTATGGAGTAAAGTTATATGAATTGAAGAACACATTAAAAATATGAAAACAAATATTCATATCTTTGTCATTCTTTCACTACATATTTATTGAACACCCACTTGTTCAATAACTTGCACAGTGTTCTAAGACTTATGTTCTGATATAAACAGTTGTGCCTATGAAAATACTAAGAAAGAAAGTAAACTATAGATGGTTTTACTCTGGGATGCGATTGTTATTAGTCAGGAAAGATTTTACAAACCAGTCAATTCTTACACTACCATGGTTGGAATTATGACCAAAATTGTACACAATAACATACTATAAAGGGCCTGTATGCTTGTCCAAGGAGTTTAGCTTTATGCTATTGGCAAGGAGAAATCATCAAAGGATTTTTTAAGTGACAGAATTAAGGTTTTCAATTTGGCTCTTGGTAATTGGATATAGTCAGAGCCAAAGCAGGAGAAGCAGGAAGAGAAAGAGACGTTTTGAAAGACTTTGTCTCCCAGAGGAATAGTGATGAGATCTGGTCTAAAATGGTGGCAGCACATGTGGAAGGCAGGAGGAGAGCTCAGGAGCCATGCGGAGGTCAGATAAACAAGGTGGGCAATGAGCTAGCTACGCCTTTTGTTCTACATCCAGCTCGCCTACCACTGCAAAGGTGAGTGGCTCAGCTGATAAAGATGCGTCAAAATCGAGGCACTCATCAGGGCAGAAATGCAAAATGGGTTCTACTTCCACAATGGAAACTTGCTTGATAGTTTCTCAAGAAGTTAAATTTAGCATTACTATGAGACCCACCAATTCTACTTTTCAGGTTTATAAAACTAAAAGAAACAAATCATGTCTACACAAAAATCTATACAAAAATACTTATAACAGTTTCAATTGCAAATACTCAGAGAGGAAACAGATATTTCTCAACAGCTGAATGGTAAAGAAAATGTGGCATAGCTATGGAATGGAATATTAATCATCTTTGAAAATGAATGAAATACTAATTCACGCTACAATGAGGATGAACCTTGAAATATATCAAATGGAAGGAGCTAGACACAAAATATGACATTATATAATGCATTTATGTTTTTGACTCTTTATGTGTTTATAGTAAGCAAATCTGTAGAGGCAGCAAGTAGATTAATGGTTTCCAGAGATTTTTGAGGAGGGGTGGATGGGAAATGATTGTTAATGGGTTTAGAGTTTCTTTGAGGAGGAAAAATAAAGATTTAAAACTAGATAGAGGTGCTTGCAGAACAATCCTGTGAATACATCAAAAACTATCCATTGTGTACTTTACAAGGGTAAATGTTATGGCATATAATTTGTAGCAGTCAGTGCTTACTATAAAAATAGATTTAGTCCAAAATACATAAATATATGAGGATTTACAAGGTTAGTGTACAATGGCCACCCTCAAAATCAGGGGTGGATGAGTGCAAAAGGTCTGCCTGTCTGTGTGACCCAAAGGATCCAGCCAAAGGCTCACAGTGGAGTCCTGTGCAAGTCCACATGAGGAGGCCGAGGGGCTGTCCTGGAAGGCTGAAGGCAGTACTCACGGTGAAGGGGAAGACTGCAGCTCAGAGTGAAAAGAGAAAGTTGATTCAAAATGAAATCATGAGAATAGTTTAAGAAGGCAGCAAGGAAGAGAACAAAATTCCAAACAGAAAAACTATTAGAAAAAAAGGCCTAGAAAGTGTATAAAGAACTGGCAGAAACAGAAGCGAGCCTTCCTTCTTCCCCTTTATACCACTCAGGTGACATACCACCCCAACGGGAGTCTTCTGAGGCCAGTAAATGCCTTCAGCCACACTCAGCTGTGCTGATCCAATTTGGTTGGGTGCTTCTTACTCAGGTTGACAGCATTGGTTCACTGTCTATACCATACTCCATTGATGTTGCTGTTTTTGACATGAGTGACTTCCAGACTCCATAAAGCATTACCAGGATATAGTGGACATAAGGGACAGATATGGGTAAAGGAAAGATGAGTTTGGGTCATATTAAAGTTAAGACATTTGTAAACACTGAGATAGAAATGTCTATTATTGGAAGTGTATTTGTGCAAAAGTTTGAAAGAAGTGAATCTGAGCATTGTCTATACAGAAGTGACTGGAAGCATAGGAGTACATGAAAAGAGAAAGTTGATTCAAAATGAAATCATGAGAATAGTTTAAGAAGGCAGCAAGGAAGAGAACAGAAAAACTATTAGAAAAAAGGCCTGGAAAGTATATAAAGAACTGGCAGAAAGGCCAGTGTGACTCGGTGCAAAGGAAAGGCAGGGGAAAGGCAATCCTGGTTAAGTCATCAGAGGTAAATTCATAGATGCTTTGTAGGCAGGGCTCAGGATGCGTGGTTCCTATTTTAAGAGCAACGTGAAACTATTAAACAGGGGTAGTCATAATTAAATTTGCATTTTTAAAAGATGCTCTAGCTGTAGTATGGAGAGTAACTGAGAGAGTGGTCTAAACAAGGCAATAATGGTGAGAGGTACCAACCTGAAATGGGATGGTGACAGCTTAGTTTGAAAGCTTTGAGGATTTCAGCAACCTCATTTAGTATATGGGTCAAATATGCATGGCAAAGGGCAGGCAAGTAGCAGGAATAGGTCTCGTTTTCTATCATCTGTTGCTATTTGAGTGGGTGGTGGTATCTTTGAATGGGAGAGAAAAGAAATCCATTGTTGGAGGTGAGTACAATGGGGACAGTCAGAATCCAAGGGAAGACACTGAGAAGAAGCTGTGACACAACCTCCTGCCTGGCAGACAGCTCTGAGCTGAGGGTGATCATTTAAAAGTGGTCCACATGTAGCTGGTTGTTGAAGCCATGGGGTGAATGACATTGACTAGGGAGAGAAAACGCTACAAGAAACAAACAAGACCAGTCTAGGGCCACATAATCAATGACTATGATAAATTCACAGAACACCAGCATTTAACTGGGAAATGGAGAAGAGCGATCCACTTGGAGAAAAGAGTTGATGAGAAACAGAGGGAGACAAGGCAAAAATTTCGAAGATAAATGAGCAAGTAGCCCTGGATAATGCTAAGTGACTCACAACCATAAAGACAAAAAATGTCATCTGTGAAAATTTAATATAATCCCATGGCCAAGTTTACCATAATAGATTAAATTACAAAACTGAAATCTGAATGCAACCTTTTAATGAGGAGGTGTGACTGATAGTGTTCATTGTCGAACACACTTTGCAAATGTTAAAAGGAATCCCTGCTGACTGGGGAAGTGAAACTTGGTAGCATTCCAAGAAGCTTTAGTAAGAAGGTGTGATTCAGCTATCTGGTGATCCAGATATTTCCAAATCCAGAAATTTCCAAACCCATAGTCTCCTGGCTCCCCCCTTCCTACAGCCTCAACCCAAAGGAGGTCAGGAAGGCAGAAATGCGTGTGGAATTTCTATAATTTCTGATAACTTCTAAAAACAGAGAAGAGGCTCTCAGAACTGCTCCAGGTCTGCCCAACCCCAGGCCCTGCGAGTGTGTAGGAGAGCTTCTGTTCTGTCCTGGGCTCACTGGACCAAGAAAAGTCCTGCCATGCGAAAGAGACCTTTCCCCATATTCTGCAGACTTTCCCCTCCCCTCCAGAGCCAGAACAGCCCACCCGGTAACTTAGAACTTCCACTGCACTCTCAGGACCATTCCAGATCTGTCCGTTCCCAGGCGCTGAGAGTGTGTGGGAGAGCTTCTGCTCTGTCCTGCTCCTGCCGGACCAAGAACAGGCCTGCCACGTTAGAAAGACCTTTCCCACATCCTCTGGACTTCCCCCTCCCCTCTAGAACCAGTACAGCCCACCCTAGCCAGCACAGCTCATCCTGCACGCCGGTGTCCAGCCCAGCCCAGTAAGCATGTGGGAGAGTTTCCAGCTTCCCTGGGCCACAGGACCTTTCCAGACCAAAATTCAGGCACATCTAATGAGTGAGACCCTCAACCATACCCTTGGCACCCCTCCACCCCTCCAGAGCCCCCACCCTTAAGCCCTCCCAGTGAGTTAGAACTTCTGTGACTCTCCTGAGAACCCCAAATCCATCACAATCCCAGGCCTGGCTAGTGTATGGGAGAGCTTCTGCCCTCCCCTGTGCTGTGCCAGGAGCACAGCAGAGGGGCACAACAGGTTCACTGCCAAGAGCTGCAGCAGGAAGGAGCTGAACACAACAGCTAGACCCAGGCCAGGCACAACTGGATAAACTCTAATTTAGTAGAGTTGCACCCAAATTTCAGTAAGTGCTAAGGTTATATCTGCACCAAAGTTCTACACCAAAGGTCAGAGGTCGTGCTATACGAAATGATAAAGACAAGGAGCAAAATGCAATCTCAGGCTTCAAGCCCACCCAGAACAACTGCAGAGGACAATAGCTCAGATGAAATGCATAAATTAATAGCAACGGAAGTAAAGAAACAACAGCAGAAAGGTATAGAGGAAGTCAGAGCAGAATCAATTTCTCAAACAAAAAAAAAAGAAATCTCTGAATTCATAGCATCTGAAGTAAAGAATCAAATACAGAGACATATTGAGGAAACCCAATCTGAATAAAACTGTGCAGTAAAATTGCTTCTAAAGAAGACATTGATTAAAAAAAAATCAGCTAGAAAAATGATGGATTCCTTGAATGAGCAATACAGGAAAGAAATAGACTGCATGAAAAAGAGTCAAAGAGATATAGACAAACCTAAAATCTCAACAAGTCGGAAAAACTGTATGAGTGAAAGTGAAGATAGAGCTTTGGATCTTGAAGATGCTGGGTCAGCTAGTGAAAAGGTAAGAAAGGATCTCTTAAAATCAACTAAGATACAGGAAAAAAAATTCATCACCTGACAGATGATGCGAAGATGAACAACGTGAGATTAATAGGCATCAATGAGAAGGATGGAGTCAATAAAAATGATATAAAAAGAGTATGGGCAGAAGTAATAGCAGAAAACTTCCCAAATATGTGGAAGCAATCTACCATTCAGGGAACCAAAGCATGCAGAACTCCAAATTAAAAGCAACTCAATTAAAAACGCACAGAGATATGTAATAGGTAAGATCCAGAAATCCAGCACAAGAATAATATACTAAAAGCTGCTAGAGAGAAGCAGATCACATTCAAAGGAAAACCCATCAGAATTATGGCAGACTTCTGTTCACAAACCACTAAGACAAGAAGAGCATGGAGCAGAGTACTTCAAGTCCTGTATGAAAACAAGTTCCAGCCCTGACTCTGAAAAACTTTCAAGTTTGATGGAGAAATGAAATACTTCCATGATAAAGAATAAAGAATTTCATGTTGACAAAACCAACCCTACACAGACTTCTAAAAGATGTTCTAGAAAGGGACCAAAATGATCAGACCTCCACAAATGAAAAGAGAAGGAATCAACTAAATAGGGCAAACAATGAAATACAGGACAAAAAGGAATACAAACGCCAGGTAAATAACATGTTGATCATAAGTCAATACATCTCAATTATAACCATCAATGTAAATGGACTCAATTCACCAATTAAGAGAAATAGACTGGCACAGTGGATTAGGAAACAAAACCCAACAATGTGCTGTATACAAGAAACACACTTAACTCAAAAAGACATTCATAGGCTTAAAGTCAAAGGATGGAAAACAATACTACATGTCCCAGCACATCAGAAAAAAGCAGAGCTAGCAATCCTGTTCTCAGTCTCACCTTCAACTTCAGACGAGATCGGGCACTTTCAGGGTGGTATGGCTGTAGACTCACCTTCAACTTCAAACCAAGAATGATCAAAAGAAATAAAGAAGGCCACTATATACTGGATAGGGGAAAAATTCAAGAGGAAGAGGTAATGCTCATAAATGTATCTGCTCAAAACATGGGAGTAAACAACTATGTAAGACAAATCTTAATAGACATGAAAAATCTAATATCCAATACCTCAGTCTTAACAGGAGACCTTAACACCCTGTTATCTCAAGAAGATAGGTCAATCAGACAAAAAATTAGCAAAGAAGTAGCAGCACTGAAAAAGCTTGAAACAAATGGACTTAGTGGACATATACAGAGTGTTCCACTCAACCATAGCTGAATATACCTTTTTATCAGCTGCACATGGGTCGGTCATTTTCTAAAATAGACCACATACTGGTCCACAGGTCATGCTTAAGTATATGCAAGAAAACAGCAATTATCCCATGCATATTATCTGACCACAGTGCAATGAAAAACATAAATGACAAAAGAAACCAGAAAAAAACCCTAAATACATCAAAATTAAACAACACCCTACTCAGCAATCAATGAATCACAGATGAAATCAAACAAGAAATTCAACAATATCTACAATTCAGTGAAAATTTAACCACAACTTATCGGAATTTATGGAATACGATGAAAGCATTCTCAGAGGGAAATTCGTACCTGTGAACTCACACATTAGGAAAACAGAACAGGAACAAATAAACACCCTAATGCTGCACCTCCAACATCTAGAAAAGGAAGAACAAACCAAACTCAGAGCTCAAAGATAGAAAGAAATCATAAAGATTAGAGCAAAAATAACAAATCAGATAGCTGGCTCTTTGAAAGACTAAATAAAATTGATAAGCCCCTACCTAACCTCATCAAAAAGAAGAAAGAGAAAATTCAAATACAAGCGATAAGGAATGAGCAGGCTGTAATTGTGACAGACCCCGTGGAAATTCAGACGATTATCGATAGCTACTTTGAGAAGCTTGGTGCTCACAGAAGACACAGATGAAATGGACAGATTCCTAGAAGGCTCTAAATTAACAAAACAGAATCAAGAAGATATAACACCTCTCAATGACCCAGTAACACCCAATGAAATATAATAATAAAAAACCTCCCAACAAAGAAAAGTCCAGGTCCTGATGGATTCACAGCTGAATTCTACAAGAAAAATCACAGAAGATATAAAAACTAGGACTGGAAGTCCCATTGAAGCCACCTATCCCTCTACTAGGAATTTTCCTGGAGGAACTGAAAACATCATGTCATAGTGATATATGTGTACCTATGTTCATAGCAGCACAATTTGTGATAGCCAAATCTTGGAAACAACCAAGGTGCCCATAACATGAGGAATGGTTGAAAAAGATGTGGTATCTTTAAACAATGGAATATTACTCAGCAATAAAAAATGATAAACTTGAAGCCTTCATATTTAAGTGGATATCACTTGAAGATGTACTTATAAGAGAAATAAAGTTAACCCACATGTGTAAATACCATATAGTTTCCCTAGCATGAGAACTCAGAAGAAATACAAAAGTATAACACAATTAAAAGGAAAGTGAGAACGTGAGGATTAAAAAATGAAGGAGAAAAGCTAGGAAACATCACAGGGGCAAAGGCATACACTTATACACACAAGATGGGTAAGGCAATGATCCTGAGAAGCATCACCAAGTTTTTGAAACTAGCAATTAATTAGCAGGACTCTCACCCTGACTAACTGTATATGCTGATACCTGTGAACCAAGCAACTGCACTGAAGACAGCAATGTGTAATAGAAGGGTCACATTTGGAATGCCTGTCTTCTGGTCTTCTAAATATGTACTTCTTGTCATGACATACCAATTATTACTGTACTGTCTCTCAAGTAAAAGTTTTTTTTAACTAAGAGTAATAAATGAAAAACAGACACAAGAAAAAGAAAAAAAAAACGTCAAGGGACTATCATGTTACAATGCTGTATATGGTTAGATTTCTAAATTTCCATGCAAAAATATATAAATGTTTATTCCTATTTTTCAAAATTTTTCTTCATATTCTGTATGCACTTAAAGTTTAACATATCAACACGTGATGGAAAATACCTGTTCCATGTTATGCCTAAGATGATTGATACATAGACAGATAGTATAGGTAAATTGAAATGCATATGTTGCAGGGTAATAATAAGCTTCTCTTCTGGATGGTTAACAACCCAAAATTAGAGAAAAGCAAGGACTGCAAGGGCAGCCAACATTCTGGCCCTAGCCTTTCAAGGTGAAGACTCAGGACACAGGAGAACCTGTACTGTAACATCATGTAACTCAGTTGTGTGTCAAATTTTTTAATCAAGGAGATTAATGGGGCCACAGAGGAAAGTGATCATGATGTAGAGTGTGCCTAAGGAGAGTCACATGGAGAGAAAACATTCTCTTAGGCTTTCACAGAGAGAAAATTGGTCAAGAAATGGCCATGACTCATCCACCAGGCTACACTCCAAAGTATCTACAAAGTGCAGTTCGGGGTTACAGGATAAATCCTGAGGAGATTTGAATGACCTTATCAGATACATTTCTTGTTATATAGGTCTTGCTTTATCTTGGTCTTAACCATCCAGCAGAAAAGTATAAAAGGGAGGTACATAAAGTAAAGCCATATTAATATGCTGAGCTATGAAAGGCTCAAGTCAACAACTTCTGCGGGTAACGCACTAGTATCGTGGATTGCCGAACTGTTGGATTGTTTTGCTGAATTCATGCACCTATAGTATTTAGATGCCAATGGAATACCCATTTCTGACAGTACTGAACACAAAAGGGGGATACAAAGAAAGGACCATTTTGTATTTGTATATAAAATAGGATAGATATACAGCTACTCTCACTTAATTCAGTGAGTAGAAAGATTTGTACTAATAGTGGTTAGACAGGATATCCTGTCTGCTTCTTGTACTATGGATAACCACTAAGAAAATAACAATGTACAATGTATTAATTATTGAAAGTGTCCTATTAATCAGTTTTGAAACAGTCTCATTTCTATTTCTTTCTCAATAAAATAAAACAAAACAGAGAAGATAAACACCCATATTTGACTCACCAAGTCTTCTGATAGCATAAAACACATTTCATAACAAATTTATCTTTCCCACTATAGCACATCCCATTCTCACCTTTCGCAGTGTAGAAGTTTGTGTATAATTCTTTCTGAATATAAACTTTAGTTTATCAACCAGAAGTGTAACAACACTAGCAATGTAAATTATAGCACTGTCTAACCCTTTTTACAGAGCTGTTGTAATCCAGTAATGACTCCATGTCAATGATTATCAGTGAGGTAGGATGGCGATTTTCTGTTATTTAAGGTAATCCTATCCAAGCAAAACACAAACATTATGAAAATTTATACTTTCAGCTAGATGTTCTTTACATGCATTTGAAAGCTCATCATATTTAATCACCTTTTATTGTATTAATTAATAATGTGGATAATAGTGTTGATTTTTTTATTCATCTCTTAATGAATAGTTTCAGAGCTAACCCACATCAGTGTCCTACTACAGTACTGCTAAATGATATGATCAAAGCCATATAGGAAAATGACAAACCGTTCATCAAGAACCACAACCCTAAGTTACAGGGTTGGTAAAGTGGAGCTGAAAGGTGGGCATATAAGATCTCTCACAATTGATCAAGAAACATTACAGTGCCTCTCTCTTTGATTGAAGGTGGGCATATAAGATCTCTCACAATTGATCAAGAAACATTACAGTGCCTCTCTCTTTGATTGGACACTGCGTAAAAGCTAGGCTGCTCTACTAATCTCCCTTTTCCAAGTGTCATTAGCTAAGTTTGACATTCATAGTGTGTGCACTTTCCAGCTATTGAGCCCTTATGTTTTCAGACACTGAGACCTGGTAGCAATGATTTTGGATTGTCCAACCTCTAATGATCTTTCTTTTTCTCCTCTTCCTTCTTCTGCTGTTTATTTTTGAGATATGCCATCCTTTGTTAGTATTTCCACTAGGCAAGGAAGCAGAGATAGGATCTGAAACTTAATTCCATTCATCTTACCTCTTGCTAGCAGCAATGGTAGAAGATTTATTATAGGATGAGGTTGAAAGTATTGGCTGGAATGAAGTTCAGGGAATATAGTAGATTTCAATTACTTGTGTTCTCATTCTGTTCTTCAGCCGAATAACCCAGTCCTGGCCATGCAGTCAGCTGTTCAAGTCCAATTATCTCAAATGTGTGTTGTCCACACACCCTGCTTTCCATTTTCTGTTGCTCTGTCTACCCAGCTTGGTTAACAGTCTCATGCATTGCTAACTCTCCCTGGAACAGAAGCCCAAGCAAAATATGGCATTTAGAAAACATAAAGCATTACAGCGCCAAGGTCACAGCCTTCCAAGGTAGCTTAGAATCAATTGAGCTGGGACTCTGCACTTCTAGCAAGCTGCCTTGTGATCTTACTGGGTTGCACTGGTCTGTGGATCCAAGTAGAAGAATTCTTGGAAACTGTTGTAGACATAAAAGCTCATTCTACTTATATAAGATATATAGTATAGAAAAAAGAATGAAGATCTTTCATGGTACATTTTCTTTAAATACAGGAAGGCATATATTTTTGTTCTGCATCAGTGACTTTCAAACAAGTTTTATGAAAAGCAAATTCATTTTTCAAAAGAGTATTTTATGTAATTTCAATATAGAACAGGTAGAAAGTGGTTATAAAAGGCATGGGTCACCACCTGAACCCCATAACCCCTCTCAGTTTCCACAACCAGAATTTCTCAGTGGAATAGGGCCTTCCAACACCAAGGACAAATTTAAAACCATTGGTTTAGGCTATAGTTTATACCTCCTGGAGCACAAGATAATACATTCATTCAACACACATTTGTGAAGTGCTTAGGGTGTGCTAGCACCATAGGTGAACTCATAGTCTAGAGGACAGATCAATTGTAAATAATAAAAAAGAGATAATAACAATACAAGATAATGAAGATCATAGTTACAGGACTCAGGAGTCCTGGTGTTGGATGGGTAGATAAATCATAAATAGGTGGTCCACAGAGGCCTCACTGAGGGGGATATAAGCAAATGCTTCTAATTTTGAGCCACTGCTTAAAATAGTGGTACATGAACTTATGGTAAAGTTTGCCTCTGGGACCCACCATGTATGAGTTTGTCCTGCAGGACACCAAAGGTAATTCAGAATGGTTATTGGTCAGCCTTCCAGCTCACCTGGCTGGCAGGCATCTCTCAGATCACCCAGAAGCATAAAGCCATATATTGTTTTTTATACCTGTCATGTTGCAGAGATCAGTCAAAGTCTCAGAGGCCTTATCAATTATCAAGTCATTCAACCACCAATCATGTATTTATTATCTAGACCCTAGACCGGTTCCCAAGATGCAGAGCTTCATCAGATGAGGTCTTTCCTATTACCCAGGAAATGTGCAACATAGGCAGAGGTGCACATACATGAAACAGCAGACTCAAAACAGAATGCTAAGGGCAAAGCAAAGTTATGCACCTGGCCACTGAGAGTCCAGGAGGCCTCAGCTTGGCCTGAGGTAACATAAGGCCACTGACACAAAGGATGAAAAATCCTTCAGCAATGCCACCTTACCCTTTTTTCTAACAAATCCACTGGCTGACTACTTTCCCTCCACAGCTCTGAAACCCTTTTTAAATAGCAGGTTTTGACTCGTGATTTTTTTTTTCCTTTACCAAATCATTGTTAATTGAAGTAAATTGTTACCTTCAGATATCTGTGGACTCTACATTAGTGGAATGTTTTTCTTTGTTTATAGAGTTATTTTGCTATACATTAGCTGTGCATGCCACTTCATCATGCTGAAATGCATTTCCTTGATTGTCTGTGGAATAACCTAGGGGTAATAAATGTGTTGCTATATTTTGTAGACTGAAAAATGTGTTGAGGAGAAGAGCAATAGAGGAAGGGCAGAAAGGGGAGGTGGGAAGGAAAGACAGGTACACAGAAAGAAAGGCAGAGAATGAGCAAAAATAAGTCCTGCAGCAAGGAGAGCAAAAGTACGTGTTGCCTATGTGATGAAGGCTTTTAGCCAAGCTTATGTCAAGGCGATGTAACGCTGCGTAAGCCAGGAAGGCCAGGAGTCAGCCCGCAGATGCTCACTTCCAATGTCTTTGTTAGGAAACAAGTTACGCAGAAGAGGAGCGGGATGAATGGCGAGATATCCCATGCAATGGGTTTTCTTTCATAGGGACTTTTCAATTGAGAGATCAAAGACGAACTCTGAACGGAAACCAGATTTCAAAGGGTGTCACCAGAGCTGTGCTCACAGGCCTGGATGGCTCCTTTATTCTCATAAACCCTGACCTTTCCGGATGTCAGGCAGATTTCTTCCGCCTCAACCGTCCAGCCTGAGGGTATGTGGTGTGTGTGCTTCTCTGAGCAGGCAAGCTCTTGCACCTTGGAGGAAACAGTAGCGTTTTGCCCAGAGGAGCTAGTTTTCTAGCCCCGAATCCCAGGGCACTGAGGGTGGCCCCCAGTGCTCCCTCTGGCTTTTTCTTTTCACCTCTTGCTTTTGGGTTGTCCTCTGCAGCCAGAGCAGCCAGAAATGGCTTCTGGACAAAGACTTAATCACCACCTCATTCCTTCAAGCTTGAAAAACTCCATCTCACCTGTGGCTGGAAGGGCCAGCCAAATAGTTTAGCAGATTAAAGCACCTGCAAGCAGACCCAGGGGCCCCGAGCCTGACATGCCGGCCCTGCCTCCGCAGGCATGTGAGATGGCAATTGAACATGGTTGTGGTGGCACGAGTCTGTAATCCCAGCTCTTGGGAGGCTGTAAACAGGCTGAGTCAGATCTAGTAGTGAGACCTTGAGCATCCTGTAGACCTTTCCCTAAAATACAAAAAAAAATAAAAATAAAAATAAACTGTTCCTAGTTCCTGGGACTGTGTCTTGTCACATAAACGGGCACACAGCCCAGTCTTACGTGGCCCCATCCCTCCATTATCCTAGATATACATTCATTGTAGGTGGACATCAATCCTGGAAGCTCCTCCACTTCTCTGAGCAGGCAGGCTAAATCCAAATGTGTGGGCAAGAGGAACAAATGCTTACTTCCTTACCTGGTTGTACTTCAAAAGCTCGTTTACATAAAGAAGAGCCACACTGAATGCAGAGATCACTCTTTCTGAGAATGACTTTGAGAGATAATTTATAGAAAGCCACCGTTTGGAGACCTTTTCTCAAATTATACCACATTTTAGCCATAATCTCAAACGACAACCCCAAACATCCTTTGCTGCCCTCAACCCATTAGTGTCATGTATAAATTTACTTATATACATTCACCAAGTTTTTCATATCCTGCCTCTTAAGAAAATATTCTCCTTGGTTTATTATATTGGTGTCAAATGTTCTTTTCTTTTTTCTGAGTGGGTTAAATTTATATTTTTAATCTTAACTTTTAACATTTGATGAATAAATGTATGCTCCATATAATACAGGGTTTAGATTAATTCCTGTATTTATGTAACACACAAGATGAGCGTCCCTTTCATGGCTAAAGTCTTTTACTGTTTGGTGCAATGTGTTTTCACAGGGCTGTAGTTTTCTCTGCTAGCTTGTCTGCTTGGCCCTGCCTGCTCACAGGTAGCGTTTGCCTATCTTCATGACCAGCAGGGAGCACTTCCCCGGCACGCTAGCAGCGTGGATACAAAGCTAGGGTAATACTCTCTTTGGTCCCCACTACTCCTTTTAATGTTGGTTGACTTTTTGTTGTAATTTTGCCTCTTTAGTAGGCAGTATTGTTAATTATTGTTGCAATTGTTTCATAAGTAACACTTGAGTGTTAGGGCTAATTTTACTTTGGGGTAGAACTTTCCTCTAGTTGCCTTATTTTCCCTTTGCTCATACTAAACTGTATTTGGCATTTTCAAAGACACTTGCAAAGCCTAGAAAGATAGTACTTTAGCATCTTACCATCTGAAAGATTTTATCCTAGCCTGCCTTTCAGTTCAGGTCAACTCATAAGCCATCGATACCTAATAGTTCTTGATTAGCTCATTAAGAATTATCTCAAATAAAGATTTTGCCAAATCAATTATTTTCCCAATCCCTGTGCATTTTATCGGATCATAGAGAAGAAAGAGCAATGTGTCATATTAAATCCACAAATAATTCATCAGGCTCCTTCAAAACCATAAGCTCCTTCACTATGGAAATTTCTCTTACGTGTGATTTTTACCTTCTGCACTCTTATCCTTCACCTTTGTCTCAGAAGACTTTTAAAATGATAAAAAGCTCTAATGACATTATTAGAGTTGTGAACAGTAGCCTAATATAAGCCAAATCCTCTCTAAGGAAAGAAGTTGGAGGTGTAACTTTCTATTAGGGATGACTTCAGAGGTGGGTGAGTAAGACTGCAGCCCGTCCACCAAAACCCATGCTTCCTTTCCACCCGATGTGCCTCGGCTTCATTTTCTGGCTTCCCTTCCCTTTTAGGGCCACCTGGCCAAGGCCTAGCTGCCAGCCAATCACACTGGGCTATTACATGTGTGAGTCCCTGTCTTGCCCCCACTTGGTATAACTCAGCTAGTACAAATGACTCCTCTCCTTTAGGAGCTGGTCTCTCTGCCAAAAGAGATGATTTCCATGATGCAATAAGCAGGTGCCCAGGCTGCCAAGGCATGAAGTAGTGTGTCTAGAGAGAGGGAGTTGCTCTACCAAACAGTAACAGCCAATAGGCCTGTAATTTTAATAAATGGGAAGGAATCTCATGTGGTTGTCAGCAGCAGGTGTCCTGGTAAATATGTGCCTAGGTCTAATTCATTGATTTTTTTTTTCTGGCCAAGCCCTTTTTCTCACAGTTCCTATGACACACACAGCTTCTGTCAAGGAAGAAATATTCAGAAAGTTAATTCTATGAGTTTTTATAAGTAATCATCAGAATAAAAAATTGTATAATACTTCAATTATCTCCAGTTTCTCCATGGCCTTTGTAGCCAACTAGTGAGATTCCTTGATGTTTCCTGTAGAATATCATAAAATGAAATCCCAGAGCTTGCAGGCAGCTTTTTGATAATGTCTTTTTTTTTTTTTTTTTTTTTTTTTTTTTTTTTTTTTTTTTTTTTTTTTTTTTTTTTTTTTTTTTTTTTTTTTTTTTTTTTTTTTTTTTTTTTTTTTTTTTTTTTTTTTTTTTTTTTTTTTTTTTTTTTTTTTTTTTTGGCAGAACTGGGAATTGAACTCAGGCCCTTGCACTTGCCAGGAAGCATTTATTCCACTGAGCCATCTCCCTGGCCCCTTTATTCTTATTTTATGTAGTATCATCAGCCCCTTTTTTGTTGCTGATCTGCATTCTGATATACTGATGTATCACAACCTGCTTATCTCTCCCATAGTTGAGGTATTTGGGGTGTTTAAGATTTTGCTTAATCTAAATATGCTAAAAATTCATAGGCAAATTTTTGTGTTAATGTAAGCTTTATTTCACTTGATTGACACGTGAAATAAAAATAGTTAAGAATGAGATTGCTGGATTGCATGGTAAATGTATGTTTATAAGATACTGTCAAAGTGCTGCCCATAGTTCTTGTGTTCTCATCAGAGTTCCAGGGTTGTTTTTGTAATTTATTCATTCTTCTAATCATGTCATAAATTAAGTGTGCCTGTTCTTGAGCATCAAATAATGGAATCATTCTTTTGTTTAACATAATGTTTATAAAATGTATTCATGTTAATCTAGTTACTAATAGTTTATTCCTTTTTGCTGCGGGGTAGTACTCTGCTATGTGAACACAAACCTGCATATTCATTCACTGATGGACATTTGTGTTGTAAGAACAAGGCAGAAATCTCTTTGAATAGTTTCTTTGGGTGTGTGTGGGGGGTGATTCAGAAGTTTGCCCAACAAAACTGGGTTAAAAACAAGTAAATGCTATATAAAGTTGGTTGATGCTTCCAGCTAAGAGTTGGGAGACATCTTTCTCATGCACAGAGGATTTGAGGTGGAAATCACTTTCTAAAATGCAAAATTGACAGTTCATAGTCTCAGACAGCTAAGATCCCTGAAATTTGGGCTCTTATGATTAAAGCACCAGTGACTATTCTTGCAGTCTTTTTGTTAACATATGTTAAACTTCTTCTGGGTATCCACCTGGAAGTTCAATTACAAGGTTATATAGTACCGTGTGCTCCACTTCAGTGGAAATCCCTACATCCAAATTTGTATGTTTCTTTCTTAAAGAGGATCCCTCAATTTTTCTTTTCTTTTTTTGTCTTTTTGAGATAGGGTCTCACTATGCAGTTCAGGCTGGCCTTAAACTCACTTTGTAGCTCAGGCTGGTCTCGAACTCACAACAATCCTCCTGCCTCAGCCTCCCAAGTGCTAGGATTATGAGATCCCTAAATTTTTGTGAGCTTTGGGTCTCATAAAGCTGAGTAGTCTCTACCAAGAATATTTTGGTTGAGGCCAAAGCTACCATCAAATCTTCCAGTGAGTTGCCTCTAAACATACATGACAAGTCTAGCAATCCTTGGTCATGTTTTTCTGAGTGTAGGTACTGTAGGCCAAGGATTGTGGGAAGCTTCAGTCAGTGGACCTGCACATCCTGACAGGAGGAACAGTTATCCTAGTAAATCAAGCCATGGTTCCTCCCAGTTAATACTCAGTTAATTTGATATTGCAGTTTAGCAACCTTTGGGTCTTGATATATCTGGACCCTGGGCACTCCCTCGCCTTCACTGACAGCATGTTGGTAGAGGTACAGCAAGTCATTATAATATATTTGTGACCCATTTTCTCTCCATTGCCAGGAAACACAGAGGCCACCTGTGTTTCTCATCATTCACTGTAGTTCAAGATATAGAAACTAAGGTATGGGACTGCATGCAGGCAGGATCTGCATGCAGGTGTTGGGCAGCCCATCCCTGCCACCCCTAGGTGAAGACTAGTCAGTCAGCAACTTCCCCTCAGCTACAGTCTTTCTGCAGTGGTTATCAAAAAGCTAACCACTTCCCCATCCCTGGCCTTGGCCTAACTCCTGGGTCAGTTTGTTTCCCAGCTTTGCTGGATTGCTTTACACATGGTTCATTTCAGAAAATGGCCCAGTGATGAAAGACGGGAGGTTCCTCTGTGGCTTTTGCTACTTGCTGTGCACCAAAAGAATGCTCACCTCACCATATCCTCCAAAGAACACACCTCATGCTTGGGAACCTGATTACAATGGTCTGATTAACTCACCAGGGGCTCAGACGGGTTTTAGTCAGCACAAATTTGCCTGAGCACTAGTCTTTCAGTTAATCCTATCAAAGGTTGTAGGCTGAAGGGGATGAGATTACAAATCCAAACATATTTACACAGATGTCTTTTTCTAGGCCTGCCACACAGCCAGGATTGCATTTACATCTTGTAACAAAATCACAATTATCACAGACCCACCTTGTTAGAAACTTAAGACCAGGAAATTAAGAGAAAATTGGGGAAGGGTAGAGAGAGAAAATGGATGGAACTTAAGTGGGGATGGAAAAGCTCCTGGGGAAAGGAGGCTAGCAGCAGTCAGCTGAGAACAGCAGGCCTGTGTTCAGACTACGTGGTCATTTTCTGATTAGACTGGGTCATTTGTCTAATCAGATTTTCTGCTCCTCTGCTATGCAGTTTATTAAGCCCTTTCCCATGTGCAGCTTTAAGTCCCCTTGTGGTCACAAGATGATTCAAAGTAACAGTGAACAAAGCCACTTCCCACGGGATAGTATTTATTAGGTTTATTCCAAGTCAGAACTCACTGACTCTGAATAAGGAAAAGGAGAGATTTTCTTTCTTTCATGTGCAAGTCATATGAGAAGTCTAGCTTTCATATAATCTAATAAGAAAAATATTTCTTGAATGCTTAGAAAAGATACACAGCGGAACCTGCTCTAGTAGGATCTCCACCACCTAAATAAATACTGTTTAA
Organism: Ctenomys sociabilis; assembly: GCA_004027165.1. Lineage (NCBI taxonomy): Eukaryota > Metazoa > Chordata > Mammalia > Rodentia > Ctenomyidae > Ctenomys > Ctenomys sociabilis. The sequence continues at coordinate 93,874 of PVKA01000619.1, read as the reverse complement.
AGCTTGCCATGTACCATGCATGGTGCTGAGGAGTGGGCACAAAATGACAGGGGAAAGAATGGATGGAGGATTTGTAACCAGTGTGCATCAAAGCTCCTGGTTTCAGCCACAGAAAAGAAAATCATTTTCTTTCAAAGAAAAGGACACAGGTAAGGAGACACAGGAATTAATCTTTTGTATCGCCTTTATTCTTCCAGAGGCAAAATGACATCAGAAAAAAAAAATTTTTCCCTAAAAGCCAGGTAGGTTTTTGTACTTTTTGCCATCCAGTCCATAAAGTAAAGTACTTTTGCAAACTGTTTTTGAAGACAAATTAAAATGATGCAAGACTTTCACATAGTCATTCTATAGCATTAAACTTGACTATTTGGGGCCATAGAAATGATGGGACTGATCTGTAAAAATCGTATTTGAAAGAAAACGCACTAAGGTTTAAGACCCTTGCTTTACACAGTTGTACACGTGGTAATCTCATTTCCGATTCCATGACAAGCGAAATACAGCTCTTTATCCAAGATGGCAATTCTACCCCATGGCTAGGAAGAATTGAAGTACAAATGAAATGTAAGGAGAAAATTCAGCTTGCCTTTAAACACCATGTGCAGATGGTTTCTAGCACGCCTTCAGCTATTTTACGAAGTCATGCACTGCACAAGGTATCATGCATGGGTATGCTAAATTGTTTAGAAAACCTTCTAAGAATGCCTTATAAATATTCTGTCTTTGCTATTAAATCCAACCATTACTAATATAGAATTTTTCATGATTTAAAAAGAAAAATAAATCCTCTATACTTCTGAGTTCTTGTTTCAGAATCTGTACTTCAGAAATCGAAATTCATCAGAGGTCTAACAGTTAAGATGGTGAAGCCCTGCCTGAGGGAAGTGGACTGGGAAAGCGAGCAGCAGATCGCTGCGGCTGGTCCGCTTGCGTGCTCATCTCAGAAACGGCAAGTTCAGCACTGCCAACCACGAACCATCCATCAAGGTTCAGCTCCAAAGTGACAGGCCCTCGGTTGGATTCTGCAGCCACAAAGACAAAACATCCACTTTCAGAGTTCAAAAAATAAAAAATATTTTAATGACTGCGTGACTCAGAAGGCCTGTGCTTCGCCTTCTCGATTCTTTTAATGGGGCCGCTCCTCAGCTCCTTCGCTCTTTTCTGGTATCCAAAATCCACCCTAAGCAGCGGCCATAATGCCAACCTTTGCAAGATGCATTCAGAATTCGGATCCACCAAAGGGAGACTAGAAAGAAAGCAAAGATGAATCACGTAAGCAAAGGAAGGTGATCCACGAAGTCAGGTCTCTGTTCCAGGATCGATGTGGGCCAAGCACTCAGAACAGACTGTGGGCTGGTCCATGCCCTACCCACTTCCTGTAGGACGGAAACCAAGGGTGAGAGCAAGGGCATCGGGAGCCGTGGGTGTGCAGCCTCACTGGGACCTGAGCCTGCCTCTGAGTGAGATGTCTCTTGGGGCCTGTGGAACACTCTCGCAGGCCTTCCAACTCCTGCTTTCTTAGTCCTCTTCACCTGTGGTTGCTGCCCCAGTCACACGTGCTCCTGCCACTTGCTCCAAAATGCTCAGGCTTTTAGTGCGCACTCCACTCTGTTTACGTTTCTTCAAGCTTCCTCTGCAGCTTCTTACACCTCCATCATATTGCAAACAATCTCCGAGTCACCAAACTTCTTCATCAGTATCTGCCACTGAAATCTGCCTTTGTTTTTATCCTTCCTCATAGTGAGGAATCATTTTAACAAGACTGTTCTTTCTCTCATTTTGTACCCCGTCCCTCAGGCAGGGGTCATCAGATGCCTTACATCCAGATTGTTGCAATCCTCCTCCTGCTGGAGGAGCTTCCCTCCTTGGATCCCATTATCTTGGCATTCTTCCACCACTTTTCCACTAAGCTCCCTGATCCCCACTGTGCTCAGCGATTCAGTTCAACAATGCCAAGTTGAGGGTCTTGCAGGTTGTGGGAGTTGTACCAGTGATAGAACACTTGCCTCGCATCAGTGCAGCCCTTTTCTCTTCCCGCTCCATTGCTTCCTTCAATCCCATATCCGGAAAGAGTAATGGTATAGGAGGAGTAGGGGAATAAAGAGCTGCTCCTTCCCCCAAATCAAAGCTGAATGCAAACTACCCATAGATATTTGCATTCCTAGCTCAAATCCCAACAGGTAATAGGAAACTTATACTTTCCATATTTTAGCAATTCTAGTTTTGAGAAAATTGATTTATATATTCTGTAATTAGTGTTATTGGTCTATCCCCACCTTTGAACTGTACACACTGCTGTCAATGTAAGCTGATGGGTGGCTCCTCCTCCAGATACGGTCTTCCCATGAGCGTAGACCAAGGACTCATCCCTGTATGGTGGTGATGGTGGTTGTGGTGACAGTGGTCATAGTGGTAGTGTCATTAGTAATGGTGTTCACGGGGGCCATGGTGACAATGCTGTGGTAAATATGGTAAAGGTGGTATTGTGGAGGTAGTGATGGCTTTACTGATCACGTGATACTTTTTATTTATTAAGTCAATGAACTAAAACTAGAAATTTATTTTACTGTTATTCACATATCCGTTTATCATCCTTTGCAAGTACTGTTGTCCTTTTGACCAAGTTAAAATTATTGAACATTAAACTGGTAGATTTGAACCATGTTTTCAACACAATGAAGATTATTTGGGCTCCTGATTTTGTCTATGCTTATTTGCTATTTTTTCCCAGCTCTGGACCATCTAAAGATTAATAAGCATGTATTCTATATTTTTATTCAAATTTCTGATTAAATGTGAAAGAAGCAGTATAAAAGAGGCTGGTGAAAACATACTTAAAAAGTGTCTATTGGGGTAGCATCAATCTATTAATCAGCATCCTATGAATGCAGTTGTTCAGTACATCAATTTTAATGTAGCTCATTTTTCTTCTTTTTTGTCCCCGAGGCTAACCTGAAAGGTTAGCAGCTCCGTGGCTGCTTTTTATATTGCATTTCTCATTTATGTTAACTTAATAGCCATGACCCCTCCCAAAAGCTTAGTTTGGCATCACTTTACCTTAGTCAACTTTTGTTCCTCTTAACAATATCACAGACCATGTAATTTGTATGAAAATGTTATTTCTCACAGTTCTTGTGGCTCAGATGTCCACGATCAAGAGGCAAGCACTGGTGAGGGCTGTTTTCCACTCCCAAGATGGTGCCTTGCACACTGACCAGGGAAGAGGCCTGCTGTCCTCATACAACAGAAGGTGGAAGGCCAAAAAGGTGGCTTCATTCACCAAGTTTAGTTTTGAGTGCTCCTCCTAATTCCAATCTTAAGAATGGAGCCCACATGTCTGAACTGCCACCCAAAGCCCATCCATCTCACTCCTGTGGGGTTGGAGATTTAGGATCAACATGAACCTAGTGGGGGGGCCAAAAACACCCAGATCACTATAGACTTCTTTTATGTATTTAATGATCACCAGATTCCTTTTATAAAAAGATCTAACCCCATATGGTTAATAATTAATTCTAAAATCCTACTTAGAATCTGTACAATACCTACTGATTTTTAGTGAGAAGAACACTGCCACATTTTGAGAACCAGTATCAAAGTTGCCCACCTCCAGGCTGTTAACACGTTTCTTCTCCATGGTTGCCTTCTGGGGAACTGGACATTTCTCTTAGAACCTCAATATTTATTGAGAACTCATGAAAGATATCTTTCCCTGACTTCCATTAGCATTACTCATATAGGTAACATAGTCCCTCAGATGGTGCCCATTTGCCAAGATACTCACACTTTACTGTAAACTCCTTAGCAACAAGGGATGTTGCTTATTTCTCTTGTTTTCCTTTGAAGAACCTTGCATATATATTTGAAGAGTTGAATTACACAGAAGTAAAAAAGGTTGATCTATGCAGATTTAAAATCATTTTTGGTCAAATTGGTTTCTTTTTCTCTATTGTAATATATAGTCTATGCATAGTTGAATTAGTCTTGCAATTAATCTCATATGGTAGCTAAGACTACCAAAGACAGTATATTCGTTTTCTGAACTGGTGATTTTTAATTATATAGTCACAGCCACTAATACAGAAAAATAAAATAGTAAATTAAATAGCAAGTGAACAGCAGAATGATGAATGGAATTATCCTTAGTCCTGAAGGCTATTACAGATAATCTATCGTTTCTTCCAAATTCGTTCACTCAGCTTTGATCTTCTGTTAGGTAATATTAATAGTAATCAGGCCTGCGGTGCTGGCCCCGCCCCCCGGGTGCACACAGACTCAATTGAGACTAGGCGTGGTGGCGTGCACTCATAATCCCAGCTCTCAGGAGGCTATAAACTGGAAGATCACTACAAGTCCAATCTAGTAGTGAGACCCTGAACACCTGTAGACCCTTCTCTAAAATACAAAAAAAAAAAAAAAAAAAAGTAGTCAGTTGCAGTTTCCTAAATGACTAAAGATGTAGAACAGAATAACACCTCAGTGTCTAGGACTGAAGAGTTTCTGTTGTGTTCTTGCTATGCCGGGGTTCCCCACATGCGTGGTGCCAGGCCCTGCCCATGGAGCACACTGAGACAGCGATCAAGACTGGGCACGGTGGCGCGCACCTGTAATCCCAGTGCTTGGGAGGCTGAAAACAGGAGAATCACTACGAGTCCGATTTACATAGTGAGACCTTGCAGACCCTGCACACCCTGTACCAAATACATAAAAGAAAAAGAATAAATACGTTATCTAACTTGTCACAAGAACACTGGGGAACCACTATTGTTTTCTCCTTCTGCACACTGGGTGCTGTATGATGTACAGAAATGACCTTCTCAGAATCGATGTTGGTCCTAAGACTTTATAATGAAATAAGAAGAGCTGAATGTTAAATAATTAACAATAATCAAAAGAAGAATAAATTATTTCCCATAGCATTGGGAATCCAAACCATAGAGATGACAAAGAATTCAATGGGTGATGTTATAAAAAAGGTACAGTTTTAATTGAAACTGGAATGCTTTTCTGAATTATAGCAGAAATAAAGGACAATTCAGGGGGAGGCAACCCCAAACCAGGGAGTGGAAGCATACAACCTGGGGTATAGTACCACCCAGAGAATGTTTCTCAACTTGCCAGGTGTAATTACTTCATTGTAACTCAACTAGAATTATCCCTATATGGAATATATCAGCTAGAAATTATTAGAGTGTGTTGCACATAGATAAGTTCTTTTTGTAAAACTTTTTTCCCTGTATTATGTATGGGAAATAGCTTCCAAAGTAAAATGTATTTCTTGCTGTGAGTTTTGATCTGAGAAGTTTGGGAGAAGCCCATCTGGAGCTGTTGAACCTTTAGTCGCAAGAGAGAGATGGAGTTGTGGGGTTGTGGTGGTAATCAAGGAAAGCAGAGAGCGGGTTTAAAACAATGTATTGGTGTTTGAGGTGAGAGATGAGAGGGAGACAGCCAGGAGAAGCCACAGAAGTCCAGGATAGCTCATTCTAGCGTAACAACAAATAAACCTGTTCTAGAAAGTATGAGTGGGTGGGAAAGGCAATCAGCTTCTCAGGAGTAGATGCAATCACTTAGCATGTGGAACATAGTACATTTGCTGGGAACCTAGTGAAGCTTGGCTTTCAGTGGTCCTTTCAAAGCCCTATCCTTATTCTGAGTTTTGTACTTACAATGTTTGTGTCCCTTTTTTCCATAAAAAAATACCTCGAAGTTATATAAGCTTTGATATCCATCAAGCCTGAGTCTGAATATCCCACTTGTATTTAATTTTAATTTATAAAAAATAAGGCTTCTCAAAGTTTAAGATATAGATATGCATTTTGAATTCTTTCGAGATAACGATTTTATACCTCCTCCATGTTCTTTATTGGCCCTTCCTCTCAACTGGTCCATACAAAGAGTCGGAGCCATTTGAAGGAACTTCATTCATCTTTGTACAGATCAATCTGTCCTATTGCTACCAGAATGCATATCACAGCCCACATTTGCTTGAGGAAATGGAGACTTCTGTTTTTGCTAATTGACCTTGTCTATTCCTACTGTTCTTATTTTGGTGGGGAAAATGAAAGCAAACTTATTAAAATTAACTTAGTTTCTTTCCATTTAAAAGAAGCTGAAATGAATCAGACACACAAGCTTAGACAGCACACAGCTTGGTGAATATTAGATAAGCCTGGAGAAGTGAGAAGGATCTCCACCCGGGAGCTGGTGATGGGAGATGGTGAAGCTCCCCCAGGGCTGGGAGGTAACAGGGGCTGCACAGCACAGCTGGGAGATTGATCACATGCAAGAACACAAATAAGTAATGAAGTCCCATGTTTTCATGGTGGGAGAAAATGAGTGTACACATACAGAAAGGTGAACCAGTAGGTGTGCCTTGTAGTGTTGCTGTGGTACTGGAGATAGCAGTGCAGAGTCATGGATTTCCAGTATATGCTGACAGACATGAGAGTAAGCATGCTTACATAATGCATAGTGTCCTGGCCTGTCTACTGAGCGTGTGTAGGAACAGTGAGGCACCCATAGCAATAAGCACAGATCTTGATTTCTACATAGCGTTCTCCCCTAAAGAAAGCACAAGTGACATGGATGATCTGTCAGTGACATAGATGGTCTCCAATTTCCTGAAGTTTCACTGTACCTTTACAGTTACTTTCACAGTTCCAAGCATCACTGGGGCTACTCACAGGGACTGCGATGTGACTCATACAGTTTTTACTTGATCTTCCAGACCCACTTCTGCAATCTGAGTGAAGTCTCCATGACCCATTCCATTATGCATGTCTAATAAACCACCAGTACATGGATGATACCGAGATCTATCTAGCTTGAGCAGGAAAATGGCCCCCTTGAACCATGGGTGAAGTGATCTTGAGTGTTTGGATAGCTGAATTCAGAGAGAACTTCTCTAGGTTCCCTGAATGGACAATATATCCTTGGGGTTCTCTTCTCAAAATAGTCTTTCAAAGGAATGTACCCTTTTACTGTATAGCATTGAACTTGGAATTTGGCAGTGTCTGATCATTTCCTGAGATGCTCTCATGACAACTTTCTTACTGTCCTAAACCAATGTCCTTGGCTTCTTTTCAATGGTAATCTTTTCATTAACTCTTTGGTCCAAACTTTATAGGCATTTCCTCTTGGCCCAATTTTCCACCTCATCTTTTGGCTCAGCTTTTTGCTCCTCCTCCTTATTGTAGTTCTGGCTGAAAGTGACTAGTGCTACCTATGTCATAGATTGAAAATTGGGCTGCTTTGAAATTACTCCCACCGGATTAATTAATCAGTCACTTTTAAATTAAGCCTCATAGAAAATCTTAGAACATGAACAAATGTAGATAAACTGTTTGCTAGAATGGAACATGTATAGTCTCTAGTTCAGTTTCCACTACAGTCCTCCTTCCTATTTGAAATCTAGTTAGTTTGGTCTTTCTTGTCTGTATTCCTATCAATGGTCTAGTCATTCAAGCTGTAATCAGAATCATCCATTAAGCTAGATTTATACTATTCTAGGACTATGCTAGCCTGCATCTCCAAACCTTTCCAAACTCCACTTGCAAAGCAGTTCCGAAGACTTCTAAAGCACATAGTCAGGTATGACCACAACAGAAGCGTAACTCCTGGTATTGACATTTTGTATTAGGCACTTAGAAAAAATACCTGATACTAATAACTTAAATGAGGAGCAGTTTATTTGGTTCCTGATGTCAGAGTATTTAGTCCACAGCTGCTGGACTCCAAGGCAGGAATAGGAGGAAGGAGGGCCTGTGGAGGAGAGAAGAGCTGCTCACATCATAGCTGCCAGGAAGCAGAGTGAGAAGGCAGGGGCCAGGACAAGAGTGTACCCTTCCGGGTCACGTTTCCTCTTCCAACTAAGCTGCACCTTCAAATGCATAAAACTTTTGGGAGACATTTTAGGTCTACACCATGACACAATTTAATCCAAAACCTTGGCAGCAACAATTTGTCACACAGCAGTACGTAATTAATATGTGGCACCACATTATGGTGCCCTTGCTCTCAGAAGGCTCTAGGGGGGAAAGCTACACTCAAAGTTTGAGAATTTCTTTTAAAGGACTGTGTAGTGAATTACTTAACTCTCACCTGGCTTTCCATACTCTTTGTAAATATGATAAATTTACGTTTAGATATATATATTGGCTTCCCAACACTTTTAGACGAAAATCCAAACTCATCAAATCCTACAAGTTCTGCATTTCACCATTTCCTAGCCCTCCTCACCTTCTTGCCCTTCCTAGCTACTGCTGAATTGGCTTTCTTTCAGTCCTTTGAACAAATCATGTTCCTTCCCACCAAATGACCTTTTCTTCTAGCTTAGTCTTCTTTCCCACACCTCAGATGGTCGACCTTTCGGACTCATTCTTCAAATCTCACCTTAAATGTCAGCTGGAGAAGTACTCTAGCTTTGTTTATAGTTTGCTAATAGGTATATACTATACTATACCTTTGCTTATAGTTTCTTTCTAAGCTGCCCATCTTTTCCCTTCACATACATGTCTTATGTCTGATAAAGATACCCCATTGCCTTCTCCTCTACACTGATACTTAGGATGTAACATACAGTAAGTACTATAAATACTTGTTGAATGAATTGATAAATATAATACTTCAGTCACTTGCGTGAAATTAAAACACAGCTCAATTTCTTCCCAGTTCCCAAAAGTTGAGAAGTATGTGAAAAGAGCTTAATTTTATTAATATAGCCAATTAATTATTATCTTCCCAACCAAAACTGACCATGCACATAGAAAGCAGATCATTGCATCATTTTTGTCTATCAATTTATTTTTATCATATATATATTTTTTTTTTTCCAGTACCAGGAATTGAGCTCAGGACCCTGCACTTGCCAAGCAAGTGCTTGTTCTGCTGAGCTACCTCCCAGCCCCTTTTATCATATTTATATATGGTCTGAAAAGTCAATTATGTTTCCATTCTTTGCTATTCCTCCAGACCATATTTTGTAGATATCCCAAAGCAGTTTTATTCTATATAGAAAAACTCCTCATGCAGATAGCAGCAGCATCTTTTCAGGATTGCAGGAGCAGCCTCCCTCGGCATTCAGTGGGTGATGGAGCAGCATTTTCAAGCTGGCTGTGACTCGGGTCCTCCTCTGACAGCTACATGCCTCCCTCCCCAACCAGCAGTTCTGCACCATCAAGAAGAGTGAATATGGAAGAGAGACAAAAAAAAAGAAAGGCTAAAACCTCCCAGCTTGTTTCTGTCAGAGCTCATCAGTTCCAGGCCATGTTTCTGCAGCCCCCGTGTCACGAAGCAAGCATGAGCTGTCAGTACGGAGAACAGAGAGGCTCCTTTGACAGATCCCATGTCTGCATTCCAGAACCATTACAGCAGGAGAACTCTTTGTTCCCCCTGAGCACACTGCCTCTCCCTCTCAGGGTCCTGCAGCTGCAGTGTCAAGCCATGTCTCTGCTTGTCATGTACATTTTCAGGAGAGAGCTGCTATATTCATAGGAGAGGGTCTGAGTGAAAAGGGGACCCAAGCTGCTTCCAAAAATTGCCACTTGCCATCTCCCACTCTCAGCACACAGTGTGATCCGTTCAAACCCGAAATCACAGAAGAGTGAACTCAGAATTTACTCATTCCTAGGGAGACCCTCACCTTTCTAAAAATAAGCTTCAAAAAGTGAGGCAAATGTTTTCATGACAATAATAACTCTGTCTAATTACTCATTCCCTTGGGATTCTAACTTCTGGGTATGAAGGAGCTGGGATGAGGAGGAGCAAACTCACTCTTGCTGGATGGGGTCACTCAGAAGAAGAAAGGGCATTCCATGAGTACAACACAGTTTAAAGACACTGATAAATTTTCTCCTAACTCTACATTTAAAAGTTTCAGAAAATCCAGCATGCAATGTGCATTTTTTTTTTTACACTGGGTAGAGCTAGTTCCTAAATTCAAGCAATTGCCCCAATCTAAGAGGAATTTCTGAGAACTAGAAAAATGGGGGAACTAAACCACATACTTTGTGACCTCTGGTGAACCTGGGAGCATTTCTCACTGCATTTGACGTAGGTCCTGAGCCAGCCCACAGAGCTGGCAAGAGCGAGGGGAGATATTGTTGATCAATGACACAGCAAGGAGGACAGCAGTGAGAGAAGCAAGAGGAAGCCCCAGCTGCACTCCCTGCTGGCAGTGTTGCATATGATCTGGGGGCTCCAGTGTGCCACCATCCTTGTGTCCCACAGTAGAAACACAGTGTTGGAATTAAACCTATGTGATTGAATGATACCATCTAGGGAATGAGGGTGGATCTAGCCTTGGAGTTGGCTTAAAGTTCTTCCTTCAAGGATAAAGTTATCCATGTATTCAGCCAATACTATGTGGCAGCTGCATGCCAGGCATTATTCTCAGCAACAGGTGGATAACCTGCCTTCAAGGAGCTTACTTTTGAATAGAAAAATCAAAACAAGACTGCTGTTTAAAAAAAGTGTTGTGAAGAAATTTAAATCTGGATTAGTGTGCTGGGGAAATAGCTCAGCGGTCTAAGTGTCTGCCTGGCAAGTGCAAGAACTGGAGTCAGTCACCAGTACCACATGCCTGACCTGGGCACACTGAGCCTGCCACAAAGAGGTGGTGCATGCCTGTAATCTCAGCTCTGGCAAGGCTGAGACAGGAGGATCACTGTAAGTCTAGGCTGCATAGCAAGACCCTGTGCCAAACAAATAAATAAATACAGATGAAATGTGGATTAGTATGTGGGGTTGAAGCCCAGAAAGACCTCTGAAGCAGAGCTCATAAGAAGTGAAATAGGAGGCTAAGGTGAAAGTCAGAGAGATCATAAAAGAGACTGAGAAAATAAGGACTATAGAGGCCGAGGTGAACACAGAGCCTGTGCGTGTGAAGAGGAACCAAGGGAGACAAGGCAAGAGAGAAAGCAGGTTGCCAGGGGAGGGCACAGGGAGACTTTATTTTTATTGTGGTTCAGAGCATTTTTCAAAGGGCAGTGGCATGATCAGATGTACAGAATTTAAGGATTCTTGCAGGTACTGAGTGGAGAATTTATAGTGAACAGAAGTGAGAGAGAGCCTTCTTATGATGCCATGGGAGAGTCCAGTCCAGAAACAAGTGTGCAGTGAGGCTGGGTATCAGCTGCCCAGACGGAGAAGCAGTCACACTTAGGGTAGGATCTGAAAAAAGGGGAAAATGTGCTGATGAACTGGGTATGAATGCCAAGACTGATAAGTATTAAAGATGATTCCTTGGTTCTGGAAAAGAGCAAGAGCGAGTAGCAATAGCATTCACTGAAATCGAAAAATCTGTGGGCTGGGGCAGTGAATAATCCAGAACACTAGTGATAAACCTGTGGCACATGTGCTTCATTGGGCTATGTTTATCACTGGAAGCTCAGAAAGTTCTGCATTGCTAGTTTAGAGGGTAGAATTCACACTCTGTTTTGGATATGTGAATTCTGGGTCCTCCTTTAGGTCTCCAGTAAAGGAGCTGATGTAGGTTCAGGTTCTGTCTAGATCAGGGGAAAGACATGGACAGGAGATATGCTTTTTGGAGGAGGTAGGTACAGCATAGACTTGGGTTTTAAAGTCACAGGTCTGGATGAGACCATCTAAGAAAGGAAGAGCTGGCAGAGAAAGCAGACAGGCCAGGGTCTGGAGACGCTGGGACTGAGTCGAAGAGGAAAATCAGAACGGGTCAGAGAGGAGCCTGCCAAGGTTACTTGGCTGCCTTTCTCCAAGACAAGTAACCTGAAGGGATGAAGAGCAGCAGGGAGCACTCGCCTGTGCAGCTGGCCCAGAGGCAGGACCGACGTCGGAGAAGGCCGCTGCATATGAGCAGACCAAAACCGGAAGGGAATGGTTCCAGAGAGAAAGAGAAAGAGGAAGTGGGGATGGCAAGGGCAGTCGCCATGGCAGAGGGGTTTATTACAGAGGGAAGTGAAGATGGCAGCTGAAACAGAACACAGATCTAGGTCATTGTTTTCTCTTTCCTTTGCTTTCTACATCAGAAGTGAAGAATCTGTTCTCTGTGCTTCTATCACAGTGCACTTTCCACTTTACTGTGTGGATTCTCATTGTGAGTACAGATGAAAAATAGTGACTAGCTTTGTAACTTCAGCAGTTTTTATGAAAATAAGTGACATTATGGCATATGTCTATAATTATTGGGCGATATTTGGCAGATCTGGAGAAATCATTGATAGCATAGCACAGGGATGGACTAAGTATTCTTGCAAGTCAAATCTGGGCCTCAATCTACTTTATGAAATATAATTTTTTGGAACAAGTGACAGATATCAAGCTTGCAATATTTGCTGTCTACTCTTGTGCAGGAAGCATGCTCCTCAGATGGCAGAGTTGGGGGAAAATTGAAGAAACAAAGGAATTGAAAAAATAAAAAGAGTAAAAAAGAAATGTAAAGGATGAGGCTCAGGGTGTGAATGGAAGCACCAGCCTTGAATAGGAAGCAGGACATTTCTCCTTTGTAAATGAGGTAGAAGCACATAGCATGTGCAAATAGACCATTGCTAAGTCTGGAGGCATTAATCAGATTCTTTGCTTCTGATGGTTTATATTTTCTGTGAAATAAGAAGTGGGGAATGCACTGAGCATGAAGGGAAGAGGCTACAGGGTCTGAAGAGAAATGAATCACCTCACAGATCTTGCCCAGTGGGAGACAAGATTTTAAAACATCAAATGAAAACAAATGAACATGTTACTTCAGTGATCACTGGTCAAGTCACTGAAGACTAAGAGAAGACTCTAAGGAGAAAATTAATAAGAATCAACAATTCATTAGAAGATATTGTCTTCCCCAATTTCAAGATGTACATTTTCAATGACATAGCAATTACATCTTCAGGTGATGACCTAGTTAAGCATGTAAATATAATACATAAATAACCTCATAAAAAGACTTACTGCAATCAATTTTAGAGCAAATAAATTGATAGCAATCCATAGCTGATAGGAGTGGTACAGACAACTTAATCTGAGGTCTTATTAGAATATATACATAAATCCTGAAATATGTAACACTGAAAAACATTCAGTTTGCCAAATATTATAGATAGATAATTTGCATAAAATTTCCATATATAAAACTGTTCATTAATATAGTTTGGAAAATGCATAAAAATAAGGATTAGCATCATAAAATTCATGATAGCAGTTAACACCAAAAGAGGGAGTGGAATGAAGAAAAATTGACAAAGGAGATTGTTACAAAACTTTCAACTTTCCAGCAGTTTATTATTCACTTATTTGAAGGCAAGGTCTTGATGAACTCTAGACTGGAGTCACATTTGAAATCTTCCTGCCGTGGCATACTGAGTCCTGTGATTAGGTGGAAGTTCATTTCTTAAATGAGTAAATAAAATATGATGCAGTGTTTGTTACTTTCGTTTAGCAGGCACAAAGGTGTTGTTATGGTTCAGTTATGAGGTACCGCCCACAGACCCCTCATGTATTGGGGAGGTGGGGTGTACAGAGGTGAGTGCATTGTGAGGGCACTAACTCATCAATGGACTGACCCACTCATGAGCTCATAGCTGAATAGGCTTTCAGGAGGGTAGGCCTAATGAAGGGGAGGGCCTGGTGGAGGGGCGGGGCCTGGTGGAGTGGCTTGCCTTTTCAGGCTGTGACTTGCTTGCCCCCTTTCGGATCTCTCTCCCTGGCTTTTATCATTGGTCTGTGCTTCCTGGGTGCCATCACAGAGCAGCTTCTCTGCGATGCAGTTTCTGCCTTGGAACAGCTGATCAGGAACCAAAACTGTGAGCCAAACTCAACCTCTCCTCCTTCAAGGTTGCCATGACAGGTACTTTGTCCTAGGGATGGAAAGCTGATCAGAACAGGTCTATTTTTTTGTTTGCTCTGGAATTTTTTAGTGTTTAAATTATTTTTCAAAATAAAAAAATTGTAATCTCATAAAAATGTACTTTATAAACACCTTGTAGAAACACAAAAACAAAGGAAGGCAGGTTTTGATGGAAAACAGTACTATAAAAGCTCATTGATGAAGGGCACTACTTAGAATAAAGGCAGCCCTCCCCTCCACCTCCGCAGAGAGGTCTGCAGCTCGCCTCCGGAGTTTCCTCTGCTTCCTGTCACTGACGACAGCCCGCACCCCGTATTTCTCAGCTTACACACCCTTCTTTGTGCTTGAAAAGTCTCAGCGTGTATCTCAGCCTTGCAGCATTTATTGCTCCAGTATAATTTATTTCTGTGTGCCCACCAACACACAATTTCTGACTCCTGAGGGGAGGGATCCTATGGAATGCAGCCTTTTTCTTTTTAAATGTATTTGGTTCTTACAGGATCTCATTACACAGCTTGAGCTTGTGGTAATCATCCTGATTTCAACCTCCCTGTCACTGGGATTACAGGTGTGAGCCACCATGCTCAGACTAGGTGGCCGGTTTAGCCCACCCTGGGGACGGGGCTGGCACGGCCTGTTGTGGTGCCAGGAATCAAACAGCAGTCCCCGCCCTTACCTGAGCTTGCCTAAGCAGGCGCTTTAGTCTGCTGAGCTATCTTGCCAGCCTGGGATGCAGCTTTGTAAGCAAGGTGGCACCGTTCCTAGCCCTGAGTACATGTGTCCTACATTTTTGCTGAGTTTAGTAGATTCTTGGCCAACACAGGGCACTGCAGTGAGGATCTATGCTGGCGGAGGGCAGAATGAGATATGAAATGCTTAGGGATGCAGGCAGGGTACTGTAATCAAGACGAACCATAGCCTGAAAGCCTGCGTAGAACTGGTCCTGCATTTCAAAGTATTATCCTCTGAAGCTGATGTTCATGAGCAGACAAAAGAGAGAAACACTTAATTTTTAAAAATCAGTTGATCTACAGAGTTGTCTTTTCTCTTTATCCTCTATCTAAGCACAGAGGTAGGAAAACTGAATTAAGAAATTGTTCAAAATTGCATATTTTAATAACTTCTGTTCAAAATATCCCATTCAACAAATATATATATATAACAAATATATATATATAACAAATATATATATAACATATATATATATATATATATATATATATATATATATATATATATATATATATATATATATTTGTTTCAGTCCTATGGATGTTTTCTTACTCTTGTCACCTTGTCCAGTTTAGGAAAGCACCAGCCCTACCTATTGTAGTAATGGGGAAAGATGACTGGGAATGACAGGAGAATGCAAGGTGAAAATCATTCCTCTTAATTGGATCTTAACCCATTTTTAATTTTAAAATCATAACCAAACATTGCTGCTCCTTGTCTTGAGAGTAACCAGTCAGCACATGTCAGAAAATGTAAGTCTGATTTTTGACAAGCATAATATTTTGGGGACTCATACATCTGGATCTAAGCCCATGGGCAGGTTGTGCAATTGTTCCTGAGCTTTGCCTGTCATTTTCCACACTCAGCTGCTACCCTGAGGCTTGCAGAGTCCCCAGATAGGGAGTGCACTGTCCCATCCTCCCCTGCTGGCAGCCATGTGACTTATTTTGACCAATGATATATGAGATGAAGTGAACAGGTATGGTCTCTTGGGGAAGGATTTAGCAGCATTTCAGCTTTCCTGTGATGTTTTTTCTCTCCTTGCCCTCTATTAAAAAGAATAGGCTAGGTGTTCATATATGGCCATAGTACAATTCTTTCAGTTGTTCTGGAAAAAATCTCAACAGGGAAATATCTGGGTCAAAAGGGACCTCTAATCCTAGTTTTCTGAGGAATCTATGCTGATTTTCAAGATCATATATGGGCATCCATGTTTATATCAGCACAATTTGTCACAGTTAAATCTTGGAAACAACCCAAATGCCCATCAACTGAGGAATGGTTAAAAACAATGTGGTATTTTTATATGGTGGAGTATTAGTCAGCTATAAAGAGAGATAAACTTGAGGCTTTTATAGGTATATGGATGCAACTAGAGACTATATTCATAAGTGAAATAAATGAGACCCACATATGTAAACATTGTATTGTCTCCCATCATTTACTGTTCTTACAGTAGGTAAGAACCTGAAAGAGTAAATAAAATCTGAAAGGCACAATAGATACTGTGAAAATGAAAGAATATGTTTAAAGGGAAGGAACAAATGGAATGAAGGAAAGGAGAAAAGAAAAAAAAAATATATATATAAGGAAAATTGTACTTCTGATTTCTCCTGGTCTATTGAAAGGAATAGTTAATGTTTTTGTTGTTGTTGTTTTGTTTTTTGTTTTTGTTTATGGAACTGGGGATTGAACTCAGATCCTTCTCCTCAACCCCTAGAAACAGTTAATGTTTAATTTTTTAACCAATTTTGTATGCTTATATCTGGTTATCTGAACCACTAATTTAAAGACAATATAACAACTATTGTTGAATACCTATCATTTTGTTTAGTGAAATTCTGCATTATTTCTAATTTTTAACTATTTTTATTCTCTTTTAAAAAATAGAAAAGAGTAGCATAGCCTGGCAAGTGACTGTGCTTTTATCCTGCATACATTAAGGAGAGAGAGCCAGCGAGCCACGGTTGCGATTGTGAGCATGGAGCGCAATGATCAACAGAACCCTCTTCTTGTATACGCCATTGCCTGCCTGCCTGCCTGCCTGCCTTCCTTCCTTCCTTCCTTTTTTCTTTCTTTCTTTCTTTCTTTCTTTCTTTCTTTCTTTCTTTCTTTCTTTCTTTCTTTCTTTCTTTCCTTCTTCTTTCCCTTCCTTCCTTCCTTCCTTCCTTCCTTCCTTCCTTCCTTCCTTCCTTCCTTCCTTGCTTCCTTCTTTCCTTCCTTTGTCTCTCTCTCTCTTGTTCTCTTGTTTTGATTTTTGAGACAAGGATGGCATCAAACTTATAGCAATCCTTCTGTCTCCATGCTGTGATTTTAGGCATGTGCCACCACACCTGGCTGTCATTAAGATTTCAGTGCTGGTTATATGTTTCTGAAAGATGACAGGTAGTGAGTTGTAAAATAGAAAGGCATTAGAAATACGTCCCACACAGTAGCACTGGGGCTTCATTCACCACCCTGAAGGTGCCAGGAAACTCTGCTCTTTCCTTCTCCAAGGCCAGGCACAGCAAATTCTGTTCCCACACACAAGTTAACAAGAAGCCTGTGGGTCTTTCCCTCACCTTTACCTCAAAGGCCTAGAATTTTCAGAGTCCAAGACAAGCTCAAGTGTCCTCACTGACTTCCCAAGGAGAGTTTATTCATTCCTCATGTGACCCCATGTGAACATGCCATTTGAGCAGAGCAGATTGCTAACTTACTTGTCTGTATCGGTGGTTGGAAGTATTAGGATTTCCCAAATTAAAGTTATTTTTTCCCTATTGATTTTGCCATTAGTGACAATAGTGTTTCCTCCAGGAAGATAAATAGATTTTCATCATACATATGTTGAATGTGGGTGTAACACAAAGCCTGCCTGTGGCAGTCCTATTTTACAGAACCAAAACAAGGGTTTTTGTTGCTATTGTTTTGTTTTTTTAATATAGCTATTGTGAAAAAAATTGAAGTAAAAAAATCCAGAATTTCATAGAACATGGTGCTCAGGGATGGTGCCGTTCCAGAAAGAGAAGATGATACTATAAATACTACACACAGAATGAGGTAGCTATTGAAGTTATTTAATTTTATTAGGTTTACTGCATTACTTTATTCGGCACACAAAGGAATGTACTGTATATTAAAACAATTCTTTTTCAGTACTGAACATGTATATTGTGATTTCACCTGTCATTCTCATTTGCTATTACTATAGATCAAGAAAGTGCCACCAATATACTGTGTGGCCTGGGATAACTCTCTGTGTTTCCATGACCTCATCCATAAAAAGAACTGAACATATTTGGTTTAATTATTTCTAAATTCATTGTCACGTTTTGGGTAGCATGAATCTTCCTACTTCAGCATGTGTAAATTTGTCACTTGAATCTCCACAGTTGTCTTAAAACAACTTGTCTTCTTCATTCTTATTTTTACTTACATTTGGAATTTGAAAATAGGCATCTTCTTTTTATCCAGTAGTTGATCCACTATACTTAACCCTAATACTAATGTCCCTAGCTTTTCTTACTTCGTAAGTTAAAAAAATTAGAATATAGAGAGGCAGACTTGGGCTGGTGAGATCGCTCAGCGGGCTAAAGCACCTGCTTAGGCAAGTTCAGGGACAGGGATTTGATCCCTGATCCTGCACGCTGTACCAGTCCTGCCCCTGGGGCACACTGAGCTGGTGACTGAGTTCGGATGTGGTGGCACATGTCTTTAATCCCAGTGCTGGGAGGCTGAAAACAGGAGGATCACTATGAGTCCAAGATACGTAGTGAGATTCTGTACCAAATATATAAATGAAAAGAAGAAGAAGAAGAGAGGCTAACTTACAGAGTCTAGGGAAAGGGAAATGGGGAGAGGGAATTTCCTGTTTGAAAATGGCAAGTGTGTTGATTCAAGCTGCTGCAGAGGATAATCCTAAAGCTACTCAGTGGAATTTCAGCATCTTTTGTTCACAAAGCAAGAATATTGATTTCCAATGTGCTCCAGAGTCTCTCTAGGAAGCCTGGCATGACAGAAGGAGGTATGTCGTGGCTAGCTGGAATAAAGGGGAGGACGTCAGTCACATCAGAGTCAGTATAGACTTTTCAGCGGAGCTGAGAAATGGTATCCAGGGCATTGCATGCCATTTCGTTCATGATAGGGCAGATGGCAGACACCTAAACCTTTCAGGAAAAAATTATAGCCTGCAGGTGTAGCCCATGGCAAGCATCAAATCTCTCCTAGAAGGTAAAATGACTTGCACATGAGAAGCTCTTTTCCAAAATAATATGGAGATAGGTAACTTTCTCTTATCCATTATCTGTTTTTCTCCACTGAGCTAACATAAATACTCTTGTTTATATTTCTGAATGGGAAAAAGAACTCAATGAGCAAATATCAAGGGATGTTAAGTTTAGAGAGGGATTGCAGAAACAGACCCACACACTAGAGAGACAAACCTAAATTGGCATGCTCTTCTGGAGGGTAACTTGGCAATAAGAAGCAAAACTTTGAATGCATAAAACAATTCCGCTTCTATTAGTTATCCTAGCATTAGCTCCAGGGAGCAAACAGGTGTTTACTGCATAGTTGTTTGTGACAGTACAATCTAGAAATATGCTGAATTTGGAGCATCAGGAGATGACTTGAGTAAATTATGACCCAGTCACACAATAGAACACACAGAACCACTTGAAAAATGAAGTATACCTACTTGTACTGACAATGAACGATGACTCTCATACATTCATTTTCAAAAGTGTGTTTTAGAACTTGCTTTTTGCAAGTTGTAATAATTGTATAATAAATTTATGTAATTATATAAATATTTCAAAGACAGTTACATATGCATTGTGAAATATGTACAAGTGTAGTCCAGAACTTAATCCCAGGTACTGCTGTAGAACTGGAAGAGGTGGGAGAATGGGAGGAAGATTCTACCTTTATTTACTCATACTTTGACACTCATGCATTTACTTTATATCTAATTTTTTTCCAAAATAAAAACTAGAAACACCTTTAGGAAGGAAGAGGAAATGGTGAAATAAATTATGGCATGGCCATAAAATGTAATACTAGCCAACCATTGGAAATTATCTCCTACATCACTACTTGCTGACAGAAAAATGTTGGTGATATATCGCTAAATCTAAAATGCAGTTTACAAAGCAAGAGATAAAAAAAGCAGAGGTGTATGAGCACTAGAACCACTGCGTCCCTTGCTGTGGCCATTCTTCATTTCTTTGGGGCCACAGGCCACCCTCACAGCACCCAGTAAACTGTTGAGATGGCGCCATTTGTCAGATTCTCTCTACTTATCTGCATCATGCTGTGGATCTCCATGGCTTATGGCTGATCAGCCCAATGAATTCATATATCCCCAGTTTACAAGCAGCAAAATTGAAGACCTGGGTGTTTAGCTAGTGAAAACTAGCTAAACTTGTTTTCTGACTCAGGTTTGTCTTCCCAAACCTAAAGATTTGTGGAGTAAATTGGTCAACAAATCAAAAAGTGATGAAATGAACTTTAGAGAGATTACAGAACTACTGTAGACCAAATTAGAATAAGTGAATATGAAACTCATAATTTGGAAAGAAACCCTTATCCTCTCGCAACATCTCAGAAATAAAGACTGGGGAGTCTCTAGGCCAGGGATTTAGTCCTGCTTTCTTCACTTCAAGTACATAACAGGAAATAAAAATCTAGAGGGGTCACTAGTAATCACAGTTCACTAATTTTCAAACTGAAATTTTTAATCCCCCCCGTGGGTCATGAAATCAATACAGTGGATTAAAATCAAGATTTAAAAGGGAAAGTGAATAGAATATAGATAATATTGGAATTAGGATGGAATCTACACAGTAATGTGACAGTCTCTAGTATGAAGATCACGTGCTTCTATGTAACATTTGTTTTACTTTTATATACATAGAATGGTGCCTTGAGTCACCATCAGGTTTAGATCTAGAGTGTCCCTTTCCCAAAGGCTATATTGGAAGATGGGACCCTGGGAAGGTGACTAGACCCGTGCTGACTTGCTGTTAGGAGGGAGCCGGGCTGGAGGTGGCCAACTGGGCTGCCAGATGGGCCTCCCTTCCTGGCTCCTCCCTCCCGACTAAACCTCCTGGCTGCTGTGGAAGGAGCAGCTGTTCTCCCGACACTTGCAGCCTGCCATTCTTGCCTTGGAGCCGCCAGATAACAATGGACTGAAAGCTTGAACTACCAAGAGCCAGAATCTACCTCTTTTCCTTTAAAATGGAGTGTTGGCTATTGTGTTTTGATGACAGGAAAGTGACTATGGTCACCCTGCAAACAATGTAAATGGCTGTCAGGAAGTTTTAAAACCATTGATTTGCTCTCTGTTGCTTCCGCATATGATCAGCACAAAGTCTAGAGGGATTACATTCTTCCTTTAAGGGCTACAGAGCCTGACTCCATGCAGTGCTTTCATCTACTGTACTTACATTCTTTGTGTTTTAATATTCTCATCTTTCAAATGGGGCCAATGCTACTGAGCTCATTTTTCTGGCAGAGCTCTTAGGGGAATGATAGTATCTTAAAAAATTTTCAGAAGATAAAGTGCTTAAGTATGGCAGCTACATCCTTTAGGACTTAACCTCTTAGCAATGCAAGGTGAGCTAATAGGCTCTGCAGGATCCAAAGCCGTTGGCTTGGCATTAGGTCAACAGGTTCTGTGATACTGAGAATAGGAATTCCACGTCCAGGTATGCTGGTAACTAATTAGCATGTGTCTAACTCATGAGTAACTGAGAGGTAGAGAAGGAGCACTGTGGCATCAGCCTCGGTGATGTAACATGACAGTGACTGTCCACGGGGCCTCCACCAAGACTGCCCTGAGAACACCTGGGAACAGTGAGCTCCCTCTCGAGTAGTAATCATGCTCCAATGATACACGCTTAACAGCAACGTATGTATTAAATTAAGTGAGAAGAAAAAATAAAAAAGAATAAATTAATTGAGAAGGTTGTCCTTGCAAATGTTTTTGAATAGTTAGTTTATACTAGTGCTAAATAAAAATTGTTTCTACCAAAGCATCATTGCATGATAGGATGACAAAGCCTGTTTTCTCCCTTAGAAGTAAAGAAATGCCTTCCTCTTCTCCAGGATAAGGTGTAAGGGTTCCTGCTTTCAGACCCCTCGATTCTGATTGCTTGTGCCCTGTAACCACTTGTGCTGATGGAGCCGAAGGAATCCCAAGCAGGAGAGCTGGTGCCGAGCAGTCCAGGAACATAGTTCCAATGCTGTGGCCTCAGTGACTCCCGCACTGTGTCTCCCCTCAAAACAAGAACAAGGGCAAGAAATTAACTAGATTTTAGGAGACTGCTGAGCTTCCAGTTTTTGGCCTTCTTTGCCACCACTGGGCACACAGTGTGATCCGGGCATGAGTCACGGGCAGTGCTGAAAATAGAGAACATATAGAAATGATTATTCCAAAAATTCAGAGTCCTGCCACAATGTTTGACTCCTTTTCACCTAAATTATTCATTGGCTCATTATATGGGGTTTAATTTACATCTGTTTCTCCTGTCTGACTTTGTTCTGGTTCCAGTAGGATGGGCCTGAGCGAAAAAATGTCCATTTCTTAAGTCAGGCTTCCAATTTTTTAAAATCATTGCTTATCTATTTGCTTCAATAACAACCCCAAAACTTTAACCCCCTAATTTCTAATAAGGTTTCATTCCCATCAGGCATGGCTGTGCATGGGCTGCACGGGAGTGCTGCATCTACTGAGGCTTTTGTTTCCCATGGATCCAGGCTTTCTGCCTGTTTTCATGAAAGGCATTTTACATTTCTGCATGGTGTCTGGTGTGAAAATGGATTATCTGTTGGGAAAACCTCTAACATTGTAATAATCCTTGATTACATTAAATATTTCCCCCTCTATCTCAAGTTTCAGCCTATGAACATCAGCACTAGATCATTTATTTTTCACTAAGTTACTGTTGGGGACAATTGGTATGCATTTAAAAAGTCAAGTGTGTCCCCATTTATTTTAATCTATTTATGTACTCTTTGAAATCATCAACCAGTCCTCATGAACCCCAAACCTAAATCAGATGACAGTACTGTGGGTTTATACAGTGCAAGTCAATGACAATTTAATGAGCAGGGATCGTGACAGATGTGCTCTAGTTGCAGAAGGGGCAAACATGACCCTGTCTGTCCTTGAGAGACTGAATAGGAGAGACAGCAATATGCATCCATTCATATCGTAAGCATACGCTGTGAACATACCATGTGTGTGTGCAGCAGTAAAAGGATTCCTGCTCTCCTTTGAGTCTCAGTACAGTGTGAGGAAATTCGACTGAGGCACTCAGATTTTCAGTGAATGAGCTATGGCCTGAGTCCCAGTCTATCGATCGCAAGCTGATAATGATGCTACTTCACAATTCTCTCCTCACTGTAACATATTTTGTGTTTTCTGGGTTTGTATCATTGATTGCAAGATGTGCCAGTGGTTCAATAAACATCTTAGAGAAAAAGTACTTTTTAAAAAAGAAATTAAATTTGTTTTTAATTGACAAATAGTTATTGTATGTATTTATGAGGTATAATGTGAGGTTTTGGTAGAGTTTACACTGTGTAGTCATATTTTGTACACAGGGTCTCCCTATGTTGTCAAGGCTGGCCTTGAAGTTACTGTGTAGCCCATGCTGGCCTTGAACTCCTGCTTTAGATTTCTAAGTGGGATTATAGGCATGATTTACATTGTGTAATATTAAATAAAACTAATTAATGTCTGCATTACCTTATGTACGTATCATCTTTCATGGAGAAAACATTTAGCATCTAACTTTCAACCAGCAAATATGTATGCCTCAGTTACATTCTGCTCAGAGTGTGAATCTAAGCCTTCTGCTATTAATGCATCTTCTGAGCCATTGTTGGCCCAGTGAGAAGGAAGCTGGAAGAACAGAAAAAAGGGAGAGAGGAAGAAGGTGCTCAAAGGGAGCCTTAAGCCTCTCTTCCTTCTGAACACAACATTTCCACGAGTTCAGCCCACATAAGTTGGAGGCAGTGAAGCAGAGAGGCGGGAGATGCATTTTTCAGCATCATTTTTTCCTCTAGGGAAATACGCAGGCCACTTGGAGGTGAGCAGACATGCTGAGACAGGAGGGTCCTGGTCAGAGCTGCCCTAGCACCTGCATATTCAGACGCAGAGTGCCAGACAGCAGCACCCTTGATGTTCTGCCCAGGGTCTGCTTGCCCTCAGTACCCACTTTTCCTTTCACTCAGATCTGGAGATGTCCACGACAGACTCAGGCTTGACAACCCTCGGCAGGGCTCCCATCCAGCCAGAAGTAGTGAACTTTAAAGTTCTGTGTCTGCTGGGGATGGCCAGCTATGGTCTTCTTGGAGCTGCGAGAAGCAGGTTGTCAGCCTGCTGTGATCTCACTCACAGTCATAGTCTGCCAGGACTTTTTAAAACATTTATTTCATCACCAGAATCATGGTCAGATGTGGTCTTCTGTTGCCAGAAATGACACTGATCTTCCATAAGTTTCTGTGTTTTGGAACAAGTTATGTTCTAAAAAGAAAAAGGGGTAATGTTTGAGGATAATAATAAGGACATAATAACTCCCATCAGGAACCCAAGCATCGAAATATTCTGGCTTAACTGCTCTGACCTGGTGAGGTCTTATGTGTCAAGCAACAGAAGCTGGCCCCAGCTATCATAAAGACTTCATATTGGAAGAGAGGGGAATCAGTTAGAAGACTGGAGAAGAACATGTGGAACTGAAGGAAAGTTGAAAAACAAAAGACAAGGCTGGTTCTTGGGAGAAGAGTTTATTCTTATTGCTTTGGAGCTTTTGGCTTTTGTAGGGAAAGGAGCAATTTGAATGTAGCCAGCTGCCCCATATAAGCTATCTTTTTGTCAAAATCTCATCTAAGAATTAAAATATGGATTGTTAGTGATTTGAGCCAGTGTCACATGTCTTGATTTTTATAATTATCTTGTTTTGCTAGAGACTGCATATGTTCTTAGGAAATGCTCAAGGATTATAGTGCATGAGTGTATTTTCTGTTGAAAAGACAGAATATCTGGCAATGGATAATGTATAAAGAAAGATTTCTCTTGCTCACTTTTGGAAGTTGAACATCTAAGACTGGGCATTCCATCCAGTTGGCTTCATGCGAGGGCTTCACAACAGTGGGAGCACAGGCAGAAGAAACAAGTAACATAGGGAACAGGAGAGATCCATAGGCCCATCTTGCTCCGTCCATAGCCGTGCACCATGTCAGGAGCTAACTGTGGTTCCATGAGAACGGTGCCCAAAGCTCCCAAGGCAGGTGCCTGCTTGGCCTAATCACCTCTCCCTGTTCAAATTCCCTTTACATTGGAGGCTAAGCTTCTAGCACATGAACCTTCAGAGTTACCCTTTGATATGGTTTGTGTCTAGGCCCCCCCAAAGCCTCATGCAATCACTGAGGCAGGATTCTAGAGTTTGTGATTAACTCATGATCCAATGTGAGGATTATGGGTGCGAGTGCTCCACCTGCCTGGGGTGGGTAATCTGCATGCAACAGAAGGAAGGGAGAGAGGCTTGCTAGCTGCTGCAGCTGCTGCTCCTCCCTTTGCTCTTTGCTGTTTTTCACTGCCATTATCAGCTGCCCTCTGCCATGTGCCACTCTGCCTTGGAGCCAGCTGAGCATGGACTAAAACCTCCACTGACTGTGAGCTGAATCAACCTTTCCTTCCTTAATTTTGTGTACTGAGTATTTTGTTCCAGCCATAAGAGAAAAGTAACTGAGGCACACATAAGCTACATCCAGACCATAGCAAATGGAAAGAGGCATAGTATTTGTAGCCATTCTAAAAATGGTTCAGAAAATGAATAACATTTATTATATTAGAGAGAAATGAGAAGGATAACTCAAATGGAAAAATTTTTAAATTAATACCTTCTTAGATTTTTTTCTAAGTTTGAAATTGGGTTAAAATAAGTAGTTTTAAAAGAAAGGATATTAGCTAGAAGTGGTAGTACATACCTGTGATCCAGCACTGAGGGAGGCTGAGGCGAGAAACCATAAACTAAAGTCCCAGTTGGGCAACTTAGAAGGCCCTTGTCTCAAAATAAAAAAAAAAATAAAAGGGGCTGGAGGCACAGCTCAGTGATAGAGAGGCCATGAATTAAACACCCATTACCAAAAGAAAGACAGAGACAGAGGGGGAAGGAGGGAAAGAAAAAGGGAGGGAGGGAGAAAACAGGGAGGGAAATAATTTTTTAAAAATAATGACTTCCATATTTTCTAGCCCAGGATCAGTATACTCTGAAATTTCATGAGTGGACCCTGGGCATCAGTAACATCGGAAGTTCCCAGGGGCTACAGCCAGTCAGGCCTGAGACCCTGGAGGTCTGCAGAGTCAGAAGCCTGCCCTAGGTTCAGGTCGACTCTGAGCAGGAACTCCCAAAGTAATCACCACCACTAACTTATGTGGTCTTAACTGCTTGTTATATTTATGCTTTTCATTACAAAAGTAATATAACCACAATGCATTAAAATTGGAATATATATTTAAAGGAAAACAAAAAGTTACTACCATAATATAAACAATGAAAGTATTTTGGTTTATTTCTACAAGCATATTTGCTTCCAAGAAAGGATGACCCATTGATCATACAGCATGAGCACTGCTGCTTTCATTTGGCATTGCAAATGTCTTTTTATCATTTTTTATCATGCCACAACAAATGGACATGCAGTTATTGACTTAACTATTGTCCTACTCCAGCACACATAGTTCTATTTTTTTTTTAATTACAAATAACGCTGCAAGGAACAAATTTGTTCTTAACACTGTTTCTATATTTCAGCACATTTACAGAAGTAAGATTATTGGGTCAAGATATATCCATTCACATAGCCTTGAACACATCCAGCCAAATTGCTCTACAAAAGAGCTTTAACAATTTATGCTGCAAGTGGAAAGAAATGCTGGTTTGGCACCATTTGATGTTATACATTTTTGGTATAAATTTAATATGTGAAAATATATCAGAGATAGACCAAAACTAGCAGAAGAATAATCTTGCTTTTAACTCTTACTCCATCAGTGATTTGATGCTTGGAGATGGTCCCTTCATCTTTTTTAAAAAATCACTCTGTATGTTCATTTGTAACAAATGCTTATGATCCACATATTGTTTTCCAGGCACCATTCAAGTGGACATGAGGATACCTTACCTGTTGGGTGTCATGGTTTTACTGACGCTGCTTCTGCTCTTATGATAACTCATCCCCAGTGGCTATTTAGGGCTTTGTGTTTTTTGACCAAAGGCTACCCATTAGAAGTACAGGGAGCTTTAAAACTACCTGGTGTTTAGAAATTACCCAGAACAACTCAGAATTACTAGACATGGGGCCCCTGCCCATTACTGTTTTGGGGAGCTACCAGCTGATTCAGACGTATAGACTGCATTGAGGTCCACTGCATCAGGCTCCAGGGCACACGGGTATCCTGGGGTTTGGGCACAGGACATCAAAGTCCAAATTTTAGAGTAAAGGTTCGCAATTAGGAGGGGACATTTGCTTCTCTCCGCTGTAGCCTCTTGCAGAAGAACTGTGGTCTAGTCTTTTATACACTCTGTTCTCTTGTGCCTTCCACTAATAATCTTGTTCTATATTATCATCCTTTGTGTTAAGTTGCAAAGGCCAAAGCACTACAGTATGAGGCTAACACGTCTTCAAGTGAAAGTATCTAGGGTTGTGCTCAAAAGAAGCATCTTCCACAATGGGTAAAAGGTTCACTTCCACAGACCAAAGAGAGAGTCCCTTTCCTTTGAGACTTTCTGGCAGGTTTGGCTTCCATACTTGTTTGGTAGCTAGGACCACTGCATAGGGGAATACAGGGGAGCGGGCATTGTGCACGCCAGATTTCTAGAAGCCTGCTTCAGTAGTCTGGGATTCTAGAGGTGAGTATAAAAAAACCTCAACTGTCCTATTTTCTTTAAAATGAAGGTGGTTGTAAGTCAGCTAATCAATTTTGTCTGGGTATCTTTAAAACATCTCTTTTAAAGCTCCCTCTAGCCCAGGCCCCCTGACTATACTGAGTAACCACTTGCTGACAGACATGAAGGGAGGAACAACCGCTAGGCTTGAACATCGGTAATTACAGAAGCAACCTTAATGAAGACCAGTCCAGAAAAATAAACTTTGGATTGCTTTATTTTGAAGGATACCTATTTAGTTAATTGCCATCTTCTCCCAAGGTTGTCCTTTTCTAAAATTCAATATCTGTGAACTTTTTTTAAAGTTTCTTAACTAGCCTAACACCTTCTCATTTTTCATGTCTTGGTTTAAATATATTTGCCCTATTGTATTCTTCTCTAAAATGAAGCTAATATCTAATCTAGCTATTCTCAACATCTTCAACTATAGCCTCAGCTAACAAACTACTTGCGCTTGTGTCCCAAATCCTGTAGCCCAGTGGGCTTTTGATACTTGTGCTGGTCTTTCTTTGAAGGAAGAGGTTTCATGGGAGGTCTGATTGATTGCACATTGCATGTGGTTCTCAGACAGTATGAAATAAAAAAGGGTGTGTCTCTGCTCAGTAGCCTGTGCATTTAGATTGGTGGTAAAACATATACATGGTCATCAATTAGTTAAATACAGCAAAGCAGGGAGGGGCCCAAGTCATTAAGGATTTAAAAGATTTGGAAAGTAGGAATAATCCCAGGGCTGACAAGTGCCAGAGCCAAGGCAGGGTGAGTCATGCACACATGCCAGAGTGTTCTACCACACTAAGGTCTACTTAGCTCTTCTCACCCGAAGCACCTCAGTGGAAAACAACTCAACCCTAATCCCCTTCTCAGACGGCTGCTTTTCTCATGTCAGTGGTACATGGGTCTCATGTTACTCATTGTTCTGGTTCAGGGCCTCTGAGACCGGTGGGGCCAAAACCTAGCCGACAGGCATCTGTGAAGCTACACCAGGGGCCTCGGCCCAGTGAACAGCACTGCAAAGTCTGCTGGATGTGCTCAGACTGCCACAGACGCCTCGGGTCCGAGACTCGTGCTTCTCTGCAGATGACGTAGTGAGCTGACTTTGAATTAGTCTCAGAGATGAATGGACTGACTGAGGGTGTGACTTATTTTTAGGCTGTGCTTTTGCACTCCGGCTGCGTTCAGACAGTACTTTGTTCACTTTCCAGACTCAGCAGAGTTGTTCAGGTCCATTTTCCTCACTTGGACCTGATCCTTGTCACCTCTCCAGGGGGACTTTGGTGGCCACCTGAACTGTGGATGCAGGGATAATACAGAGTTTAGAGGGGTCAGTTTCTGACACTGGCCACGTAGTAGTCCTGAGAAAAGTGTTTTGGAATAGCTAATACTCTCTAATGTAAGATAATTGTTCCACTATTTAAAGGTGAGGATTCTGAAAGTGACTTTCCAGAATTTTTTTTTCATGAGTTAGAATGAGTAACCCCCACCACCGTCCCCCATGAAGCTAGCTTGCTTTCTTGGCAAGTTTGTGCTCTGTAGGTTTTATTTCTCTTCCCTTTGCTACCATGATGGTCCTCATCTCATTGGGCAATCCCACAGTGAAAGGGAAGAAAAGGCACCTGGAAATTAGAACCCATCACCCACAGGTCTTATTTACTTTGGACATCAAAGGGCCATTCTGATGTGATCTATTTTTTCTAACCACAGTAATATGATATTCTCAGAGGCAATTGATCTGAATTCTCTGGGGTTCTTTTTCCTCCTATATAAAATAAAGATTAGATATTTTCTAGGTTCCATTCACCTCTAACTTTATTGCCTGAGAAATGAGTTTTTAGTAAAAATGCCAGACAAGGTTTGAGCCATCATGCAAGTCATCTGTAAGACAAATGGGAGGAGGAGAGAGCTGTGGATGAACAATCAGAGACCTTTTAGTATAAGCGAGTGTGGCCTCCTTTGGCCACCCCAGAGCCATCACTGAGAACTGTGAGTGGAGTCATGTTGATCAACTGAACCAATGTGGGTGTTTAAAGAAATTATATACAAACACGAGGGTGGCTATAAGGAGAGTAGAAAAGAAGACTTCAAGAAATAATTTATCAGCCTTTAACTTTCAGAAAAAGTTTTTCTCCTCCCTCTAGAAACCTCAAATTATAAGGCATAAAAGAATAGCCAAGAGTCACAAATAAGCTGAAACTTATCAAGGTTTTTTTTAGTCTACTATATTACTAAGAAAATATGTGTCTTATATAGATTAAAAATGACATATACTATTCCAATTTTTGTTTCTAGTTGGTGCAGAAACCTCCAGGCCTTTTTTGTTTTATGATCATTAACATAATACACTCCAAGAATAGAATAAGTTTTAAGAACAAAATGTACTGAGGACTCTTAGTTCAGTGGTAAAAGGACTTGTCTAGCATGCTTGATGCCCTAGATTCACTTTCTAGCAGAAGCAAGGAAGGAAGAAAGGAAGGAAAGAAGGAAGGAAGGAAGGAAGGAAGGAAGGAAGGAAGGAAGGAAGGAAGGAAGGAAGGAAGGAAGGAGAAAAAAGAAAGAATAAACAGAAATAAAGGAAGATTTATTTATACACATCTGACCACATATAATATCTTTATATTTCCTGATTTAACAGTGAAATGTCCAAGGGAAACTGTAGGCCTGATTGAAGTTTGATAATCTTCTTGTTTTTCTGTTTCTTCTGCAGCACTTACAGTATGTAGGAATCACTTCAGATTGGTGAAATATCTTGAATCTCTTCATGAATATATTTTTATTCTATATAACTAAAAACTATGCCCCAGGAAGGAGTATCCAGTGCCTTGTACAGAACCTGAGTATCTTAGCCACTGATTTACATGTGAATTTGCAAGAAGGAGTCTGGTCAGGTACACTTAAAATCTTTATTAATTGATTTACAAAATGTACAATATTTACAACATTTAGATATCAATGTCATATTGACATGAATGTTGAAGGGAGTCTAAAAATAAATATGTGCATGTAGGTTAATATACACATCATGGCTCTTAGCACTTCAAACTGTCACCAACAGTGAGACTGAAAGGAAAGTTTAATATGGTAGAAAAGTCAGATGGCTGAGAAGTCCTGGATCTTTTACATGAATGGCCCTTCCTTGACTCCTTGAGGCCAGGGGATGCTGAGCAAACCATTTCAAGAGAATTTTTACAAAGTCACTTTGAAAGGTGTACACCATCACAGACCTGAGCCCACATCCTGCCAGGGAAGATCTGATGGGGTCACCTTGCCTCCTACTCGGAATTGCATGCAGTACTTAGAAAATGTCAGTGGAGCATGAGCATGCACAAAAATGGTACTTGTAGACATGTACAATATTAGATTCTCACTGTCTGCTAGCATCTGGTGGTGCACTATTAACTGCCCCCCCTTGTAGCAAGAGGGATGAATGAGGAAGCTATACCCTTGCTTCCCAAAGAAAAGACATCGCGTGGGGACACATGCAAATGGCATCCTGCAAAAGCAAGATGAGATCAACTCCAAGTTAGATGAACAAATTCCCAAGCTGTGATGTCTGGAAGTTTGCCTAGGAAGATAATTCCATTTTCCTTTTCAATCCTGCTTCATCTCACAATACCTGTATCTGAAGGAAAGGGCTTCACCTATTGAGCTTCTCTGAGCCTCAGTACCTTCATTTGTAAATTATAAATACAAGTAATATTCCTCATAGAGTTCTTGTAGGGATTAAATGACCTAACTATATAAAGTGCTTAGCAGAGTGCCTGGCACATAGGAGGTGCTTAATAAATGTCTTGTTTTGTCTTCCTCTACTCTCCCAACCCCAATTATAAGTAACAAATTAACAAGCCTACCAAACTGTGAATTAAGGCTATGTAATACAATTTAGATTACTCTGAATCTGAGAGACTGATATTTCATCCTATTTGCTTCATGAAGCAATCTCATTTTATGAGCCAGGGACAGTTATCTGTGCAGGTCAGAGGGGTTCATGTTCTCTTTTATCACCCATAGCTCTACCTAGATCCATAGATCCTCTTAACCCTGCACCGAAATTCTGACCAGTGATGGTCTCCACTTGAATATTCCTGAAACAATACCACTGAGGAAATCATGAGCAAAATCCTTGAGGCAAACATATTGTTCTTGCTCATAATAACTTTTTTTTCAACACTGGTGTTAGAGATAACTTTCCATGAATATATATTACAAGCTCTACCTCTCCATCATTGAAAAATAAGTATTCTAATTTGATCATTTTTTTCAGAATAAAGAATATTTAGAATATATTTTAGTTTCCAGTTATGCCATACAAAAATAAATATTGTTTAAAGGATTTATAAGAAGAAAAATAACTGTGGGTGCCAAAAATACCAGTGGATGTGAAGAATCTATCCACTATTTCCAAAGCAATACCTAAAAGAAACAAAAACTTCTCACTAGATTTCCTTTCTAGCCTCACAAACACCTTTTTCCCATCCTTCTGTCTTGTGCTGTACTTCTCTATCGATCTGGAGACAATTTAATGCAGCACATTCTCCCTGAAGCCATTGGGAATTCGAAAGAAGAGGGCTCTTTGACAGCCTTGGAGATGGAAGAAGAAGCTGCAACTTGGGCAGACCTCCACAATCTTCCTTTCATTCCAGAAGCATCTTTAGTCACCCTGGAATAGAACCCAATACCTGGAGAAACAACCCCTGGTATTTGGGACTCTGGACACCAACGGCTCAGGTGGAATGACAGCTAGGCCACATGTCAAAGCTAATCTCCTCAGTTGCATGAGGGGCCAAACACAGCCACTTTATGGATGTCCATTTCATTAAGTCCGGGAAAATCTTTCTCTAGCTAGCCCCACAAATATGCCAAAATGTTACCATTGCCCTTTTAACCTTCCACATGGAGCATAGACAATACGATTCCTAGCAATGAAAGAAAGCTAAGAAAATTAAATTGAGCAAGCTGCTTACTGCTCTTCCAAGGACTCAGCCAGAATCTCAAAGGAAACAGTCCATTCCTTTGGGACTTGAAGTTTTAAACTACTGAAGCTATAAGGGAATACGCCATTGCAATCAAACCAGTGGTTCTATATCTTTCTCCTGAAAAAAAGTATGTGCCTATATAACAGATTTCTGACATCTAAAAGGATACCAGGACCTCCTGCAGCTCATGCATGAATTCTAAATCAAGAACCTTAGATCACAATAAATATCTTATGGAATGAAAACAAAGGTTTGTGTTATAGAATTCAGGGTCTCTATTGCAGGCAGACTAGCTTCAATGGGGTCTGGTTTCAATTTGAAATGACAACACCGAAACAATGCTTGTTCTTCATGGTTCTGCTAATGGTAATGCTCGGCTTCAGTGATATCCGTGAGTGTAGCGTTCTCACACGTGTAACAGCTGTCAGGCTGGTGACTCATGCATGGCGGTGGACCATCAAGATTCCAAGGACCACGGCTGCCTATGGCACTGCTGGGCTGCTATAATGTGAGTCCTAGCCACACCCACAAGCAAGATACTATCACTGACATGCAGTGTAGATGTCCATTTGTCTGATTTATAGGGGATGTTGTGGCAAATGTGGCATCAGTTTCATTTCGAGGAAGCGGCAAGTTACAGATATTTCCTTCGCAACAGGAGGTGCAGACCTAAAAGAAAAGGAGAAAGGAGAGTGATGAGAAGACAGAAGCTCAGAAGCTGGGGGTGGAGGGAGGTGCAGAATCTGTCTCCCTCATGGCAAGACTGAAGTGAAAATGATCTGCTCTGCAAAAGAAACACCGGCTCTCCACCTAGGATGGGCAGTAGTCTGTCTAGAAGCTGCAGGTTCAAATGAAAATTCCTCAAGCTAAATTTCAAGGAACCAGGATCATGTTTTTGATACCATACCATGTGGTTCTTCATAAAGCTTTGCACCCCTCCTAGATCTCAGGCATTCTCGAGAAGAGAGTCTGAAACTTGCCCGTCCTCTTTCAGACAACTGGAGGAAACTGTCAGCGTAAATCTTCCTCTGCCAAGTTTTGACAGTAAAAAAGAAATACCAACAACCCACATAATTTAAATCTGAATATTTATTTTCATTATCACTATCAGCATAATTATCTCTATTCTCATGCAGAAGCTACTGTTGAAGGGTTTTCATTTGTGAAATGAATCCTATTTCTACTGCTTTATGCCTGAATCATAAGACAGAAGTAAACCAAGAATTACTGACAGAAATTATTTTAGGCAAGACTACACAAAGCATAGAGCAGTAGCTTCAATTTTAGCTAGGCTCTTATTAGAAATGCAGAATCTCAAACCTGCCCCAGACTTAGAGATTAGAATCTTCCTTTTAATAATGCCCCAGATGACTGAATGTCACAGAGTGGTGAATGGTCTGGGCAGTCACCATCCTGCCGAGGTTTGAGTTTTTGGTCATCTCTTGATGGGAAGGCAATATAATGTTGAGAAAAGACCCTGGAGATGAGAAATGAGTTTGAATTCTGTCCCTGTCATTATGAGATGTATGATACAAGCCTATGCTATCACTTCTCTAATCCTGAACATTCTCCTTCGTAAAGCCAACATAAATGATGGTAGGCCCACCACTGTTGGCTGGAGGGGACAGTGACCTTGGTTTGACCATTCATATTTCAAACCAGTAGCAAGCAGGCAGAGCGTATTTTAAAATTTAATCTTAGTATATTCAGAAAGGTGTTTAAATATTAAATGCTTTTTTCAGAGGAGGGTACTAGGGATTGAACTGAGTTACACAGCCAGTGTAATTTTTCTTGTTTTTTGAGACAAGATCTCCTTTTGTCACTAAATTGCCTCAGCTGGTCTTTTAATTCCCCTGTTTCAGACTCCTGAGTGCTAGAATCATAGGCTTGCCTTTTTAAGAGACAATAAGCCCTTTCTGGACTGGGGATATAGCTTGGGGGTTTAAACATCTGCCTACAAGTGCATGGACTGGAGTTTGAGCCCAGCACCACATGCTGTGCCAGCCCTGGAACCCCAGGTGTACTGTGCCAGCACTAAAACTGGTGGAGTGGTGCAGGCCTGTAATCCTACTGCTGGGGAAGTTAAGACGGGAGGATTACTACGAGTCAGAACTGCATAGTGAGATCCTGTACAAAAAACAAAAAAGAAGCCCTTTTGGGGGCTGGCAGTTCCCTAAGGCACCAGGAAGGTGGCTGACAAAAGAAGGCAAATACCAAATAAATGCTAAGGCCTGATGTGTGATTCAGCTCTGAACCATCACACAGAGTCTAGGCAGGCATCTACCACTCTATGTCCTGTGAATCAGGCCGCCTTTCTCTGTCTTTGTATTCTCTTCCAAGGATGCCCCTAAAATTCATTTTACACAGCATGCTTCTTTCACCAGGCACTAAGTGACTTTTAGTGGGAGCAAAGCCACAGGAAGCGAGGTGTCTCGCTGCCTGTGATTCAGGAAGCAATGGCAACATTCGCTAGATAGCATCCCAGGAAAGACCTGTGCCCTCACATCAGTTATCAGGACAGACTGCCACAGCCCTCTTGGTGAAGGGACCGCTGCTGGTGCTTCTGCAACACACCAGGGGCAGAAGTGGCCACTCTTCCTCTTCCTCCTGAGTAAACAAAGTACAGTACTTGGGGTCATCTCCGTGTCCTGGTGGTATGCACTTATACAATTTACGTTGGTTGTGCTGTGCTCTCACACAGACTTTCATTCTTTTAGAGAGAACAAGAAAGGAAGCAACTTTTCACAGTGGTCTAAAGACAAACAAAATGCAGCCTATCTGGGGGTGGGGTCTGCCAGGATCTGCTGCTGAGTCCTGGCAGCCACCGAGATGGAGACAGAGTGACTGCTGCACTGTCACTTGCTTTGTTGCCCACACCTTGTGGCCTTCGTGCTCTGAGTCTCTGCAGCCAGTGGACAAGCATTCTTCCAGTGGGACACAGCGTTTCGTGACTGAGATGCTGTTTCCTGTGACTTCCATCGTGTGTTGAGTGTAGCAATAACGGGTCTCTGTGAACAGAGAAAATATACCTTAATCGAGATGGAAAATACTAGCCTAGTTTGCCTAGAAGGAACACATCAGGTTGTGGACACAGGTTTAATAGCACACAGAAGGTACAGGGCCACACAGATCTTATGTCTAACCCCAAAGATCTCCCTGAAAAGTTGTGCTTTGCCGTAGAAGGATGGCCTACCAGAGAACAGTGGCCTCTCTGTCCACTGTGATCTCTGTATAGCAAGATAAAGTAATGCCACTCTGGCTTTG
The DNA here is from genome assembly GCA_004027165.1 of Ctenomys sociabilis. NCBI lineage: Eukaryota > Metazoa > Chordata > Mammalia > Rodentia > Ctenomyidae > Ctenomys > Ctenomys sociabilis. Next base: position 58,163 of record PVKA01000619.1, on the reverse strand, counting down.
CACAAATTTAGCCACTGTCCTGACTTTTATTTGGGGGCTTATTGAGGAGGTAAACTCTCATGGTAACTTTCAGGAAGAAGGAAGTGAAAAGGTTCAAAGAACACAGGGACTACAACAAAGGCCTGTGTGTGTGTGTGTGTGTGTGTGTGTGTGTGTGTGTGTGTGTGTGTGTAACAGGTATTTCCACCCAAAGGTTGAACTGGATTCATTTTACCCAGCAGGATAACACTATCTAAAAGAAAGAACTTCTTCCCATTGAGCATAGCTGGATCCTGGGCTGCTGGAGGAGAGAAGACCACAGCAACACGGCAGGTGAGCTGAAGCCAAGGTGCTCTGCCTCTCCTGGAAGGGTTTCCTTGTCTTCCTTAGGTGGCACACAAGGGCCGTGAAGGAGGCTGACAGAGATTCCCCCTTGTCTTAGGAGTCTGAAAGCTTGCTGTTTCTCCCAAAATAAGAAATGTTTTAGCAGTAATTAAAAAACTTAAGAAAGATGGCTTTGTCAAGTTAGTGCTTTAAGGCCTCCAGGCAGCATTCAGCTCTCTAGGCTGGGAATCGAGGAGAACGTTCTTACTCCATTTTCACATTAAAAAAGAAAATGAATAATTCTTTAGAAATGGATTATTTTCTTTAGAAATGGAGCTATTTTTTGTTCATATCTTGAACCCAGCTTTGCATGCTTTCTACATTTTGGATATTTACTGGCTAATGTGGAATTACGACCTCCTGTGATATTATTTATTAGGCAATAAAAACTCCTTCTACCAGATTCTGTCATGATGCTGGCAGTTTTTAACCAGAGTTAAAAGAAGAAAGCTTAAGAATTTCAGGTCCTGAGAATGAGCTAATAAGGACCATGTTGACATATCTTGGGAGTCAGAAAACTCAGGGGTTTCAACTGAGTTCATGGATACCTGCGCCTATTGGGACCCTGAGTGGCCTCTCACTGTGGAGAAGGGGAGCACCTCTGCCACAGCTATGCTGCAGCGGGAGACCACGCCCTGTCTCCACAGGGTGCTGCACCACGCATTTTGTTCATGGGAATCAGGTCAAGGCAGCCTTCAGTGCCTTACTCAGGGTTCTGCGGAACTCAATGGGCGTAGGGTAAGTAAGGTCATCCTGGGAGTAAAGAGGGGAGTATTTTAAACGTGGCAATGATTATTCCAAAGCCTAAGACTATTTTAAAGTTGGAGTAATGGCCTTCAGTGGAAGAGGATGCAGTCTCTGCTTTTAAGGGCTTTGGCAGGTTTTGACAAACAAAGGCTAGTGGTCTGAGAGATTTCCCAGATCAGCCCAAGAGGACTGGCTTACTTCCTTAGCACCCTGGAGGACATTTATGGCCATAGCGGGTACACCTTTGCCGCTCCCACCACAACTTCAGATGCTCTTCAGGGCAATAAACACAGGAATGCTCTTATCTCCTGTCTCCTCATGCAGGCAACTGGAAGCGGCTGCCAGGGGGTTTATTGCTCCAAATGTAAATCTGAGCAGATAAGATCATACTCCTCTGGAGTAAGTAAATCACCACAAGGTTTCAGTTTGGAAAATTAGGTTTGGCCCTCAAGTAATGAATTATTTTGCTTTAAGTATGTCTTAAAATAACAGCTGGTGAGCTTGATATTACTACTTCCTATTCATACTTTTCTGTCCACCACACATTCCCGTATTGATCTATCAAAGGGAGCATATTCCACAGAACAAAAGCAGGGGTAACAACTCATAATGTTACTTTTTTTCCAGAAAATGTGTGCATCTTAAGTGCCCAGTAAGCCAATCTTTGCCAGTTGAAGTGAAGAAGGGAGGTCAGAGAAGATCATGGGTAAGAATTTTTTTCACTAAATGATTCACAAAGACAAAGACTGATGGAGAATGCTGCCTTCACTGCCAGCAGCAGAGACCTCAACTCTGAAGCATTAACTCCTCAAAAATATTTATTCTATTTTTTATATTGCAAAATCCCTCGCTGACTTAGGAAACATTAATGTAGAAAAAAAGGTTGTGCAGTCCAGTGTTTGGGGAATGCTCCAGTGAAGTCACACTGGTTTCTTCAGTGCCTATTTTATGAGGCACGTACTGTGACCTGGGATCTCCAAGGGTGTTCGTGAGAGCAGGCAGCATTTCCCAAGCACAGTGAGGTGGACCACATGTGGGTTATCACTGGACTGTAGGAGTGATAAAAACTGGTGTCAGCCACGGAGCACTGCTTGCCATGCATTCTGAATAATTCTTGGGTTGGTAATGAGGTTATATGAGAATCAAGCCTGCTGATAACTTCACACTAAAACAATTTCAAAAGCTTTTATCAGAAAGATAAAAATGGATTTGAATTTCTACTAGGTTAATTTCGGTCTCTAACATCTCATATTCTGTAACTGAATAGTGTTGCCAAAAGCTGTGAAACAAATCTTTGACTCACAGTAAAATCAGAAAATAGGAGAGAGAGCTTAACCAACAATTGAAAAGCACAAAATATAATTTGTAATAAAGTTCACACACATACACACACATATTCAATAATCTAGTTTGGAAATTTAAAACTAATTCAAGGTTAGAATGCACATTTTCTTTGATTTACTAATATTCAGTTTCCAGCAAAAGAAAGTGCATTTAAGAACTACACAAAAGGTGATTTGAGTTAGAGTTAGAAATACAAATGCTCATCTCTGCCAGAGGGCTTTCTCTCCATTTGAGTATTCCTGGGGCTCAGGAAAACAATTTAATAATACTACAAATTACATTGAAAAATAAAAGGCTAGTGACATCTGTGGCCAGTGCCTAGCCTAAATCCTTCCTGAACAGAGCTCCTCACATCTGTATGAGACATCCAGGCAATGGCTGTCCTCAGTATCAAATGTCATTCCCAGCAGCAGTCCTGTGGGATCTTTCTATGGCCTTGGATTTCTTTTTTGCAAGTCCAACCATGGGGAGTCTTTCTGTGGTCCTGCTGGCCTCTTCTAGGTCTAATCTCCTGTGGGATTCTCTATCCTGGACTTCACATTTGCTTCTCAATTTCCTCCTGCATCTCTGATCTCTTCTTGTGCCACATTTTTCCTAACCTGAATGTTGATATTCTCGTCTGTCCTTGAAATTCATCTCACCCCACTGACCTCATTAGAGTCCAGTGCCAATCTTTATTCTACTTTTTTCTCCTGAGCTACAGAATCCAACTGCCAACTATCTCATGGATACTGCTACTATCACCTTGTACCTCACATGTCCCGAACTAAACTCTCTCGCTCTTTCCCTCATGACTGTTTTTTTATCTTCATGTGTGCCAGCCTCATGAAGAAATCTCCTGACAGGCCGCCGTCATCTTCCTCTGTAATGTGAACTAGAATCTTTGAAATCAGCTCAGACTTCTCTCCCCAACCTGACAGTTTCTATTTTCTCTGAATGCCTCCTTTATCCATTTCTTCAAGTCTGGACCAACTGTTCCCTATTTTGTTTATCTGTTTGGGGTTTTTCTCCTCTTTCCTCTCCTCTTTTCAAAGGAGTGTCAACCACCAGACACATTCTTGAAGCAAAGGTCAGACCACCCTGCTCTTCACTTGCATTAATAACTCATTGTCAAAGAATGCTATCTGCTGCACTGCTAGAAGTACTGGGCCCCCCAGTGGCAGGCAGGCTTTTGAGCCCTCCCGCTCCTAAAGCTGTGTTTCTGATACCTTCAGCAATGTTTCCAACTCGCCACTCGCAATTTAAGGTTCTCTTCAATCAAGGCCAGACTAGCTCAGTGCAGCCCTGAGATGCTGTGACCCTACTTCTGACTGTTCTTTAAGACACATTTTGTGCATTCTCTGCTCAGTCCAGAAGACGTTTTCCTATCTCCCACTTCTGGAAACCTGCTATTCTTCAAGATAATACAAATTGACAAACTCTGTGAAATCATCCTTGATTTTCCTCCCGACTACCCAACTGTGCCAGTGTTAATTTTTCCCCTCCAGGCTGCCGCAATCCTTCTTGGCAGGCTCATTTGCCATACAGCTCTCCTTCTATATTAGGACTTTTCAGGCTTGACACAACTGACCTTCACTTTTTTAAAATGATGGTTATTTTTTGTTATTTTTAATTAAATCTGAGATAATTATAAATTCACATTAATAATGATATAGAGATTTTATGTGCCTTTTACCCAATTTTTCTATATGGTAACACATTGCAAAAGTATACTATAACATCACAATAAAGGCATTGCCAACAATACAATCAAGATACAGGATATTTCTATCCCTACAAAGATAATTTGACCTTTTATAGCCAAGTCTTCTGTCCTGCCACTACCCTTTCCTTAACCCCTGGAAATCACTTCTCTGTGCTTCCCTTCTAAAATTTTGTCATTTTAAGAAAGATTTAAAAATGTCCAACACAAGAGTGTCCAACATGTTGGGGTTATTTTTATTCAGTATAATTTATGAGATCCATCTAGGTTGCTACTTGTATGCATCAACAGTTTGTCCATGTTGAATGCTGGGTAATATTCCACCGAATGAAGGACCAAAGTTGCATTCACCACTCACCCACTGGAAGGACATCTATGTTGTTCCCAGACTGGGATATTATTCAGAAAGTTTCTATGTGATGTTGACTGGTTCATACAACAGCTGCATGTTAAGTTATTCAAGCGTCACACTTCAGAGTGGTGGTACCATTTTACATTCCCAGCAACAACACAAAAGTGGCCTAGTTTCTCTTTGTCCTTATCAGCATTCAGTGTTGTTGCTGCTTTTTTAGGTATTCTGACAGGTGAATATTGACACTACCTGGTGTTTAATTTGCATTTCCCAGTGGCCATAATGCATTGCCTTGCTACAGGCTCAGAAGCAACAGGGCCCAGCCAGGGCTGAAGACTCCAGAACTGTGAACACTTCTCTTTTTGAGTTGATCTTTTTCAGGTGTTCATTACTGTAATAAACACCTGATTAATATACCGTTTTCACTGTTCACTCAGTTAGAGGTCTTCTTGGTATGATGAGTGATGTTTTAAGCTCAAAGGTGGCTATTTTGGTGTTATTCTATAAATCTCTGTTCCCACGGCACTTTCCTGTTTGATAGCAGTATGAGTACCTCATCAGTGCTCCCCACATGGCATTTACGGATGCCAGGGTTGGAAGGTGGCTTTATAGCAATGGATGATGGTGACAGCCAGACGTTCCACTAAGTCTCCTTTGACCCAGCTCCAGGAAGGGGTAGAGACTTGGAAACGCAGCACACCCACACACCACACCTCTGACACTAAGGAGCAATCTCAATCCTGACCACCCAGAGAGGATGCAGGCCCCTCTCCGCCACCTTTCCTTCTCTAGTGACCATCCTGGCAGGGAGCTTGGAGCATCTCATTGCAGCCTCTTGTGGTATACGTCTAAGCTCTCCATTCAGCCTTGGCTGCTGTGTGAGGGGCTACATTTTCTACTGTAGCACTTGCCTAGATAGTACACTTATTATTAAAAATTATTTTTGTGTTTATAGGCTGCCCTCTTCTTAGTCCTTTGGCTGGAGGAAACAAATGTTTTGGGGATTTTAGATTACTGACTTCTTCAAGTTCACATCTAGAATATATGAGACCAAAAGAATATCCAGTAAATTCACTGCTGGGTTCTTTGGGTCCCGATGTTCATAGCATCTCTTCTATTTTCTCTACACCATTCAGCATTTGATGGTTTTTTTTTTTTTTTTTTGGTCTTTGTTCATGCTTTTGTTTGTTAAAAAATCATGTTCAGGATTTTTAACTGTGCTTTCATGAGAGAAATAGAGATGTACTTCTGCTCCATTTTTTTTTCCAGAAGTGGAAGTCCTCAGTATTTCTCAAAGTTTAGGCTAGATAATTTACTTAGGGAAACTGCAGGATGTTTGCAGCATCAAGCCATTTTCTGACTAGGTGCCAATACTGACCCCAATTGGGACAAAAATGTCTCCAGATATGGAGCAATATCCCCAGGGAGGGAAGAGTGCTCCTGGTTGAGACCCGCTGTTCTAGACTATAATACTGAGAACCAGATCCACACTTATGTGTGCCAGCATGTCCGTTAACATGACCCAGGATCTAGTACAACCCAATGGACACTTAAGGTGTGGTGGACACAGATGGGCATGAAGGAGCCATCTCACTAACACTCTCTACTCAGATTTGATGTTTAAATACTATTTTTTTTTAAAAAAAGAGAATGAAAAATAGAAAAACAATTGAAACAATACAGAATTTCACTAAACAAAATGATAGGAATCCAACAATAGCTGTTGTGCTGTATATTATTATCATCAATTAGTTGTCAGGATTACCTTTTTCTCTTGTATCTAGGACAGGGCCTATAGGGTCTCACTACACAGATCGGACTCATAATGATTCTCTTGTTTTTGGTGCTCGGATTACAGGCGTGCGCCACCTTGCAGTCTCAGTCACCCTCTCAGGGCGCCCCAGGGCGGGGCCGGCACAGCAAGCCAGGGAGCCAGCCCTGGCCACTTCCCTCTGCCTAAGCAGGTACTTTAGTGTGCTGAGATATCAGGCCAGCCCTTTACATACATAATTTTCCCTTCCTTCTTTCTGTCATTTCTCCTTTCTCCCACCCAAGCTGTTCATTCTCTTTGAACAGATTCTGTCCCTTTCACAGTATCTCCTGCACCTTTCAGATTTTATTTACTCTTTCAGGTTCTTACAGTAGGGAGAGAATACAATGTTTACACATGTGGGTCTGATTTACTTCACTTATGATTATCTCATTGCATCCATTTACCTATTAAAAGCCTCATAAAAAATACCACATCTTTTTTTTATCCATTCCTCAGTTGATGTGTTTTTGGGTTGTTTCCAAGATTTAGCTCTGATAAATTGTGCTACTATAAATATGGGTACATATATATTGCTGAGGTATGCTTTCAGTTCTAGAAAAATACCCAGAAGGGGAAGAGCAAGATCAAACACAATCTCTAGTCTTATTTTTTGAGGAATCTCCACACTGATTTTCACAGTGGTTGCACCAGTCTGCACTCCCACCAACAGCAGAGAAGGGTTCCTTTCTCCCCACAGCCCCTCCATCATTCATTATTGATTGACTTCTCAGTAACAGCAATGCTTTCTGCAGTGAGATGGAATCTCAGTGTTGTTTACACTTCTGTTTCTGGGGCCAGGGAGATGGCTCAGTGGAATAAGTGCTTCCCTGGCAAGTGTAAGGACCTGAGTTCAATCCCTGGTTCTGTAAAAATAAAAAAATTAAAAATTAAAAGAAAATAAATTTCTGTTTCTGGAATGATTGATGATGTTGAGCATTTTCTCATATATTTGTCACTTGTATTTCTTCATCTGCAAAGTGTGTGCTCATCTCAAACGTCCATTTTTTTATTGGGCCTTTGAATTTTGGGCACCTGACTCTTTTTAATTCTACCAAATTAAAAAATTTTAATTTAGTTGTATGATGTGTATAACATCTCTTTTATATTCATGTTTTAAAGGTCTGATCCAATCTAAGAGTAAGATAATGATCACACAGCTGTAAGACAGGCACTCTTTACATAGTGTAACCACTTGGAGAATTATTTTTCAGGGTCCAATAGGAGTAAACCCAGAACTGTATGATATAAGCAGTATGTGTTTTTGTATATATCATTGTGTAAATTTAACATAACACATTATTTGCAGTAATAAACAATTTGTTTTACTGCCAAAAAAAGTATATACCCAGATACATTCTATAAATCAGAAATCCCCTCATAGACACATGTCCAATGACCAAAAGCAATGGAAGACCTTGACATGCTTATAGGACCACTGTATAAATGAAAACCGAGAAACTGTCAAGTGCACATTAATGGCAGAGTAAATGAAGTATGCCTTATAGTCGCTAAACAATGAGACAACTAGATCTAACAAAATGTCTCAATCACACATAATATTAAGTGGAAAAAAAAGTCAAACACAAACGAGTTTCTGCTATATAGTACTCTGTTTCTGCAAAGAACCCAAAATGAAGGAAAACTAACCTATATTACTGAAAGTCAGGAGGGTAACTCACTGGTTTGCCCAGGCTGCCATAAAATTTACCCAGATTGACTGATTTGAAAGTTTTCTCAGTTTGACAAGGTGGAAGTTTAAACCAAGGTGCTGACAAGAATGCTTTCTTCACAAGGCTCTGTCCCTGGCCGCGGGTGGCCAGCTTTCCCCCTTCGCCTCCCCTCTCTCCTGTGTCCCAACACCCTCCTATGAGGATGGCACTCTTAGTGTCAATGACTTTATGTAACTGAATCACCTCTTTACAGATCCTCTGTCTATGCACTCATGTTCTAAAATACTGCAGATTAGGATTTCAGCACATAATTTTAAAGGAACACAGCTAAGCCTATGACAGTGGCTCTCGGTAGTGGAGAAAATGACTCTTAGAATGATTATTTCTTAATCTGGGTTCTGCTTATATGCTGTGCTCCATTTTCAGAAAACCATTATGCTATTCTCTAAGGAATGATCAAATTATGCAGTGAGTGTCTAATTAAAAAAAAAAAAATACTACAAAACCCCACATTGGGAGTTGAGAGATGGCTCAGTGGAATAAGCATTTCCCTGGCAAGCGCAAGGGTCTGAGTTCAATCCCCAATTCTGCCAAAAAAAATAAAATAAAATAAACCCACATTGCCATTAATCCTGTTCAGAATAGCTCCCCACTTCTAGAGCACTCATGCCATCCTCATTCTTGCCACTTTCTGAACAGCTCCTCTGTGAATCCTTATGCTACAACAATTCCTCCAAATGCTCCTGCTGAGCACCAGGTACTGGAATGGCTCTGGTGTGCTCTCATCCACTCTGCTTCTAGACTGGCCCTGTGTGACTACTGGCTCTTCTCCAAAGTCAACATGATGAAGAGAAGCTAATGTATTGATCAATCCAGGACATGATGGGAGTCATGACAGTGTAAGTAAAGACACAAAAAACCAGTGGAGAAAATGGCAAGGACAATGAAATAAATGTGTCTCTTGTGAGGAGGAAGACCTCAGTGTGAGCAATGCCAATGTGGCTTTTACTATCATGAGTTTTTAATTTAAATATTCACTGTATTTTTCAATCACATTGCATATGTATATATTATGCCTTAAGCCAAAGTTCAATGAAATTGAAAGTAAAAGAAAAAGGAACTCAAAATGAAAGATGAATTACAAAGTAAGCTGCAGAGCTGAATTATTTAAAACTGGTCCTAATTAGGAATTATTTCGGGGCCTTGGGCACTGACCCAGACAAATTATTCTCTTGGTTTTCCCACTCCCATCAATGACACTGCATCGATCCTTAAAAGGGCACAATTTTCTTCTCTTTTCCCACATATGAAATTCCTTGCGGTAAAAATTAAAAATAAATAAGTGTTCATCAACTTGATTAAGTTGGGACTGGTCTCTGTTCTGTCATCAGCACTTCATGCAGAAACTGCCAGAGCCTTTCTTACCTTTATAAAAAGTCACCCATACTTCTTAAGCATAGGTAATACACTGAAGGAATGTATGTCTCCCTCTTTGGCTCTGGAGGCAGCAACTTACTATGTAGTTCAGACTGGTCTTAAACTCACTCTGTAGTGAGTTCATAGTGAGGCAAGGTCAGTCTCAACCTCACAGTGATATGCCTGCTTCAAGGAACATCCTGAGTGCTGGGATTACAAGCAAGCACCAGGAACTTCTCTTTTAAAATAAACCACTGACATTCAGAAAGCAACATACATAATAGCAAGCAAAGGCCAGAAACATATAAAGGAATATAAAGGCAGTGAACAGTTAGGATGAATAGGATTTTACAGTTAACAGTAGTTAAAATAAAATTTAGAAGGCAAAAGCAGCAAATGGATATGTCCCATCTAAGGACACTGTTTTGTTAGAAATTTACTGGATTAATTTATATTATAAAAATGTTATGAATTTCAGTAGGTTACATATGTTCCATGTACCTAAAAATGTTGAATATGTTGTAGGATGATGGAACTTTTGGTTTAAAAGTTTGTTGGTGGATTGGCAGATTGCTCAGTGGACTAAAGTGCCTGATTAGGCAGGGGCAGGGACTGGGGTTTGATCCCCAGCATGCTGTGCCAGCCCTGTCCCCAGGGCGCGCTGAGATGGCAACCCAGACCGGGTGTGGTGGCACGCATCTGTAATCCTAGTGCCTGGGAGGCGGTCTGCATAGTGACACCCTGTAGACCCCCAACTACATACATTAAAAAAAAAATTTTGTTTGAGAAGTTTTAATTAAAGAGTGATTGTGAGCTTTCGTACAGCCCAGTTGGAGGAGAAACTCTAAGACCAAGAAAAAGTGATGGATAAATTAGGAATGGATCCTGTTAGCTCTATGACATCTGAAGAAAGTGAAATTCAAAGTGTTAGCTCTTCATCTGGTAGCAGATTACTTAAAACACAATGTGCACCTTTCTTACGTAAATGGACTCAAAGAAACCCTGTGAGGAAAATTTGCTCATATACCTGAGAGTGTTCAAACAGACCCATCAAGTGACTCACGTACAGAACCATGACCACTGACTTTGAAAGCTATTTTTGAAAGATTCAAGAGAAAGAAAAAAATGTAATGTAATACCAAAAGGAACACCAGAAGGAAGACTAAAAGGAAAGAGAAACACTAGAAGGTCATAGATAAAAAACAAATCAAAGAAAAAGGTCCTAGGTTCCTGATTTTACAATCTGAGGATGGAAGGAAACTGTTACCTTGGAATAAAATTTTAAGTTTTGAGCAAGATGTTGCAAGAGGATTTTTTTTAAACTATATTGAAAAACTGAAGTATAAGCACCACCTTAAGGAATCACTGAAATGAATGCTGTTTGATAAAGATTTAGAAAAGGAAGACCTTGATAGTCACAGATATAAATATTTGGAGTATGATGGCTCCATTTCTCCCAGTAAAAAGTCAGCAGCAGAAGATGAGACAAGTTTAAAAGTTTGTTGGTGGGATAGCCAGATAGCTCAGCAGACTAAAGGGCCTGCTTAGGCAGGTGTAGGGACCAGGGTTTAATCCCCAACATGCTTTGCTAGTCCTACTCCAGGGGTACGCTGAGGCAGCGACTGAGACTGGGTGTGGTGAACACAATGCATGTGATATCAAATTGGTATGGGAGAGTTGTATCATTATAAATTCTGAATTTCCAAACAGATGAATTTGTATTTATTATGAGAGAATAACAAAGAAGCTGCTTTGTCTCCAGAGTTTCTAAGGCCAGAAATACTGGACAGAGGGCAGAAAGACCTGAAAAGGAGATGAACATGTGAATGTCAAGGAAGGTAAACAATATGCAGAAAATAGAGGGAGGGAGGAAGTAATGACTAAAGATGCTTAATGTGGAGACACCTTTGATGAAGAAGGTCTTAAACGATGTACTAAGGAGAAAAATAAATACTTGAACAAGTTTGTAGAAGAAACTAAAGAAATACAAAAACATTTCAAACACCAGGGAAAAGCTGAGATCCCCTAAATGTTAGTCCTGCTGTTCTTCATCACTGCTTGTTACTCAGGAAGAGCTCAGATGTCACTGGAATGCCAGAAGACGTCAGTCACTGGCATCGAACCAGCTTCCCTAGATTCTTGGGAACACCCATTTGTAACCCCAATACGAGGCCCTTGATTGGATCCCCAGAAGCTCAGAAATAGCTTCCTAATAGACATGAAAATAGTATTTCTATTTCAACTGCAGATTCCCTTACAATCACCATTGTGAGGCATGTACTGCATTTTACAATGGCACTTATGCGTGTTTTTGTCTTACCTTTCGTGGACTAAAACTTAACAAACAGGTGTAAAGCATAAATCTTTTGCAACCCAGAAAAAAAAAAGAATAACTGAAAACTGTGCTAGCTGAGAAGGATTAGTCTGTATTATCTCACCAAGAAACAGAATAAAATTAAAGTAGCAGGATAAACTAAGAGAACAAGCATCTGTATTAATGCACAGGAGAGCCACCAAGACAGGTAGTATTTGAGGAGAAAGGTGGCAGAGGGGAGAAGACCTCATTTAGTGGAACCTGAAATTTTGTACCTGTTCTCCCCTTAAGGCTGTGGCTGACACTAATGCTGCACAGGTGCAGAGGCTGAGCAGCCAAGCACAAAGGCCTGCCAAGGGGCAGAGAAGTAGGGCAGGGCCTTCATCAGACTCCAGGGCATTTGATGCTCAGACAGGAGCTCAAGGCTGGTGGGGCAGCCAGGGGGAAGCAAGCCTGACAGGGTCAGGGTAGAATTCAAGGTTGGTACTTATTTGTTTTAGCACCTTAAAAATGTCATTAACTTCGACTGCTTCTGTCAATATTAAGTATTGGCAAGCTGGTGCAGCAGCTGGCACTGTGTGCATGGCTGGAATGAGTATAATCAGTATAGGGATTTAAAAACGATTAGGAAGCACTTGGTAAGGCCAACACCTACATGTCCCATATCTGCAAATCACACTTCTGAGATAGACCTAGCAGATGTGCATGCATATATATATATATAAAGACACAGGTAAAAATGTTCACAGAATTCCAAAACTAGACAGAGAACAAACATGCAACAACAGTGGGATGGATGAAGCATGGTACATTCATAAGATGATCCACTATACATCTGTGAGAAAGAAAGACTTGGATGCACAAAGAATGAGTTAATTTCACATATACATCTAGTGCTGTTTGAAAACGAGGAGCACATTCTCTAGGCTCCATCTATGCAGAGCTTTGGCATAGCACTTGCCATATTGTTACCTTTGTGGAGTAGTGTACAGTGGCAGGACACCTTGGTGGTTCTCCATGTGTGCACAGACACCCAGCATGCTACCTTTGTAAATATTTACCAACTGTGCATCAGTGATTTGCTCCCTTTTCTGAATATAATTTAACCTTTAATTAAAATTTACTTTTAAAAAGGAGGAAATCTAAGATTTCCATCTAACAATGTGGCAGGGCAGATAATCTGAAACCAGCTCATTACTTAGCCAGAAGTAGTAAAATATACTCAACACCATTCTAAATGCACCAATGAACTCTCCAGAAAGGAAAATTCCAGGGGCGTATAATGTACTGATTTCCCTATTCTAGGGAAGAGGGCAAGTGAAAAGACAGATTATAAGACATTACAAGGCTTTGGGTGCTTATAGGGTCGAAGGATGCCTTGGTGAAATGACAGATTCCTTAAAGGGCTGAATCCTAACTGAAAAAAGGGAGGAAAGTCACTTTAGGTTAATTAAAATAAAAAGGTTACTTCAGGGAATGTTGTGGCCAAAAAAAGTAAGCAGAAAGAAGTGCTTGCTGGAAGTTCATAACCTTGGGTTAGGGACCACATGCATTTCCTGCTTGTATCAGGATCCACCAGACAACTGACCCAGAAATAGTCATCAAAGAATGTGTTAGTTAATTCACTTCCACAAAAAACAGCAGCAAAGAGCTGGAACCCAAAGGATATGTACTCTCTACTTCTGAATTTATCTATTGACTTTCTATAAGCAATAATTTCTAAGGCAGTTTGTCTTACAAGGACAAAATCAGACTTCCTAATTAAGAACGAAAATAATACTCTTTGCTTAGGTGTTTTCTACAACACAAGTTTTTAAAAATTATGATGTTTCCAACCAGACATTTAACTTTGCAATTTCATAATAAGCGTTTATATGGACTCTCTTTCAAGGAACTTCAATCTTGCAGCATAGAGAAAAGCATGGAAAAAATGACACTGATCCAAGCATGCAACAATCAGTTCTTACTTTACTTCCTGCAATTGGTCTCTAATATAGCATTTCAAGACGCTTTTTTTTCTGGTTCATAAAAATCAAGAAAATTGAGCAGATTTGTAGGCAGTCAGTTAAATCAGACATCTTAAATTTTCAGCTGTAGGCAGCATGGACAGAACTACCAATCTATAAGCCCTAAGACAAACATCGGGCCGTAGAGGAGGATGGACTTAGGCAACACACCTTTATGCTGTTTTGCTTTCTGTGTTACTAAGTATTGAGCCCAGAGCCTTTATATGAGCTATATCCTCAGCCTCTTTTATTCTTAGGCAGGGTTTCATTATTTCTGAGACCATCATCAAAGTTGCAAGCTTTCTGCTTCAGCCTTCCAGAATGCTGGGATTACAGGCGTGCACCAACATGCCCACCCACAACATGCATTCTAAAAGAGCAAAGGGAAACCTGAGGCCTCCATTCTATAGAAGTGATTCTAGTCAGGGCCAAGCTAACTTGGGCATGTTGGGCCAAGTGATAATTCACAAGTCTTTGATTCCATAATAGTAAGCTGCCTTGATATGCTCTGTCTCCATAGTTATCCACTTGACTAAGTTTAGCTCTGGAAAATTCTTATAATTTACCCATTAGGCATGTAGGCTAATTCCATATAGATTAGATCAATGAGGGCAAACCTTTTAGAGCTCTCAATGATATAAATGAATTGCTGCAGCGCATGTGCCATAAGTTTGTCACCACTGGATTAGATCAAATGCACATGAAAAATTATTCTTTTCACATTTAACAAGTTATGTTTAATTATGTGATGATTAAAACTTACTTACATATGAAGCCACCAGGTGCAATGGGCACTCCACCTTGGAGGGCTTACAGAAAAAGGAGCGACAGGACCCAATGGGCCTGCTTGGTCTGCGCTCAGCTAGAGCAGCCAAACAAGCAAGACAGGTTCTGCCCAGAGATTCTGAGTTCCTTAGTTGTAGATCTGGTGAGTGAAGGCATGCTGCTGAGCCTAGCTGAGCTCAGACCAAGGCCCAGACCAATAGGAGCATCCTTGAGGCACAGAGGTGGCAGCAAGTAACAGGGGTGAGCTAGTCTGCATGGAAGAATCAGGGTGCACGAAAGGCAAGTGACCAGACAGAATTCAGTGGAACTAATTTAAATATAAATTCCCAATTTCAGATCTGCTTTATTGTATAGCTATAATGTTTGCTTCTATAGTCTAAAGCATAAAAGTTTCAAAAGTGTGCCAACTCCTAAATTTTGCTAGATGTTATTAGTATACTTAATTTTACTACTGTAAATAGAAAACCATATCTGTTTTAACCACCTGTTCTCCCTTGGGTGTTGATATCAGGAGGTGCTTGGGTAATAACCTCACCAAAGCCCTACAGTGAAGTACAGAGAATAGTGCCAAATGGACACCAGAATCTCACTGTCAAACATTAGAGAAGGTAAAATCTTGGGTCATACACAAAACAAGAATCTCTCACACAGGAGAGATACCTAAAAAACAGACTCTTTACAGAGAGGCTATGAAGGCAATGATACAGCTATCTATTATCACATATTCATATAGAGGTATCACAGAACTCAAAATAAAGAGTTCTCTCTGAAGTAGAAAATACAAAAAGAAGGAGCAAAATGCATTTTCAGGCCCTAAGCCCACCCAGAACAAACCCAGAGACACAGGATAGAAGAAATTGGAAGCCTCACACCTGAAATCTCTGAAATAATTGCAACTGAAGTAAAGAAATATCTGCAGAAGAGCGTAGAAGAAATCAGATCAGAAACAGTCTCGGAGATTAAACAAAGAAGTGATAAATATAATGAAAGAATTACTGTTTCTAAAGAAGACACTACTTACAAGATAGAGGAAAATAGAAAAATGATGAAAATGTTGAATGAGCAATATAGGAAAGAAAATAGAAGGCATGAAGCAGATTTAAAGAGATTTACAAGAAATTAAACAGTCCATTAAAAGTTGGCAAAACCATTTCAGTGAAAGTGAAGATAGACTTTCAGACCTTCAAGACACTGTTGCAGCAAGTAAAAAGGTAAAGAAAGATCTCTTAAAAACAACTAGAGTCCAGAAAATAATAATTCAACAGCTGGAAGATGATGAAAGTTGAACAAAATAAAATTAATAGGCAGCAATGAGAAAGAAGGAGGCAACACAAATGATACAAAAGAATAGGAGCAGAAGTCATAACAGAAAACTTCCCAAATTTGGGGAAACAATTGGACATTCAGGTAACCAATGCAAATAGGACTCCAAATAATATCAACCCGATAAAAACTAAACCCAGACATATAATAATCAAGATCCAAGAAATTCTGAAGAACATACACAGAGTCCTGAGTTCAATCCCTAGTACCACAAAAAAAAAAAAAAAAAAAAAAAAAAAAAAAAAAAAAAAAAAAAAAAAAAAAAAAAAAAAAAAAAAAAAAAAAAAAAAAAAAAAAAAAAAAAAAAAAAAAAAAAAAAAAAAAAAAAAAAAAAAAAAAAAAAAAAAAAAAAAA
>PVKA01000619.1:0-41873 GCA_004027165.1 Ctenomys sociabilis | reverse complement strand
CTGAGTTCAATCCCCAGTTCCACCACAAAAAACAAAAAAAGAAAAGAAAAGAAGAACATGCTAAAAGCCTCTAGAGAAAATAAACAGATCATATTTAAAGGGAAAAAAACATCAGAACAACAGCAGATTTCTATTCACAAGCCATCAAGTCAAGTAGAGCGTGAAACAAAGTATTTTTAAGTCCTACAAGAAAGCAAATTCCAATCCAGACTGACATACCCTGAAAAGCTCTTTTCCAAGTTAAATGGAGAAGTGACTTCTATGACAAAGAATAATTAAAGAAATCCATGATGACCAAAACCAACCCTACACCAACTACTAAAAGATATTCTAGAAAGGGATCAAAATACTCCAAATTCCAAGATGACAACAAATGAAACACACTGAATACAGCAAATTATTAAACACAGGATAAAAGTAGGGAACCTACAGGAGGAAAACATGACAAACGTAAGTAAATACATATCATTTATAATCACTAATGTAAATAGACTCGACTTACCAATTAAAAGACATAGAATGGTAGAGTGGATTAAAAACAAAAGCTAACAATATTCTACACACAAGAAACATATTTAACCCATAAAGAAATTCATAGGCTGAAAGTCAAAGGAAGGAAAACAATACTACATGTGCCAGGGCCTCAGAAAAAGCAGTGGTAGCTATTCTGATCACAGACAATCTGAACTTCAAACCAAGGATGATCAAAAAAAAAAAAATAAAGAAGGTCAATATATTCTGGTTAGAGAAAAATTCAAGAGGAAGAGCGAATAGTCATAAATATGTATTACCAAAATTGGAGCATCCAACTATATAAGATAAATTTTAAAGGACATGAAAATTTTAAGAACCAATATCACAATCTTAACAGTGGATCTTAACACCCCCTCATCTCATAAAAAAGATGTCTAGCAGACAAAAAGTAGGCAAAGAAGAAGCAGAACAGAACCAAACCTTCAAACAAATGGACATAGTGGACATATAGAGTGTTTCACCAAACAACATGTGAAGGCACATTGTTTTCAATTCCACATGGGACATTTTCTAAAACATACCACATACTAGTCCATAAATCATGTTTAAGTATATTCAAGAAAACAGAAATTATCCCAAGCATATTATCTGACCACAGTGCAATGAAACTGGAAATTAATGACAAAAAACTCACAAAAAACCCATAAATGTATGGAAATTAAATAACACCTTCCTAAGCAACCATTGGGTTACAAATAAAATTAAATAAGAATTAAACACTATCTACAATCCAATGTAAATTCAAACACACTTTACCAGAATTTGTAGGATGCAATGAAAGCAGTGCTCAGAGGGAAATTAATAGTGGTAAACCCACACATTATGAAAACAGAGTGAGCACAAATAAATACTCTAATGCTGCACCTCAATGTTTTAGAAAAAGGAAAGCAAACCAAGCAGAAAGTCCAAAGACAGGAGGCAACTACAAAGATTAGAGCAAAAATTAATGCAATTGAGACAAAGAAAACAATACAAAGAATTAATGAATTCAAATGTTGGTTATTTGGAAGATAAAATAAAACTGATAAGCCCTAGCCAATCTCCTCAAAAAGAGGAAACAAAAACGCAAATTCAAACAATAAGTACTATAAAGGAGAAATCACTACAGACTCTGTGGAGATTCAGAAGATCATTAACAGCTTTTTTGAAAATCTTTACTCTCAAAGGATGGAAGATACAGAAGAAATGGACAGATTCCTAGATAGGCAAAAATTGTCAAAACTGAATCAAGAAGATATGAAAACTCTGAATAACTGAACATCAGCCAATGAAATTGAAAATGTACTAAAAAAATTTAGCAACAAAGAAAATCCCAGATTCTAATGGATTTACAGCTGAATTCTACAAGAAATTTAGAGAAGATTTATTCTCAATACTCCTCAAACTCTTCAATGAAATTAGTGGTAAGCAATACTCCCCCCAAAATTCCTGAATGCAAGTATACTGATAGCAAAACCAGAGAGAGATCCAACCAAAATAGAGAACTTCAGGCCAATCTCCTCATGAACAGAGATGCAAAAATCCTCAATAAAACACTAGCAAATAAAATACAGCAAATCATCAAGAAGATCATATATCACAACCAGGCGGGATTCATCCCAGGAATGCAAGGACGGTTCAACATACACAAATCTATAAATGTACTGCATTATATCAATAAAGCCAAAACCAAAAACCACATGATCATCTGAATATATGCAGAAAAGGCTTTTGACAAAGTCTTACACTAATTTATGATCAAAGTCCTACAGAAAATTGGAATACATGGCCTATATCTTAACCTAATAAAAGACATCTATTTTTACAAACCAATAGCCAGCATAACTCTAAATGCAAGAAAACTGAAAGCTTTTACTTTCAAATCAGTACAAGCCAGGATAGCCTCTGTTACCACTCCTATTCAATATAGGTCTGGAATCATTAGCTACAGCCATTAGACAAGAGAGAGAAATAAATGTAATAACAACAGGTAAAGAAAAGTTAAACTATCATTATTTGAAGATGACATGATATTCTACTTGGAAGACCCAAAAAACTCCAAGAAGCTCCTAGAATTAAATATTCAGTAGCATAGCAGGATACAAAGTGAACACCCAAAAATCAATAGCATTCCTCTACACAAATAGCAAACTGACTGAGAGAGAAATTAGAGAAATAATACACTTCCAAATAGCATCCAAAAGCATGAAATACTTAGGAATTAATCTAAGAAAGGAAGTAAAAGATCTATATAGTGAAAATTACAACCTCTAAAAAAAGACATCATAGAGGATTTCAGGAAATGGAAAGATATTCCTTGCCTCTGTATGGGAAGAACCAACATTGTGAAAATGGCCACACTCACAAAATTGTGATACAGATTTAATGCAATGCCTATCAAAATGCCATCGACATACCTCACAGATCTAGCAAAAACATTCTTAAAATTTGTTTGGAACCAGAGAAAT
Source organism: Ctenomys sociabilis (assembly GCA_004027165.1). Taxonomy (NCBI): domain Eukaryota; kingdom Metazoa; phylum Chordata; class Mammalia; order Rodentia; family Ctenomyidae; genus Ctenomys; species Ctenomys sociabilis. Next base: position 38,892 of record PVKA01000619.1, on the reverse strand, counting down.
GCTAGAATAGCAAAGACAACCTTGGGCCACAAAAGCAAAGCAGGAGGCATTATAATGACTTGAAATTAGACTACAAAGTTACTGTGATAAAATCAGCATGGCACTGGCAAAAAAACAGACTCAAAGATTAATGGAACAGATTGGAAGATGCAAATACAACTATAAACACACTTAGCAATCTTATCTTTTTTGTTTATATATTTAGGAGAATGTCTATAGAGTCTCACTGTACAGATTGAACTCATAATGATCCTCCTTTTTTGCAGCCTCCCCAGCACTGGATTATAGGAGCACAGCACCACACTCAATCTCAGTCACCATCTCAGTATACCCCAGAGGTGGGGCTGGCATAGCAGGCTTGGGATCAAACCCCAGTCTCTGTGTCTGCCTAAGCAAGTGCTTTAATTCTCTGAGCTATTTGGCCTGCCCTTAGCTATCTTATCTTTGACAAAGGGGCCAAGCATGTTCACTGGAAGAAAGATAGACTCTTGAACAAATGGTGCTGGAAAAAATTGGTGCTTCATATGCTGAAAACTAAATCTGGACCTGGGTCTATTGCCATGCATTAAACTAAAGTAAAAAAGAATTAAAGATGTAAACATTAAATCTACTGGAAGAGAAAGTAGATGGAAATCTTGAAGACACAGGGGTGGGCAGACAGATCATGAACAAAAACCAAACTGCACAGGAAACACTCCAAAGAACCAACGACTGGGATCTGATCCTTTTGAAAAGTTTCTGCATGTCAAAAGAAATCACCGACAGAGTGAAAAGACAACACACAAATTGGGGAAAAAATTGTAAACAATCATTCAAACAAAGGACTTCTATCTAAATTATATAAAGAACTAAAATAAATTGACCCCCCAAATTTTAAGACCCAATCCAAAAATGGGCATCTGAGATGAAGATGCACTTCTCAGAGGAACAAATACAGGTGGCAAATAAATACATGAAAAAATGTTCTACAGCCTTGACCATTTGAGAAATGCAAATTAAAATAACACTGAGATACCATCTCACCCTAGAAAAATATGTCTGTGTGCAATAAAGAAATCAACTCAGAACAAATGCTGGAGAGGTTTGGGAAAAAAGGAATGGTTCTCCACTGCTGCTGGGAATGTATACTGGTAAAACTGTGGAAATCAGCATGGAGATTCCTCACTGGGGCCAGCCAAATAGCAGATTAAAGTGCCTGCAAGCAGGCACAGGGGCCAGGGCTTTGATGCTGGGCCTGCTGTGCCAGCCCCACCCCTGGGGCATGCTGAGATGGCAGTTGAGACTGGCATGGTGGTGCGTGCCTGTAATCCCAGCTCTTGGGAGGCTGTAAACAGGCGGATCACTACAAGTCTGATCTAGTAGTAAGACCCTGAACACCCTGTAGACCCTTCCCTAAAATACAAAAACAACAACAACAACAAAACCCACCAACATAGGACTGGAAATGCCATTCAATCCAGCTACTCCCTTTCCTGGTATTTTTCCAAAAGAACTGAAAATATCATACCATAGTGATGTATGTGTACCCTTGTTTATAGCAGCACAATTTGTTGTAGCCAAATCTCGGAAACAACCAAAATGCCTATCACTTGAGGAAAGGATGAAAATGATGTGGTATTTTTTTTGTTTTGTTTTGTCTTTTGGAGGCAGGGTCTCACTATGCAGCTCAGGCTGGCCTTAAGCTCACTTTGTAGCTCAGACTGGTCTCGAACTCACAACAATCCTCCTGCCTCAGTCTTCTGAGTGCTGGGATTACAGGACTGTGCCACCATGCCCGGCTTCTGATGTGGTATTTTTATACAGTGGAGAACTAAAGAGCAATAAAAAAAGACAAACTCAAAGCCTTTATAGGTAAGTTGATGCAACCAGAGGCTGTACTCATAAGTGAGATAAGTCAGACCCACATGTGTAAATATTGCATTGTCTCCCTCATGTAAGAACCTGAAAGAATAAATAATGCATAAAAAGTATAATAGATACAGTAAAATGGAAAGAAACTGAAGTATTAAACAACGAAGAGGAGAGGAGAAAAGATGGGAAAGCATGCAAATATATATATAAGATGGCTGATATGATTTTACTCATAATTTCCATCAGTTTGTTTTAAAAATAGCTGTTAATGTTTAAAATTTTCACCTTGAATAACTCTGTGCTGGTAACTGTGATCTGAGCAACTTCATTGAGGACAGAAATGTGTAATACAAAACCCATGGTTGAATACACCTTGGTCTTCCAAACATGTATCTTTTCTAATTATCAATTATGAAATATTTATTATCTCTTTGAAATAAAATAAAACCAAAAAAAGGAAAAGAGTAAGATTTCTTGAAAGCAAGTGCCAACATTCAATTATTTCCCCAACCTTGCATAACTATATCTGTTAATCTGAGCAACAGATTCGATGATGAGAATAGATAATATAACCATTGCTAATTAGCTATTCTTGTTTTGAAATTCTATAACATATATATTGTATGCTACTGTTTCTTTTTTCTAATTGTTTTTGCTTCTCTTTTTATACTTCAAAATAAAATTAAATTGACAACAAAAAAGCCTTAACTAAATATGTCACACAACAGACAAAAACCCAGGAAAGGCTCTCCAGGTCAGCATCTGGGCTGCCTCTGCCAGGCCCCTGGGTGATCCTGCCTATAGCTGTTCCAAGCAATCATAAGCACACTGAACAAACTCAGGGCTAATCAGTAAAGACATCTCATATTTTAATCTCATAATAAAATGGTAGTATTTTATTGCAGAAAAATCCAGAGAAAAACCTCAAAGAAAGAATAGAAGACACATGGGAAACAGGGTTGGCCCAGAGAATGCTGAACCTCTATTTAGACTGTGGCCTTGACTTCTCTTTAATGGAGGCCAAGGCCTTACAATAATAACTCCCACAATGTCATCCCATAAAATAATCTGGTCCCGGGTTATGTTGCTCTATTCTTTGAGAAAACCTAGTTGTGACTTCCAGCTCAAGTCTCTCCCTGTCCCCTGAGCACCGGGAAATCCCACCTCTATCGCATCACTGTGGGGCTTCCTGGGGACTTTCCCCTCTCGGCTGTTTACATCCACTCCCAGTCACAGGGCTGCCGCCGCCTACTAGCCTGCATGGCTCTCGCTAGCCACCTCAACCCCTAAAGGCTTCTCTTTCCTTACTACAGCACTTGCCACCATGTTTCATTTGGCACTGAACTTTATCTTATTTTCCACATTTGATACAATCAGACCTTATCTGTTAGACTGCTCCTCAGAAGAAACCAGATTCCTATCTTTCACTGCATAATCACCCAAGGGGATTGGCATAGTTGTTTTATGTTATGAATCTCAGTGCAGGACTTCTCATTTATCCCTATAAACTTAAGGATGAGAAGGATTAATTAGTGTACAGACCACTCTGCGATGCCTTTAAGTATCTATTTTGAAGGGAATGATTTTGATCTCAAGATGAAGCATCAAGATGGATTTTTATTTTTCTCTGTCAGGCAGTCAAGCACAGTGCCTCTGGTCACCATTTATCCTGTGACAGGGATGTAGCCACACACTGCTGACATCTGAGAGCACACCAATTCACATCTCCTTTTCCTCCTCATAAACTCTGCTAAGGTGTCCTGCAGTTAACTCTGTTTAAAACAAATATAGTCACACTTTGCTATGGTTTTAATGTGTCCTCCAAAATTCTTATGTTGAAACTTAGCATCAGTGCAATAGTAAAAGATGGTATCTTTAAGAGAGCTAAACCCTAAGGGCATGACCCTCATTGGTGGGGCTAGGTCCCTTGCCCAGGGGCTCACACAGTAGGTCTGTTTCCTTCTATTCCTTCTGCCACTTGCTCCACCAGGACAGTTTCCCTCCTCCAGAGATGAGGGCACATTTTAGAAACAAGAAGACTAGGCCCTTACTGGACTTGCTAGCCCCTTGATCTTGGCTTTCCTAGCCTCCAGCACTGTGAGAAATAAATTTCTGTTGCCTCTAAATGACTGAGCCTCAGCTCCCATGCCACAGCAGCACCAATGGCACTAGGTTGCAGTTCCTGTAAACTCTCTCCCATTGGTCAGGGGCAGCAGTTTCAGAAGCTAACTGACAAGCTTTGTCCTAGCAGGAGCCAGCCCAAAAGCTAATGGAAACCCACACAGATCATCTTATTTTTGTTCAGTTATTGTTTATAATCACCAAATCTGGATTCCTAGTAGAATCACCGAGGGAAGTTTTAAAAATTCTTCTTCTTAATTCAGTCAGGTCATTAGCAACTTGCACATTCATTTGGAGATCTGTCAGCAAGCACCAGCTCATCTGGAAACAAGCAGCGACTACAGAGGGCTCAAGGGACAGGATTTACCACTGACTACCCACGTGACTGGGTATCTAAGCTGTGACTGAGCAGCTTTTAGGGTCTCATGTTTTTCTCTTCCCTATGGCCTTTGGGACCCCCCATTCACATCTTTACAACAAGGTAAAGAGGAATATAGAAATGACAACACATGTCATACAAAAGGACAGAGCCCCCCTCCAAGGGTTCTTGCTCTTTACTATTCATTTGATCACCTAGGATACTTAAAAATGTTCAAAAATGCCTGACCCTAATTTAGAGACACTGGCTCAATTTGTGTAGAGCTGTGGTTTTCAATGTGTGTTCTGAAATCCAACAACATCTTTACCTGCAGGCTCTAGAAATGGAAACTTTCAGTGTATCTCAGACTTACTGAATCAGACACTCAGGTACAGCAGGAGTGTGGGGACAGTAGCAGCTCTCCATGCTTTAATAAGCCCTCCATGGAGTGATGATCAAGCTAACACCTAAGAGCCATTGGTCTAGGCAAGGCCCAGGCCTGGGAAAGCTTCCTTCTGAGCACTTTAAAAGGAGACTCCAGGTTAAATGGCTCCAGCTTGGGTAGCTGACACCTGTCTGCCAATGGTGTCTTCCATACTGTCCCAATTTCTAATCCACCATGAGAAGCAGATGACTACAAGTAGAACATGCGTGCTCTTCTATTATGTTGAAAAATAATGAATTTGATGTGCTCAGTCATTTTAACAGCTGAGTTAGATCAACAGGTAAGTACATTAACTGCTCACTTAAACATCTGTAGATCAAAATGTCCATCGTCATCACCCCCATCTGATCAGTCCACTTCCCTCAAAATAAAACAGCCAATCAAGACTCATTGTCAAATATAAATATCATTTTCACTTCTTAGGATAAAAGAGATGTGAAAATGATAGGTCTTCCTTTTCAAATGAGCTTTTTATCCAAAATTTCAAGCTTCAATTGGATACAATCTCATCCTTCAAAGAGACCCTAACAGTTTAAGAAGCTCAGGACTTTTATTAGTGTAATAATGACATTTAGAATTCCTACTTTCATGTACTCTTAGGATAGAAGTCTCCGGAAAGATGTGTGATAAATGGAACCCTTATATGAGCATCAATTCATACTTTACATGAAAGAAGTTACTATGCAATGACTAATGCTTCAAAAAAAATGGTGAACAGGCAAGCTCTTCTCTTCTTCCTGGGCATTTGGCTGGCCCTGGGGTGGAGAAGTCTCACTTATCTCCCGTGGCACTTCAAAGATGAGAAAAAGGGGAAACCCTGTGCATCCTTTCATATCTTTGGCAGTCTTTGAGGATAAGTTACTAGTACAAGGGGGGGGGAAGAAAAAGAAAAATTCTAATAGCCTTTGACACAGGGAGCAGTTAGGATTACAAGCAAACACCGAGTTCTGTGGAGCTGTTCTGTGGAGCTGTTCACTCATAGACAGCTCCAAGACCCCAATCTGTCAAGGAGAGTTTACCTCGAGGACAGTAGATGTCAGGAGCCCATCGGTTGCATTCATAATTGTCTGCTGCCTTTTCACAGGTGAAGCATTTAAACCCACCAGGATATGGGGTGGCTACAAAAATCAAAAGGAAAAATTGATCTTTAGACTGCATAATCCTGTGAAGAAAAAAATTTTTTTTTAAAAAAAGGATTCTCAAGATAATTCTCAATTATCCTAGAAAGCTAAACATTCAACTTTCATGTGACACAGCAGTTTCACTCTACAAAATTTATTCCCAAGAAACAAGCACTCATATTCACACAGAAAAGCTGAACACAAATGTCTACAGCAATTGTATTTCTAGTCTGAGAATTTGAAATGCAAAATCCTCTAAAATCTGCAACTTCTTTCACACCAGTGTGAAATCCCCCCAAATCACACCTGTCCTCATACGTTGGGTCTTCATGAACATGCAGGATCACTAAAAATATTCTATAAAATCATTTCTAATCTATATATAAAGTATATATGAAATATTATCAAATTTCATGTTATACTTTGGTCTCTTCTCCTGAAATATCTCATAAGGTATGTACAAATATTCCAAAATACAAAACAAAATATCCAAAATTTGAAACACTTCTGGTCCCAAGTAGTTTTGAATGAAAGATACTCAGCATGTAATGACCAAAGCTATAGACCCCAAGATGTCTTTAAATGATGGATGGTTAAACAAACTATGGTACCCCATATGATAAAATACTAGAGAGTAATAAAACCTATTAATATATTTAATAACTAATTTTCAGGGAAATATTTTTAGTCAAAAAAAGATTGGGATACAGCTCAGTCCCTGCCTGGCAAGTGCAAGGCTCTGAGTTTAATTCCCAGTACCAAAAAAAAAAAAAAAGAAAAAAAAAGTCTCTAATCCAAAAGGCTACATACTGTGTGTTTCCATTTAGGCAACATTTTTGAAAGTTCAACATTGTTTTAGAAATGGAGTACAGGTGAGCAGCTGCCAGATGTAGGGTAGGCAGAACTGGAAGCAGAGAGCCGTGAGACACACAGCTGCCACAGCCCTCCTCCTGATTGCCGCCTCTCTCCTCCTTCGAGCTGCACCTTCTTGCTGTCAGTGGGGATGGCACTGCAGGTACTTGGACCCTTTCCCATACCTAAGAGCTCACGAGGGAGGTGGAACACAGGAGTCATGCCCTGAAGAGTGCTGAGCATGCCACGCCTCCCAGCACGAGGACTGGGGTCCACAAGGAATGTCAGGCAGGACGGTCTCTGTCCTGTTCACAACATGCTCTTAATTGCTTCATGGCTGTCATTGTTGGCTTAGCTACCTAGAGGTCTGTGTTTCATTTAAAAAGAAAAAAAGTAATTAAACTTGTGCTTTTTTTTAAGTTTGTAGAATTACCTGGCCTATTTGATAGTTGCAGAGACTTCATCTGCAGGAGCCAGCTGCTCTCCCCTACAGATGACTGGGCCTGCACGTCCCGAGGATGGAAATAATCATCTCAGGGTGAACTGCTTTGCCCACATGGAACTAATTAAGAGTGTTACCAAAAATACTGAAGGAGGAGGCAGCAACTTGAGGGCAGAATTATGGGCTGGATATAACTTTGATTTTCACGTTGCCTAGAAGAGCTGCCCATCCATGTACTTGCCTACAGCAATTCGCAGAGCGGTGACGATGTCCAGTACCCTGCATAGTCAAATGTCATAAGCTCTAAAAAAGACAAGCAACTGGCCCTTTTAATGGGGCCCTCCGAGAGCTCTATATGCCACCAAGTATCTGGTGACTCAAATTTATAAACAGAATGATAGTAAGGGCATGGATCATCCTACAAAGTAATGGAAAGTGGCCGAGAGACAGCCACTTCATTTCCATGAGGAAACTTCACTGCGGAGATAAAGCTCTCCAATCACAGAATTTTCATAACCAGAATGAAGTATTTTTTGAAATCATATATGTAAGTAATTTGTGTTTCTACAGCCCATCATCTGCATAAGTGGGTTTACTGTTGAACTGAAAGATACTATTTTGGTGAAGACATGTCTAAAGAACTTTAAAAAAATTAAAAAATATAAAAGCCTTTCACAATTCTAACCGATATGAAAAAAACAATATGAAATACTTCAGAAAATTGTTCTGATTGGACACGTTAAAATACTTGCACTGCTAACTTTAAAGTATCTTATAAAATCAGAAGTGGGAGGATCAAAGTTTTAGACACAAAGGATAGGACAATGAACAGCACTTCTCAAAAACACGATCATCTTATCTACCAGTGTTTATGACTGCAAGCTAGTCATACCACTGCAGGTTGTATGATTAATTCACTATAGCATCTAGTTTTATCTGTCACTGCAGTCAAAAAAGTTTTTGGCTAGGGTGTCAGATTAGTTATTCCTGGCAACTTTCCCATCCACAAGACAAATTAAGAACTCTGAATGAAGATTGATGATCTAACTGCTCTGAGAACAAAGTTATTAAGGACCAAACATGAATCAGTTGTATTGTCCCCAAACTGGATTTTCATTAGACTTTTCAAGATGATCTTTTATGAAATAGTGACATATTAAATTAAAAAGGGGCATTTCTAAAGTAAGTAGGGCTGGACTCTGAAATGACCTCATAGGATGTTGAAATCTAAATGGAAGTAGAAGCTAACATACGATGGGTAACAAAATGAAGCTTGCTTCAAATCATTTATCTCTGAATGAGCTTATCAGCATTTATCACTGGCAATTAACCAAAGGATCTCATTTTTGGTTAGTTTTATTTTAAACTCTACAACTTCATATCTGTGTTCATTCTCAATGGCTGTAGCTTAATATTTTCCTATAGGAACTATTACTGACATGTGGGCAGGAATAATTAGTGAACAATGAATAATTACTGGTTAGTGACACATCTATCCAAACATACTTGTCTTTTTGTGGCTAAGTATAGTATACATCAAGTAAATAGTTAAATTCTTCCCTCTAGAAATATTTAGGAAATAAAAGCCCAAGAGATGAACAAACTATCTCCAGTAACTTGCTAACTGATACTGCATCTGATAAAGAGGTTTTTCTTTCTTTTCCTTTTTTTTTAAAGGACGGAAAGTGATTCCTAAGAGATGTGCTATTTTCTTCTTTGTTACTTCAAAGCCTTACAGAGCAAGCAGAGTTTCAGATCATTGCGGGCCCAGCTGTGAATGAATCTAATTTGGCTCTTGATCACAGAGTTAATAAGCTTAGTACTGTGTATTTCAGGGCATAAGTCCTTGGTCCCTTAAGAGAAAATGATTGTAGAGAGGAAAGAAACACCATAGTGCCCAGTTACTTCCTGTAAAATAATATGTGCATTAACCCACATGGCCAGCCATAGTTCACCCTACTAGAACCCACTTGTAAGGTACTGAAAAGATTTAGTCTTTGTTTCCATCTCTTGGAACTTTTGCCTGGATAAAAGCCTTCAGTTGCAACAGAGGTGGTGAGAGCAGACATTTTAAAATATATGTTGGTGCATAATGCATGCACCCTTTTTCTATTCTTACCAAATTAATTTCCACTGTTTTGGAAATAACATTTAAATATAAAAATTCTAGATATCTAATAAGTTTATCTTTTTTTCAGTCTACTTGGCAATAAGACATTGTCAGTGTAATTTCAGTATGAATGCACTTCTGGCAGAAATGCATTTTCCTGGAACTCTTTATAAAGTCTCCTAACTCTCCAACACTACAGGGCCATGAGGAAATATGTCAGCCCCTACCCGGGCATTAATCAGACCCCCTACAAGGGCTCAACCCTCTGGTGAGTATAATTCAGTAAAGGCTCAAAATGTACACGCAGAGGAAAACTCTACTTTTTTTAGAAAAGGTTTTCATTCTATGAAAAGAAATGGAGGCCACGACTACAATGCAGCCACACCTTGCGTGAGGTCTGACAACCAGACAGGGAGCTTCATTTCTCTTAAATATGGTTCTTATTTTAAGGGCTTTACTTAGGCTTTGGTGTTTTAACCATAAACTAAGGAAAATCAGCACTTTCACATAAAAATGGGTAGGGCAAGCACATATGAAGTACAGAAAAGATTGTTTTTTAGGGTGCTGCCCAAGCTTGAAAGGTATACAGCTTATTTATTTATTTACTTACTTACTTTGGCTGAGGAACTTCAAAGTTTACAGCAGCAGAAAGCAAAGGAGAATGATTGGGGCTGAATTTCACCAACCTGAGTTCCAGTCTCACCCCAGGTATCATTGATAAAGGCCGTTGGAAGCCTGTGAGGAGTTTCTGTCTGGCAGAGCAAGTTCCCCCTGCCTCACCACATTTCTCCCTGGGCAGGCACAGCACTTTTCCATGTAACATTAATGGAATCTGGCCCACTCGCTGACCCAGAGAGAGCTGTTTTGCCTCCTTCTACAAAGCGAGGTGATTATATAAATAATTCAAATTCAAACTAAACCTACGCTTCCTTCATATATTTTTTATGGCTTACGTTCACCAGGAGCCTGCTTATTGGTAGAAAGATCACTCCACCTAAACATGTCCTGGTGCTAAAGGGCAAAGGACTAGGGCTGTTTAAAAACTTGAAAGTGAAAAGAAAAATGCACACAACTTTTGAAACAGTGTGGAGAAGTGTGAAGTTATCTGACTTGAAGTGGGCAGAGCAAACAAAGTTCTAGCAGGAGGAAGCCATTGGGCCTAACTTTGCTCCAACAAGAATTTGTATGGTCACCATTATGGAGAACTCGGGCCCAACCTCCCAGTGAGCTGTCTACTTATAATCTCCTTTAGGAACAACTTCTATCTACCTCCACACTTCCAGACCATCTTAGAATATAACAGCAATTCTTTCTTTTTGCAACTGGGTCTCACTACATAGTTCAAGCTGGCCTTGTGCTCACTTTTGTAGTCTTCAGGCTGGTCTCAAATTCACAGCAATCCTCCTGTCTCAGCCTCCCCACTGTTGGGATTACAGCTGTGTACCACTGTGCTCAGTTCCCCCATCAATTCTTTATAAGTTGACTTCCTTCTAATTAGTCTGTGGCTCTATTCAGTTTGTGTAAGTCATATGAACAGAGCTTTCTTATCACCTTCTAAAGAAAAGTTGATTTCCTTCTGTGGCCTGGAAGAGTTCATTCTTCAAAGATCCCCCTTCTAAAAATCAACTTTCCCAGTGGGGGCACTCAACCCAGACACTCATCTGCCACCCCACTAAAACAGAAGTAGAGTGTTCATCTTGTTCTTGTTCACTGAAATCTACTTGCCTTAATTTTCCTCTCTACTCTGTGTACAGTCACAGCCTCAGAAGTGGCCACTGGCCATCCCTGCAGTCCAGTCACTGCTGGGTCTGTCACAAAGGTGACATGAACTTCACTAAACCCTGGTGTTCAATCCTAAGACACTGGAATGTAGGTGTTGCCTCACCAAGTCTAGAATACATGTGTGCCCAGGTGCAATCCAGAAAGCACAGGAAGTAACATTGCTTTTTGTCATTAAAGTTTATTATTAAGACAAACTAAAATAATTCAGAAAAACAAGTGCTCAGGTAAGTGTCCCATGCAACTAAACCAGTAGGCACCAGACTTCCCTAGTGAAAAGCTACAGTAGCAAAGTCTAGATAAATTACTCGATGTCTAGATAAAATATATCTGGAGTCCTACAATTTTTTATTTTTATTTTGTGGCTGGCTCAGCCCACCCTGGGGGGTGGGGCTAGTGTGCGATATGGTGCCAGGGATCGAACTACAGTCCCTGGGCTTGCCTAAGCTTGCCTGCACAGGCACTTTTAGATCACTGAGCTATCTCGCCAGCCCTGAAGTTCTATAAAATTAAATGTGCACTTTCAGTACCTTCTTGTGCTGTCTAAATCAATGATATCAGCAACACAAACAGCCACTTGGCAGCCTATTAGGTATAGGACTGGTGTTTCATGCTGTTATTTCTACAATTTCAATGCTACTGGAAACGCATTATTTTACTACTTCAGAGATAAGAAAATAAGCACTTAATTTTTTTGTGTGTGTGTCTTTTTGAGATAGGGCTCCACTATGTAGTTCAGGCATGCCTTGAACTCACTTTGTAGTCCAGGCTAGCCTCAAACTCACAGCAATCCTTCTGCCTTAGCCTCAAAAATTTCTTAACATTGATTGAACATTTACTACAGCTCATATTCAACGCTAAGATCTTTGCAGCAACATGTCATTTCATCTTCATAGAGTAAGACACCTTATCAGGAGGCAAGAAGGTAGCTCAGGGCTGGGCAGCTTCCAAGTCCCTGTCAATTGCACAAATTACTTCTCAGTGAAATCAGGACATACAGACATTAAATATTCTAGCTCCACAGGATGAAAGAGTTGCCAGGCATGATGACACATGTCTGCAATCCCAGTACTTGGAAGGCTGAGGCAGGAGGACTGCCACAAATTCAAGGCCAGTCTGGGCTATAGTTAGTTCAGAGGCAGGCTGAACTATACAGGAGACCCTGTCTCAAGAAAAAGATGGGGGAGGAGCCAGATGGCTCACTGGACTAACGCCCCTACTTAGACAGAACACAGGGACCAGGGTGCAGTGCCAACCCTGCTCCTTGGATGCACTAAGACTGGTGACAGAGACTGGACATGGGAGTATGCACCTGTAATCCCCACGTTCAGGAAGCTGAAAACAGAAGGATCACTGTGAGCCCAAAGTGTGTCCTGACACCCTGCAGAGCCTGTACTAAATACACTGAGAGAGAGAGAGAGAGAGAGAGAGAGAGAGAGAGAGAGAGAGAGAGAGAGAGAAGGAGGGAGAGAGATTCAACAAATCTCAATAGCTGCTGCCTTTACTTTGTAGAGTGTATGATCCTGAAAAACAAGACTGTATCTTTTGGGGGTTGTTAAAAGGAATTGAACTCAGGACCTTGAGCTTGCCAGGCAAGCTCTGTGCTGCTGAATCATATCCCCGGCCCAAGATTATATCTTATTTGCCTGTATGCTTTTTAGGCCTCACAAAATACTTGGCCAACAGTAGATATGTGACAATATTTATTGGACAGAATATTTTAAAAACGAATATGCCTTGGAACAAAATCTAAAAGCTAGACAAAATTCTCACCACCACAGGAACAACAGCAAAGACGAATCACACAAGGCCAAAAGTGGGGAGAGAGACACAGATGGAGACCAAAAGAGAAAGTCAAACTACTGTGTCTTCCCAAGAATGAGCCTCAGGATATTGGTAGTAGAAAGTCTTGCTGTAAGCAAAAATTCGCAGGTCTTACCCCAGATATATGCAAATCAGAAACCTGAGGGCAAAGAGCTGGCTATCTACCCTATTAAGAGCTCCCTGGAGCATTATTGAATGCAGAAAACCAAAAGGTACAGGAAATGGGAAGCTGTGGAAGGCAGCTACACCCCCCCCCCCACAGAACCGGATATACCATGAGGAGGAGCAGCTATTATCTTACCTCCAAAGGACTGATCTTCTACAAACAATCCTCTGGGGACATGGTAGTACACTCTGATAACTTACTGAAGGATAGTAAAAGGGAGGAATATTTAGAATCAGAGGGACTGTTCCTGGGACAGAGAAAGCCTAATAATTTGATTTAAAATAAAAAGCAAACACTTTGTAAAAAAGCAAGAGTAAAATATAAAACATTTCTGATCAAATCCAGCATTCCCTAATGAATACTATCAGACATTTCCTTTGCATGAAAACCTGTTTTTTTCCAGCCTACTTTTCAACCCACTTCTAATCTGAAATAAAGTGGCATTTCTGCAGCAAAGAGAAGAGCATCTTACTTGATGGGTGGAGATAGACAATGTCTTTCACTGTGAAGTCTCGGGACTGAGCAGCCTTCAGACAGTCGGCCAGCAGGCTCAGGAGCAGAAGCCAGGCCAGCGCAGGGCCAGGTTCCATGGCAGGCTGGCGAGTTGCTCAAACAGAGGGCCCCAGGGCGGGGGCTTGAGGCAATGGGAGAGTGCTTGCACCTGGAATAGGAAGACAGACTCATCTCAGTGTCCAGCTGAGGAAGCCACAGGAGGCTTGGCTGAGCTCCCTGGGGGGTGAGAGGGCAGGCCAGAGCCCAGGAGCCCAGCAGGATGGGGTGGGGAGCCCTGGGGGAAACTCTGTAAAGGTGATTTTAGAGCACTGAGAACATCCCAGCCCAAATCTATTCTTAATCAGGTTGCTAAAGCTCTACTTGTAGCAACCTCTTCTAATACCCAGCGGAGATGGTATCAAGAGAGACTGAATTTTAATGAAATCCAGGTACTTTTGCTAGGAGGCCAGGCAATGGCTGCCAGAGAGCAACAATAAATAAGTCAGGTACAAAAGCTCAGACGTATTTCCAAGACAATGGCATGGGCCAGGCGCAGGAGTTCAGCCTGACTGGATCCTATCATCCATGCAGAGCTGCACAGAGTGGATGCTGAGATTTGGAAAAGCAAAGAGCTATAGGGAAGTGACCCCTTTTAAGCCCTAAGTGTCTCAATGGCAAAAATCTCACTAGAACTAATATTTATTGGACCGATACTACTAATGGCCTTTATAAATATTAATTTAGCCTCCCAACAGCACTATGAGACAGGTTATCATTTTCTTACTTTGAATAAACTGAAGTCCAACAAATAAATAGAGGACCCAATTTAAAACAAGGCAACGGAGCTTTTCCATCCACATTTTACTAGTTAATGTTATGGTCTTCAGTTATAGACTCAGGACACTGGAACAGAACTAGTGAGACAAGCCACCCCTTAGTGCTAAGTGGTCACTGACTCTGTGCTTTATTCTGATTCTGCCTCAGGACTGTGTGACCGACTCCAGCTGCCCTGCTCACATGGATGCCAGACACCAGCACACGTGTGTGCCACTTGCCCAACATTCACCGAGTTTCCTGTCACTCCTGCTTGTGTCCTGCTTCTTCTCCAAGTAGCACCGTCACTTGTTCATGCAGAGTCAAGGCTAGATAATTCCTTTTATTTTTAACATGGCTAAAAATACCTTAATTTTGATATTTTGCTTACAGATTGAATGCACAGATCCAACAAGATTTTTTAAGCAGCACTAAAATTTAGTTTGTGAAACAATGACTCAATGCCTTATAAATGAGAAACTTAATGGGGAAAGTTCAATATATCATTATCGGATATTAGAAAGTACTACATTGCCATACTAATCAAAATAGAAAGATAGAAGATATGACAAGGAATTCAGAAAAATGCAGCATTCATAGGCGCCCAGAAATACGCGCAAGTAAACAGACTCAAAGCTGCATGCAAAACAAGCAGGTTTTCAAAATCACAGAATAAGACAATACTAAATGAATAGTATTACAATAGTATCATGATTAAAATTTTGAAAAAGACGAACAAAAACCAAACAATGCATGATGTACCAAAACATCTTTAGATGAAAAAAAAACATCTTTAGATGTATTAATGTGTTCATTACTTTAAAAAATTTCAGGGCCAGCCAAATAGCTCAGTGGATTAATGTGCCTGCAAGCAGGTGCAGGGGCCAGGGGTTCAATCCCCAGGCCTGCTGTGCCAGCCCTGCCCCCGAGATGTGCTGAGACTGCAATTGAGACTGGGTGTGGTGGCGCAGGCCAGTAATCCCAGCTGTTGGGATGCTGTATACAGGTGGATTATTATGTCTGATCTAGCAGTGAGACCCTGAACACCCTGTAGGCCCTTCCCTAAAATACTAAATAAATAAATAAATAAATTCAAATTGTTAGAAAAATGAATTGAGGTCTTATTGTCATGTAATAGCCCATGACACCAACCATGAGAGCTTCATGCCCACCTTTTGACTGTAATTTTTTAAATTTATTTATTTATTTTAAATGTATTTGGTACAGGGTCTCACTACACAGCTTGGACTTGTAGTGATCCTCCTGTTTTAGCTTCCCTAGTGCTGGGATTACAGGTGTGTGCCACCATGCCTAGTCTCCACAGCCAGTGTAGTGTGCCCGGCAGTGGGGCTAGTGCTGCAAGTGATGCCAGGGATGGAAAGTGGTCCCTGTGCTTGCCTAAGCAGGTGCTTAGTCTACTGAGCTATCTTGCCAACCCTTTGACTATAATTTTGTTCCTGAGACAGTTTGCTTTCAGGATGACAGTGGGCTGCTGGTTCACTCAATACATGTGACTTCCAGGCACAGTGCTAAGTATCTGCTTGAACAAAATGATGAGAAAACAGAGGAGGAAATATCAGCGGTATCTTTACCAGGCCAAGTAACTGAGATGAACACCACCTTAAATGAACGTAGCAGTGCCTTGCTTCACATTCATTCTGGCCCTCCTGTGCCACGGGCTGAGTGGGTACAGTGAGGCTACCCCTGAGGCCTGAGTGTCCTGTGGACACCTGACTGCACCACAGCCAACGTCCTGTCTCCTCCTGATCGGCAGCACAGCTCAGTGTTGGTCAGCAACTAAAACGTCATTGAATATCATGTGTGAAACCCTAAACACAAATGAGAACAAATGCATACAGACAAAAGATTAGAAAGCAAAATAAAAATTTAAAACAGAAAGGTAAATAAGAAAGGTAGATTTTTACCACAGCTACCATAACAAAGCAGGACATACTGGTGGCTTAAACAACAGAAATGTATTTGCCACAGGTCTGAAGGCTGAAAGTTGGTCAGCAGGTTTAGTTTCTCCTAAATTCTCTCTCCTGGGCTTGTGGAGAGCCACCTGCTCACCGTGTCTCCTCAAAGCCTTTTTTGGTGTCTGTCCCTCCTCTTATGCAGACACCAGTCTTATGAAATTAGGGTCCCACCTTTATGACTCCATTTAACCTTAATTCCTTCCTCACCAGCCCCATCTCCAAACAGTCACATTCTGAGGTATTCAGGGTCAGGGCTCTAACAGCTCACTCCAGAGGGAACACATTTCAACCCACAGCTTGTGATTTTCTGCAAATATTTCATATGACACTTGATATGTCACAGAGAAATTGCTGGAATTTTAAAATGGTCTAAATTACTTGGGGGGTGTAAACTTCTTCGCCTATTGTAGGACCACTCCTTGAGTTAGGAATTTGTGATGTCTTGACTCCCCTAATTTCAGTGGCCACAGTGCAAGCCACTTGGCCTTTGGCTCAGACCTTTCTTAGGTGTAGTCCTGTATCCTCTGCTTACTGTCTTTACCAGCTGATCCAGTGTTTTGCCATAAGAAATGAAAAATAAAACCATCATCACATTTTCTAAAACTTAAAACCCAGAGTCCTACTACAGAATGCAACTTAAAGCCATGTATTCTACAACTGTATGTACTTTACAACAAAAATACAACCCGATAGGTATGGGAAGTATCTTGGGGTGATAGTTTAAGATCTGAACATCAAGAGTATAGAAATTTATCTTCATAGCAAAGTAAATTAAATACAAAAGTATACTTATGGTGGGAATTTAAATTTTAATAGGTGAGAAATAAGTATGGTATAACTTCATCCAGTTACTTTTCAGGATTAAAAAAAGGACATCATACTGGGCAGCACAACTTTAATTTCCAATGTGTAACCTTATATGGCATTTCTTTCTTTCATTTCATCCTTTTCAATTCCACTTGTTTATAACCTAATCAGGGTTTTCAAATGTCCAAGTGTAGGATGGAAAAAAAGCAGGGAACTTGTCAAGTCAAGAACTCTGAGGTAAGGAATCAGGTAATCCACGTGAGCACAGTGCCTTTGGGAAGGACCCTGTGAGAGGGAGCAAGAGGGTCAGAGTCCTCAGGAGGAGAGGTGACAACAGAAGCCAAAGGTCTGGGTGGTAGGGCCACAAGGTAAGGAATGCCCCCAAGGAAACAGATCCTCTCTGGAAGCCCCAGAAGGAGCCAACCCTGCTAGCACCTTAACTTAGCCTGATAAGACCGATGTTAGGCAGTGAAAGCTAATAAAATTGTGTATCTTAGGCCACTACATTTGTACGAATTTATTTACAGCAGTCATGGGAAACTAATAAACCACTTTAGAATCAGATTTCTTAGAATACAATATAATCTATCTATAGTATAAGTAGAAAATAAAACTACATCAGTCATTTTCATGAAATTAAAAAAAATCTCTTTCTAGACTGAGTCACTAACAGAGACAAATCAGGTGGAACTACGTGAAACTGACATTTTTATTCATTTTAAAAAGTTAAAATTAGCAACATCATAGAGTTTAAACTGGGGCTTCCACTAACTACTAATGTTCCTGTGATACAATAGAATTAAACATGAATTGGTCATGAGAGCAGTGGATCTAATGTTATATGAAAATATATAAATGTCCACAACAGAAATTACTTGCAATTCTGTTGCCTTGGTTCTGAATTCAGCATGCACAAGTCTCCCCAAAGGCCTGCAGCATTTATAGGCTCCAAACTCTTCCTCAGCCCCTGCACACACCCTCCTGTGTTTAGTTCTTCAAAAGCACCAGAAGTGTACCTGCAGTGGTCCGCCACTTCCTCTTGCTCTTATTTAACAGGCTCAGATCCCCTCTCGTGTTTGCAAGCCCCACACATGCTGCAGCAGACTGTGTGTGTTACTACTTAAAGCTATCAGATTCACCAGCATTGGGTCTTCACCATTGCCACCACTTAGTAAGACACACTCCACGTCTATATTAGGGGGGTGTGACACACATATACACATATAATGTCATTCTTGCTTTATATAGGAGAAAGGTGAGCTTAACAAAGGGAATAACTTGCTCACAATCATGGAACTGGCCTAGGTGTCAGAGCACTTTTAGCTAAATACACTTACATGGATGAATGTGTCACACTGACTTCTTTCATGGAATAGATGGTGAGGAAATCTGTCTGCTTTATTTTGATATAATTCCACATCGAGCATAAATTTGTTCTTTTCTTTGAAGTGCAACTGAACATTTTCATTTTAGGCCGAGGAAATGGCTCAGTGGAATATGAGCTTCCCTGGAAGTGCAAGGGCCTGAGTTCAATCCCCAGTTCCTCGAAAGAAAGAAAGAAAGAAAGAAAGAAAGAAAGAAAGAAAGAAAGAAAGAAAGAAAGAAAGAAAGAAAGAAAGAAACTGGAAGAGAACAGCAGTGCTGCACACATATCAAGCACTGCAAGTGACACACTGTTATTAAAGCCCTTCTCACCCACACTATTCCTTCCAGTTACTGATTTACAGGTGTCTGTGTACAGCACTTGGACCAGTCATTGTGCATCCGGATGTCATCTGGACTTAACCTCCTTGCAGCCTCTGTGCCACAACCACCCAGTATTATGGTTTGTGTCTAGATGTCCCCCTAAAGCTTCATGCAATCACTGGGGCAGCTTCTACAGGTTATGATTAATTCATGATCCAATGTTGGGATAGGGGCCTGGGGAGATGGCTCAGTGGAGTAAGGGCTTCCCTGGCAAGAGCAAGGGCTTGAGTTCAATCCCCGGTTCTGGAAAAAAAAAAAGAAAGTAAAGCCAATGCTGGGGTTATGAGTGTGAGTGCTGCACCGTACCCCCAACAGATAGCCTGCATACAATGTAAGGAGGGAAAAGAGGCCTGTTCTCTGCCATGGCTCTTCCCTTTTTGTTCTTGCTGTTTTGCTGTTTTTCCCACCATGAACTGCTGGCCTCTGTCATGTGCCACTCTGCCTTGGAGCCAGCTGAGTATGGACAGAAACATCCACAAACTGTGAGCTAAATAAACCTTTCCTTCCTTAATTTGGAGTGTTGGGTGTTTGTCCCAGCAATAAGAGAGAAGTAACCAAGACACCCAGCTTGTGCCTTTGCTTCGGAGCCTGTGTTGAATATGTGTAACACAGATGTTTGCAGTTAAAACTGCCTGCGTTTGAAACTCAGCTCCCACCCCAGCTTGCTGTGGAGTCTTCAGCCAAGTTACTTAGCAACTCTCTCACTTTCCTTATCTACAGAATGAGGACACTGCCTACCTCCAAAGTTCACCGAGAGAATTAAATGAAGTGAAGTGGTACACATCTAGAAGATGGAGATGACAGGTATTTCAAGCATGGTTTTAGTATTACACATTGCTGCCCTCCATGTAGTTGCTCAGTTCACTGATCAGCACAGAGAGTTAGTCAAGGCAAGAATTCTACCCATTAACTGCTACTTTCAAAAAAACTGATGGAAATTCTTCGGACAATTGCCTTAGCTATCTTGTATATATACATGTATGGTTTGTATACTCACTTTAAAGTGAATTTTTTTTTAAAAGGTAATAAAAGAAAATGAGAGGGAGTGGTCTGATAGCTCAGGACTAAATAAAGTGTTTGCTTAGGCAGAGCACAGCAGCCCAGGTTCAATCCCCGGCAAGTCCCACCCCGAGGTGTGCTGAGACAGTGACTAAGACTGGGTACAGTAGTGTACAGCTGCAATCCTAGCACTCAGGAGCCTAAAAGCAGGAGAATCACTACAAGTCTGATCTATGTAGTGAGATCCTGTAGACCTTGTCCTAAGCACAGAAAAAGAAAAAAAGAAAAGAAAATGAGAGACAAGAACAAAAATTTAAGCTTTTTTTTTTTTTTTTGGCAGAACCAGGGATTGAACTCAGGCCCTTGCCCTTGCCAGGGAAGCACTTATTCCACTGAGCTATCTCCCTGGCCCCTAAGTTTTCTTGAAAGCATCTTGCATAACTATATCTGATAAACTAAGCAACAGATTTGATGATAAAAGTGGATAATATATCAATCATTGTTAATCAGCTGTTCTTGTTTTGAAAATCTATAAAGTATGTATTGTTATATTGTACCCTGTTTCTGTCTTTTTGTTGTTTGTTTGCTCTTGTTTTTACTCTTCAAAATAAAAGAAGTTATGAAAAAGAAAAAAAAGAATTAAATAAGCTGACAAATGTGGAGGTCTAGGACATCCCTGTCACACAGAAGATGCCAACATTTTATTATTGCCCAAAATCAACCACCATAGTTTTCTAAGTGAAGGTAGAATACACTAAAATTAACTTGGTTCAACAAACAACTTGCTTTCCTTAGAAAAACATGACTTTTCAAAAATATGAAGTTCTGTATGAAAAATTAGGATCCATATAGCTCTTCCCTCTCAACATTTACCCACGGTCACTGAGAGAGTAACAAAGCCAGCATAGGAGAGGAGGAGACACCTCTGGCCAGCTGGCATTTAGTGCGGCTGAGGCTCATTAGGGCTCAGGTAATTTTCTGCCTGTTATCAGTGAGCAACAGGGTGACGACTGTGTTCAGACCATCCATCATTGCCCCAGGTTATGCTGTATGGCATGCTGGAAAACCTATGGCATACCTATCACTTCTTTTCTTTTAAGACAAAAGATGCTAATGTCTGAATTTCTAATATTCTAAACTAAAACCTCGGGCTTCAGGTTTCATTGTGGGGTTGGCACTTTATGTTCAGTAAACATGCTTCTGGTTGCATTTTGGGAGCTGGTCTCCACACGGCTCGGGAGGTCCATGGTAAGGCCTCGATTAAACCCCACAATCCTTACACATCTGCTTTAACTCGACTTCCTGCAAAGGATGCAACAGAAGTCAGAAACATGGCCATCCCCTGTATCCATCCCTTCCAAGATACATGTACTTAGTGTGCAGGCACATGGAGCCTGCTTAGTGGTAACCTGCATGGGCTGAAGCTAAGATGACCATCTCATTGGTAACAGCATATCTGTGTAGCTTTCCACTCCCATAACAAAATACCTGAGATAAACAACTTGTACGGAGGAAAGTTATTTTTAGCTCACAATTCTAGAGGTTTTAGTCTGTGGTTGGCTGATTCCATCTCTTTGGGGCTTGCAGTGAGTCAGCGCACTTTGGTGGGAGCACCTGGCAGATCTGCACAACAGCCCACCTCCCAGTGACCGGTAACTCCAAACAGAGGAGAAAGGCAAGGCGCCAGCGTGTCCTTCGTCCTCCTCAGGGCATGCCCCCACTGGCCTCACTTCAGCCCCCGGCCCCCATTTCCTAACAGTTCCACCACCTCCCAGTGGCACCACAGGCTGACAACCAAGTCTGCGACCTGCGGTCCTTAGAGGGACCTTACTAAAATTATAGCACAATACAGCCACACATTACACGAAAGTAAAAGCTGGGTTCCTTGGACTTAAGTAGTTCAATTTTCCAGATTGAGAAAGTTCATATTCTTCTTTAATCATAAATTGTATGTGTTTAATGGAAATTTTCTAAATTTGTAAAGCAGCAGAATCTTAATTGTCCTAACAGTTCAAGTGCAAATTTATTCTTTCTTTGGAAAAAATAAAAATTGTGTCTTTTCTAGGTATAACTAGAAAAGGGGCTGAAAGGACAGGCACCAAAATGATGTAGGATTTTAGAAACATTTAATATTAATTTATATGTTGAAAAATTTAACAGGCAGTATATGTAAAGTTGCTTTACAAAGATAATCCGGATAGATTAATTTCACTTCATTTCTCTTTTTTTTGGTACTAGCAATTGAACTCAGCTCCTTACACATAGTAGGCAAATGCTCGACTACTGAGGTACAACCACAGCCCAGTGTAACTTTACTTTTTACACAAACATCATCATCATCATCATCATTATTATTGCCTGGTCTTTTTTTTTTTTTTTTTTTTTTTTTTTTTTTGTGGTACCAGGGATCAAACTCAGGATCTTGCACTTGCTGGGCAAGCACTTAATCCACTGAGCTATCTCCCTGGCCCTGCCTGGTCTTAAAGTTAGTATATGTTTGACATTTTGAGAACTGCTAGTATTTATTTATTCATTTATTTTTATTTTCCATAATTTTACTGAGGAACAAATAGCAATGAGAGTTTCAAATCAAATTAGTAGAACAGATTCAACAATTAATACCTTACATATTGTTTTCACAGTATTTTTTTTGTGGTACAAGATGCATACATGATATTCTACTTACAAACACTATTAGAGCAGACACCTCTATTCAATGAATTAAGAGAATATACCTGTATACCTTTTTTGTTAAAGCTGAATTATAGTACAGTTTCAATAATTAATATTTTTTACATTGATATCTTCCTAGTGGTTATCCACAGTATAAGAAGCAGACAGCATATCCTGTCCAAACACTATTCGTGCAAATCTTTCTTGTCATAGAATTACACAGAAGAACTGCATATTTATCCTAACAGTACTGTTTATACAAACACAGAATGGTCTTTCCTTTGTATCCCTTTTTTTTGTTTAGTCCTGTCACAAATGGGTATTTTATTGTCATTCAACTATTATAGATGCTTGATTTCAGTGAAACAATGAAACACAGTCCAACAGTCCACAATCATAGTGGCTTAGGTGAAGAAGTTGTTGACTAGAGCCATTTACAGCTCAGCACATTATTATGGCTTTATTTTATATACCTTGTTTTTATACTTTTCTGCTGGATGGTTAAGACCGAGATAAAGCAAGACCTATATAACAAAAAAATGTAACCTTTGTATCTGATGAGGTCAGTCAAGTCCCCTCAGGGTTTATCCTGTAACCCCTATACCTCACTTTGTAGATCCTTTGTCAGTGTCAGCCAAGTGGATAAGTCATGGCCATTGTTTGACCAGTTTGCTTTCTGTGAAAGCCTGAGAGAAAGTTTTCTCTTCATGTGACTCTCCTTAAGCACACTATAGGTCATCGATCACATCCCTCTATGGTTCCATAATCTCCTTGATCAGAAAATTTGGGGCACAACTGAGTTTCATGATGTTACAGTATAGGTTCTCCTATGCCCTGAGTCTTCGCTGACCTTGAAAAGCTAGGGCCAAAATGTTGGCTGACTTTGCAGCCATTCCATTTCTCCCACTTTTGATCTGGAAACTTAAGTTGTTAACCATCCAGAAGAGAAGCTGATTATTACCCTGCAACTATGCAGTTCAGTTTACCCTATCTGACTAAATTCTTTTTAGTTGTTGTTATACCTTTATATTTGTATTTCTTCTTTTGATATCTTATACTAGGGAGACCATACACTATTTTTGCACATGTGTGTCTGGTTTATTTCACTTATGAGTATATGTTCAAGTGGCATCCACTTAAATATGAAGGCTTCAAGTTTATCATTCTTTATAGCTGAGTAATATTCCATTGTATAAAAATACCACATCTTTTTCAACCATTCCTCATGTAACGGACATCTTGGTTGTTTCCAAGATTTGACTACCACAAATTGTGCTAGAGACATAGGTACACATATATCAACATGATATGATGTTTTTAGTTCCTCCGGGAAAATTCCCAGTAGGGGGATAGCTGGCTTCAATGGGATTTCCAGTCCTAGTTTTGTGTGGCATCTCCACACTGATCTCCACAATAGTTGCACCAGTCTACATTCCCACCAGCAGTGGAGAAGTGTTCCCTTTTCCCCATATCCTCCCCAAAATTTGTTGTTGATTGTTTTCTTTATGATAGCCACTCCTTCTGGAGTGAGATGGTATCTCAGTGTTGTTTTTATTTGCATTTCACGGATGGCTAGTGATGTGGAGCATTTTTTCATATATTTATTTGCTTCTTTAAATTCGTTGCCTGAGAAGCGTGTATTCATCTCAGATGCCCATTTCTGGATTGGGTCTTTAAATTTGAGGGCCCTAATGTATATTAGTTCTTTATAAATTCTTGAGAGCAGATCTTTGCCTAAGTGCTTATTAGTTAGGATTTTTTCAAAATTTGTGGGTTGTCTTTTCATTTTCTTGATAATTAATTTTGACGTGGAAAACTTCTCAATAAGAGTTGATTCCAGTTGTTAATCCTTTCAAGTGTTTCCTGTGTGAATACATGTTTCTTCATGGACTCTTTGCCTACCCTTATGTCTTCAAGAGTTCCTCCTACTTTCTCTTGTAGGAGATGGTTTCTGTTTTAATGTTTAGATCTTTAATCCATTTTGACTTTGGCTTAGTGCATGGTGATAAACCTGGGTCAAGTTTTAGTCTTCAGCATGTAGAAAACCAGTTTTTCTAGCACCATTTGTTAGAGGCTATCTTACTTAAGTGAGCATGTTTGGCCCCTTTGTTGAAGATCAGGTGGCTGAGTGTGTTCATAGAGGCCTCTTTGTCTTCTAATCTATTCCATTGATCCTTAGGTCTATTTTGTTGCCAATATCACATTGATTTTATCACAGTAGCTTTGTACTATAATTTCAAGTCAGGAATTGCGGTGCCTCCTGCCTTGTCTTTGTTGGCCAGGACTGCCTTTGCTATTCTAGGTCTTTTCTAGTTCTAAATAAATTTTAGGAATGATTTTCCTAGGTCTGGGAGGCATACTGTTGGTAGTTTGATAGGGACTGTGTTAAATCTCTACAACAATTTTGGGAGTATGGCCATCTTCACCATGTTGGTTCTTCCTATCCAGGACCAGGGAATATCTTTTTTCCATTTTCTGCAATCCTTTACGATCTCTTTTCTTAGGGTACTGTAATTTTCTGTAAAAAGATCTTTGACTTCTTTAATTAAGTGAATTCCAAGGTATTTCATTTTCTGCAGTGCTACTGTAAAAGGCATTATTTCTATAGTTTCCCTCTCAACGTGTTTGTTATCTGTGTAGAGGATTGCTATTGACTTTTGAGTACTGACTTTGTATCCTGCTATGCTACTAAATTTCTGTAGCTTCCACTCTAGTAGCTTCTTGGTGGAGTTTTTTGGGTCTTCCATGTAAAGTATCATTTTATCTGCCAATAGTGATAATTTAACTTCTTCATAACCTATTCTTATGCCTTTTATTTCTCCCTTTTGTCTAATGGCTGTTGCTAATGATTCCAAAACTATATTGAATAGGAGGGGCGATAGAGGACATCCTTGTCTTGTACCAGATCTAAGAGTAAAATAATTCAGTTTTTCCTGTTTAGAATTATATTACCTGTTGGGTTATCATAGATGGCTTTTATCAAACTGAACTAGAGGCCTTCTATTCTAATTTTCTGTAGGACTTTGAACATGAATGAGTGTTGGATTTTGTCAAAAGCTTTTTCTGCATCGATTGAGATGATCGTGTGGTTTTTAGATTTCAGTCTATTAATATAGATTTATAGATTTTCAAATATTAAATGATCCTTGCATCCCTTGGATGAATCCTACCTGGTCATGTTGTATGATCTTCTAGATGATTTGCTGTACTCTATTTGCTAGGATTTTATTGAGGATTTTTGCATCTATGTTCATGAGTGAGATTGGTCTATAGTTCTCTTTTTTAGTTGTGTCTTTCCCTGATTTTGTCATCAGTATAATACTTGCCTCCAGAAATGATTATGGGAAGACTGCTTCCTTTTCAATTTCATTGAAGAGTTTGAGGAGTGTAGGGATTATATCTTCTATAAATTTCTTGTAGAATTCAGCTTTGAATTCTACGTAATAAATAGCCTGCTGAGAAAGAAAAGTCCATCAGGACCTGGACTTTTCTTTCTCAGCAGGCTATTTATTACGTTTCATATTTTGTTGGCTGTTATTTGGTTATTGAGAGTTTCTCCATCTTCTTGATTCACTTTTGGTAATTTGTACCTTTCAAAGAATCTCTCCATTTCTTCTAAGTCCTCTATTCTGTGAGCATAAATATTCTCAAAGTATCTATTGATAATCTTCTGAATTTCCACTGGATCTGTGGTGATTTCACCCTTTTCATTCTTTATTGCTTATATTTGAATTATTTCTTTCCTCTTTTTGATGAGGTTAGCTAGGGTCTTGTTGATTTTGTTTAGTCTTTCAAAGAATCAGCTTTTTGATTTGTTAATTCTTCGAACTGTTTTCTTCATCTCAAATGAATTAATTTCTGGTCCAGTCTTTATGAATTCTTCCCATCTTTGGGCTCTGAGTTTGGTTTGCTCTGCCTTTTCTAGATGTTGGAGGTGCAATATTAAGGTGTTTATTTGTTTCTGTTCTGTTTTCCCAATGTGTGAGTTCATAGCTATGATTTTCCCTCTAAGAACTGCTTTCATCACATCCCATAAATTCTGGTAAGTTGTGATTGAATTTTCATTGAATTACAGATATTGTTAATTTCTTGCTAAATTTCTTCTGTGACCCATTGATTGCTGAGTAGGGTGTTGTTAATTTTCACAAATTTAGTGGGTTTTTCTGGTTTCTTTTGTCGTTTAGTTCCAGTTTCCTTGCACTGTGGTCAGATAATATGCATGGGATAATTTCTGTTTTCTTGCATACACTTAAGCATGACTTCTGGACTAGTATGTGAACTATTTTGGAAAATGACCCATGTGCAGCTGAAAAAAATGTGTATTTGGTTGTGGCTGGGTGGAACACTGTATATGTCCACCAGGTCCATTTGCTCCAAGCTGTGGTTCAGTTCTGCTACTTCTTTACTAATTTTTTTGTCTGGTTCACCTATCTTTTTGAGATAAAGGGGTGTTAAGGTCTCCTGTGAAGATTGTGGTCTTGGATATTAGATTTTTCATGTCCATTAAGATTTGTCTTACATAGTTGGATGCTCCTGTGTTTGGTGCATAGATATTTATGAGTGTTACCTCTTGCTCTTGAATTTTCCCCCTAATCAATATATGGTGGCCTTCTTTATTTCATTTGATTCTTCTTGATTTGAAATTGAGACTGTCTGAGAACAGAATTGCTACCCCTGCTTTTTTCTGAGGTGCTAGGCATGTCATATTGTTTTCCGTCCTTTGACTTTGAGCCTATGAATGTCTTTTTGAGTTAAATGTGTTTCTTGCATACAGAATAGTTTTGGATTTTGTTTCCTAATTCACTGTTCCAGTCTATTTCTCTTAATTGATGAACTCAATCCATTTACATTGATGGTGATAATTGAAATGTGTTGACTTATGATTGTCATGTTATTTACCTGCTGTTATTTACTGTTTTTCGTCCTGTGTTAATTGTTTGCTCTATTTAGTGGGTTTCTTCTGTTACACTTGGTGGAGTTCTGGTGATTTTGATCCCTCTCTAGAACATCTTTCAGTAGTCTGTGAAGGGTTGGCTTTGTCATTGTGAAATTCATTAGTTGTTCTTT
This sequence comes from Ctenomys sociabilis, assembly GCA_004027165.1. Classification (NCBI taxonomy): domain Eukaryota; kingdom Metazoa; phylum Chordata; class Mammalia; order Rodentia; family Ctenomyidae; genus Ctenomys; species Ctenomys sociabilis. The sequence goes on along the minus strand of PVKA01000619.1, from coordinate 11,250 downwards.
GTCATGGAAATATTTCACTTCTCCATCAAACCTGAAAGAGAGTCTTGGAGGGTACAGCAGTCTAGGCTGGAATTTGTTTTCATAGAGGACTTGAAGTACTCTGCTCTCCTTGCCTTCATGGTTTGTAAAGAGAAGTCGGCCATAATTTTGATGGCTTTTCCTTTGAATGTGATCTGCTTCTTTTCTCTAGTGGCTTTCAGTATATTATTCTTGTGTTGGATTTCTGGGATCTTGACTATTATATGTCTCGGTGTGTTTTTAGTTGGGTTGAAGTTATTTGGCGTTCTCTATGCTTTGGTTACCTGAATGTTAGATTGTTTCCTCATATTTGGGAAGTTTTCTGCTATTACTTCTGCCCATATTCTTTTTATCTCATTTGTATTGACTCCATCTTTCTCACTGGAGAAAGCCTATTAGTCTCACATTGTTCATGTTGGCATTGTCTTATAGGTGATGGATTTTTTTTTCCTGTATCCTCGTTCTTTTTAAGAGATCCTTTCTCACCTTTTCACTAGTTGCGATAGCATCTTCAAGATCTGAAATTCTGTCTTTGCTTTCACTCAAACGGTTTTGTAGACTTGCCATTGAGATTTTAAGTTCTTCTATATCTCTCTGACTCTGCTTCATGCAATCTATTTCTTTCCTGTATTGCTCATTCAAGGAATCCGTCATATTTCTAATCTCCTTTATTTTTTTTTTTAATCAATGTATTTTTCAGAGGTAGCTATTAATTCTTTTACTGCAGAGTTTTGTTCAGATTGGGTTTCCTCCATATATTTCTGTATTTGATTCTTTCCTTCAGATGCTATGATTTCAAGGTTTCTTTTTTTATTTCAGAAATGATTTGTGCTCTGAGTTGCTCTTTACCTTTCTGTGTTCTTTCTTTGCTTGCGATGTGTTAATTCATATATTTCAGCTGAACTAGTGTTCTCTGCACTTGTTCTGGGTGGGCATTTGGTTTCCCCCATATGTTTCTGGATTTGATTTATTACTTCATATGCTATGTATTCAAAAATTTCTTTTTTTTTATTTCAGGCATTAATTCTGGTGTGAGTTCCTCTATACCTTTCTGCTGTTGTTTCTTTGCTTCTGCCTCTGTTAATTCATCCATTTCAGCTGAGCTAGTGTCTTCTGCACTTATCATGGGTGGGCTCAAGGCCTGAGATTGCATTTTGCTCCTTGTCTTTGTCATTTTGTGTATTACTGACCTCTGACCTTTGGTGTAGAGCTTTGGTTCAGTTATAACCTTAGCACATAATGAGATTCAGGTGCCAATCTATTAAGTTTGAGTTTATCCAATTATGCCTGGTCTGGATCTAGCTGCTAAGTTCAGCTGCTTTTTGCTGCAGCCCTTCTGGCACAAATGTGAGCCTGTGGTTCCCCTCTGTTGTACCCCTGGCCCAGAGAGCACTGGGGAGCACCGAAGCTCTCCCACACACTCATCGGGCTGGACTGGATCAGGCCGAGTCTCAGAAGTTCTCACTTGCTTGGCAGACTTGGGGGCAGGGCTCCAGGGAGTTGCATGGCTCACGGGGGCCGGGGGAGGGTGCAGTAGAGAGTCTTACTCACACGGGTGTCTGAGTTCTGCTCTGTGGGTCTTTTTCCAGTATTTAAATACAGGGCACTATTTTATAGTCTCGTCAGCAATACATAAATATTCTAATTTCTCCACATCCATGCCAACACTTCTTCTTTTCCTTCTAAAAAAGTTAATGGCCAGAGAGATAGCTCAGCAAACTAAGCACCTGCTTAGGCAAGCACAGGGATCCAGGTTTGACCCCCAACACCACATGCTGCATTGGCCCTGCCACTGGCATGCTTAGCCAGCCACTAAGACCAGGCATGGTGATACATACCTATAATCCCAGCCTTAGGGAGGCTGAAAACATGAGGATCACTATGAGTCTGAGTTGCTAAGTGAGACCTTCTATCAAACATACACAATAAGTAATCAAGTAAATAAATAAAATGAAAAAGTTATAAGAGGACCAGGGATCTAGCTTAGTGGCATAAGCTCCTACCAGGCAAGCACAACAAGGTGCTATGTTTCATCCCTGGTTACTACCCCCCCCCCAAAAAAAAAATAGCTTTACTAACTTGGGGCTGGAAAGATAGCATGGTGGCTTAAGCACCTGCCTTGCAAGTGCAAGGTCCTGAGTTTGATCCCTAGTATTGGGGTGGGGTGGGGTAATAGGCAACCAAGTATAATGTAAGGTGTGTATCACTATGGTTTTGATCTGCATTCTTTACAAGACTTGAGAAAATCTTTTATATGTTTGTTTGATATATGTATATCTTCTTTGGAGTAAGTCCTACTCAAATTCACAGCCAATTTTTAAACGGAGCTAGTGTTCTTTTATTATTAAAGTACAAGAGTTCTTTTTTATATTCTGGGTTTTAGATTTAATCAGATTCAGTATATGATTTGCAAATATCTTCTCCCCTTCTCTGTTATTTCTTAACTTTCACGATGGTGTCCTTTGATATACAAGAGAGACAATTTTAATTTGTATTTAAGAGTAGGAAAAGTTATTGCACAAAAGGAATGGGGAACAGGAATAGCTCCAGAGAGACAGGAAGGGTCCCAAAAGGGTTTTCTTTTTTTTTTTTTTTTTTTGTCTTTTTGAGACAGGGTCTCGCTATGCAGTTCAGGCTGGCTTTACAAGTTTGATAAAACCTACAAATTTTTTTTCTTGAAGGATTGGAAATTGAAACCTGGGGCACTCAGTTACATAGCCAAACCTTTTTACTATTTTGTTTAGAGGCTGGATTCAAACCCATAATCCTTCTGCTTCAGTCTCCTGAGTAGCTGGAATTATCAGGGTGTGCCAGCACACCTGACTTACATGTTGCTTTTTAGAATGACAAATTTTGTTCCCTGTGAGAGTCAAGCTCAAATATGACACTAAAGACAAAAACCTGCATAACATGTACAGGAAGAAAACCTGTCTATTTTGTAGTGAGCCTGGCTGTATTTTCTACCTCTCTTTTCCAAGAGAAAAACAGGATGGGCAGACCTATTTATTAATATCTCCACTGCTTACATTCCTGCATTCAATCTCAAAGCACTGCTCACTCTATTAGTATTTTCCAGGAATCGACAAATGAAAGCTGAGTGACATGCACTCACCATCAGTCAAACAATGAACAGGCTCTGCTTGAGGGGGGGTCATAATTTTCACTACATACAGTCAGCAGATGAAACTTTAATTCCAAACTTCAGAATTATGATGCTGGACATGCTCACATAATATGAAAGGTCTTTCCTGGGACTCTGATGATTTTCTCTGGAGGCTACTGTGATTTCAGACTCCTCTAGACATTTAGGAAAGATGCTGCATTTCCATTTTATGATGCTCCTATCTGAATACGTGCTGTGGATTCTATCCCTGAACACATTTCTCTTTATGAAGAAGCACACCCTCATTTTCACAGCTCTGTGACCTTTCATTTGTTATTTATGAGCTTTTGCAAATCTAATACCACTCTGACAGATTTAATTTCTGCTCTAAATTACCTTTGCATGAGTTACTCAACTGCTGGTTTTACTCAACTGCTGCTACATTCCAAAACAGAAAAAAAAAAGTTTGAGATCTATTGGACTTTTTTCTTCCTTGGAGAAAGTCGAGAAGAGCTTTATTCTGCATTTTAACTCCACAAAAGATACTGGCTAATATGAAGCAGTATTTCTACAATAATCATTAAGGCAAAGTGACAGCCCCATAATGCAGATCAAGTTTTACAAATGTATATGCTAACTGCTATTTGATGTTGAGTCTATAAAATAAGAAACTCTCACTACTTAACCTAGTAAAAAATAAGTACTTCTGGAACCTGCACTGCCATAAGAACTGTATAGTAAAAGCTAAAATCTCAGTGCTAAGTCAACATATTAACAACTGTGAAGTACAGACCTAAGCCAAATCTAAATATGCTTCAATGGTCTTTAAACTGAGATCACTAATGAGAAGAGAAAAATCAAATTCTGAGCCTGAAATAACATTACACATCTTGACTTAATTCTAAGTATATACAATTTGGTGGTGATTTAATGACCCAAAAGAGTTAACTCAGCTCCTGAAAGTATAAACTGAAGAACTATCTTCATAAAACTAAATCTACTTAAGTATATCATTCAGATCATAGGTATATTTCTTGCTATTTAGAAGTTGCCCAGAAGATAGGGTGGTTTTAAAAGATGCTTGAAAATTCTTCAATGTAAATCCACTGAGAGGTGGCATCTATAGCCTCTGCCCCTAAAATTGGGTCAGCTTGTTAATCAGCTGACCAGAGTGTGGTGGCAAGAAGCTGTGCAAATCCCCAGGGTAGGTCATAGAAGGTGATGCAACTTGCACCCATCACTGTAGGACATTCATAGTGAAATCTGGAGATGCCATCTGATCTCAGTGCCATAGAGCAACCACACTGTAAGGGAGCCCAAGAAGTCCACAAGGAGCTACTGAGACTTCATGACGAGTTGAGCTGCCCAGCCAACCCCAACTTGTCACTTCTTTCCTCATTCCAGCTCTGCCATAGCCTGATTACAACTGAACAGAGAATTCCCAGGTCCCTTCCACATTCCTAGCTCAAGGAAAGTATGAACAATAATAAAATGACCATTACTGTTCTTTAGCCATCAAATTTTGTGCTAATTTGTTAAGCAGAAATCCTGGAATATCAGGCAGTAATGCCAAAGAGCAAACAATGAATTTTAATTCAACTCATGAAGATAATTTCATTTTCTAGGGCACAGAAAATGATTTCAGCAACTCAAATCAAACAGGCTGTACCTAAAGCTGAGCCTAGGAATGAAAAGGGAAAATTATAATGTCTCTTGAACTACTCAGTCCACACTTAACTGTTTTGAGGAATTTCCTTCCTCAGCTGTGCTTTGCCTTTTATATGATTCAAGTGTAGCTTGAGTCTTCCCAAACTATGGTCATTGGCAGCTTTGTAATAATTCCCAGACAGTCTCTTTGCCCACTGTTCCAGAAAACGACCCAATAGAGTAAGGAAGTACCTCTGTGGAGCCATGACTTTCCAGGGAAAGATGCCATTCCAATTGGCTTAGCGCATCTTTTCCTGAAACAACTGCATCGTCTCCACTGAAAGCACATGGTTTGAAAGCAGGGAGGAACTGGTATCTGACAAAAAATCTAGATGTCTCCAAAGAAGAGTCTGACGCTGAGAGTGCAAAATAACACAGATGTATGCTACAATTGACAATATAACCTTTGAAATAACTTATTGGCCCAGAAGTACAAAGTGAAGTTAGGGTAGCTCAACTGAATACTACTGCAAATGCCAAGGGTGGGCACATTACCTATTGACATGATTTTATTCTCTTAAAACTAGAACATCATCCCATGAAAACTTTGCAAATCAAAATGTAAGGTTAAAAGGATGAAGACAGTTGTAGCGAGCATTTATGAACAGTTCTTCCATGCATTTCTCCCTTCTGATGGAAATGTCTTCTGCTGTCCCCAGTCATGTGCTGCTGTTTAGGACCATCAGGCTATCATCCAGGACCCGTACTGACCATTAGCATCTGCATCAGGGTTGAACATCTCTGATCAGCTAGGCAAACAGAAGTTCTTCTGAAGAATTTCGCAAATCAGAATGAGATATAGATTTTCATCTTGCTGTGGTACAAGATCTCAAGATATGAGGCTCAGGAATAGCTATATGTCATGATCCTCCCCATGTGAAATAGGAAGAAGGTGAAGATTTCTGGCTAAGGGAGACAGAGATGAGAAAGAAATAGAAAGTGTTCCAACTACATTCAGCTCTTGCCTCTCAGCCAATTTTTACTGTTCCCTTAATTGTTATAGTAGCTTCAGTATCCATCAAACAAATACCAAGTTTGTCCAACATAGTCTAAGTTGGTTTTCTGTCCTCAGCAATCAGGGGCTCTAGTTCAAGTATTTCAAAAAAGTCTATCCATCAGCTTAAATTTCCCTATGCTATGAATGCTTTTTATCTCAATAATTCCTTAAGGCTTATCAGCTAAAGGTTAGAATTGGCTTCTAAAATTGTCAATAATGAAGAACTTTCCAGAAATGACTCTTTCTGGATTTCACAGACGCCAGTGTTTCATTTCCAGATCTCCAGGGAGACAGCTGTTCATACATTCTTGATCTGAATTAAAGATTTACTTGCACAAATGATAATGCTTTTAAAAGGTGTTCATTTCTTTTTCTGGCACCCATTGGCAAGGCTACAGTTACAAGGAAAAAGCTGCCTTCTTTGCCTTACCTCAATCTGATTTAGTGGTCAACTCTATCAGAAAAGCTGCAGTTCCTTAAGGAGTAATGATATGTGAACAAGTATGCCAAGGAGGATCTTCACATTTTAAAGGATTTCATATTTACTGTGGGAGCTACATTGCTTGCTGTTTCCTCTATCAACTTGAAGGTCCTTGAGAACTGGAGAGAAAGCAGTGTGTTGAGAGTAAACAGTAGGAGGGGATTGGAGTGGGGGGAAATCTTCAAACAGGAAAGGTACAGTGTACATTCCAGTTATATGCATATACTTTTTGTTTTGTGTGTGTGGCACTGGCATTTGAACTGAGGGCCTTGTTAATGCTTTGGCAAGTGCCCTACCACTGAGTTGCATTCCCAGTGCATTATTTTTCTTTTAATTTTGAGACAGGGTTTCCCCACATAGATCAGGCTGGCCTTGACCCCATGCCAATCCTACTGCCTTAGCCTTTCAAGTTCTGGGATTACAGGCTTGCACCATTATTCCCAGCTAACATGGGAAATTTTTGCTTTGATGTCTTTTTTTGTGTGTGTATTTTAGTGAAGGGTCTACAGGGTGTTCAGGGTCTCACTACTAAGGTGGGCTCATACTGATCCGCCTGCTTACAGCCTCCCAAGGCATATGCCAGCACATTCAGTCTCAATTACAGTCTCAGAGTACCTCAGGGGCAGGGCCAGCATGGCAGGCCCAGGGATCAAACCCCTTACCCCTACCTGCTTACAGGCACTTTAATCTACTGAGCTATTTGGCCGGCCCCTTCTTTGCTATCTTTTATTGAACTTTTTTATCTGTCTTATAATATCTTATTTTCATTTTAGTTTTTCTGGAGATGTTTATCACAGACACCTTCCAAACATGTAGAAGTATAAAATGTTCTCAGAAGCAATATCATAGCTATATGTGAATTAAATGAAAGTAATATCTGCTCTCGTATATAAAGTAAACAATTTTCAAACATAATATTTTGACTATTAGGCATATGGTGTCAATCTCTTGATCAACAAATGGCTACAAAGAAAGAACATTCTCTGAATTTAGAGTGATACATTCATCCTTCTCCTACTGATTTCCAATGTTCCCAAAACTTAGGAACATGAAAAAAGTACTGCCACTGATCAATTATAAAAAGATGCTGCCTGCTGTGAATTGAAGGAAATATTTTGCACTATTTGGACCAGGCTAAGAGTATTTCACAGTGTTTTAGGAATCTGCTTTGGCTTAAAAGCCTGGTGTGAAGATTCTGTTGGAGGCCTGAAGCATACTGGCCCTTCCTGTCATCCCTCCAAGCCCCCTGGTGGTGCGATGCACATCCACAGTAAGTGTGCTTAGTCCCTACTGAGCCTCTCATGTGTCACCTGAAATTCAAATGTAAATGAGCAACTCTGACACCTCTGACCTCTTTATGAAATACTCCTCCTATCTCTTTATATTAACTAGACTCAACCCCCAAGAATAATCCAACTTCCTTTTAGCTGTCTACAATAGAATGTCCTCTCTCCCAGGCTCCATCCTGATCCTGAAGACAACAGAAGGCCACAATTTCTGGGGGAAAAAAAAGGCAAACAGCCAATAACAAAACAATGGTTTATATAAAATCCCTATGACTGAATTATTATTTTTTAATTATTGGTTAGGTTCCTTGGCAGATGACTTCTAAATGTTAGCTGCTGTTTCTCATTTGATAAAGAATATGTTTTTTAAAAAAAATCTATTCATGTACTCTGAGGCAAACTGCTGATACCTTGAGCTATGCACAGGATACCTCAACAGCTCCAAGTCCATCATGGCTTCATTTTTTTGAAAGTGTGTGAGTATTGGCTAAAGCACCCTAATCTATAACTTCACTTTTCAAGCACATTTAACAATTTAGTGCAATTATTTAGAGAAGGAAAGATTTCCTCATTGAGTTTGAATAAAACAGAATGTATCCAGTGAGCCTTAATTCTGTGTTATTGAGTAGGACTTTGTTATTGGAAAAGCACCATTTTGAAGTTTAAGGTGAAAGAATGCACTGTAGAAGCCAGAAAGACTGATACTTCTGCCCTGGAGTTAGCAAACCACAAACTGAATTCCCTAAAGTTTAAGCCAGATTCAACCTGTCTTCTTTCAAGCTGTGCTGTTGAATACTGTGTCTCCATGATGAGGAAACGAATACAGAAAACTGATATTGAAGAGCTGTGCTCATTGCGTTGACTATACCTGACCACCTGAAAGCCTCTTGAACTGTTCGGATCAGGGAGTTTTGAAAGATTTGGACATGTAGGCTAGAGGGCTATTAGAAGTACTTGATAGGTAGTGTTGATTCTCATCCAAGCTCAGAAGCACAAGATCCTAATAGGAATGCAGAAGTAGTACAAATAAGAATAGCAAAAGCCAGGCTCAGGAGGCTTCAGTTAGTAAAAAGTACTCCTTTGGCATCTGGACCAGAGGTCATGTGTGTTTACACTGCCGGAAAACTTGTGTATCCTTTGTCGATATAATAAGACTTAGACTGAGGTTAGGGGTGGTAACCTAATTAATCTGACAGAGGAAATCTCAAGATGGCCCAACATTCAGGCCATAACATGGGTGCTGCTGGCTGCTTTTATTCAGATTAATAATGAGAATGAAAATCAAACGGCAGAACTGAAAATTTTGAAAAATTTTAATATCTGACCTACTAGCAATCTTGTATAAACTTAGGGCCAAAGGAGGTCTGGTTGCTGAAGAGATTAATGTCATTAAAAGGAAACCAATTACTACACACAGAGACTAGAGAAAAATACCTTGAGGGAATCTCAGAAATCAATCAGATTGCAGACTCAAGGGTATAAAAGAATTAACCCGTCATTTCAGAAGTATACGCAGGACCTCTAATCAAGAAGGGCCACCTATGGAATTGCTTGCCTTGGACTCCTTTCACTTTGCTCAGCCATCCCGGTGCTTAGAGTCCACTGAAGCCATGATGCAAAGGGGCCTAACCACTGCGTTCACTGACAGCAAACCTTTGCACTGTCCACATGATGCTACTTTTGATGGCATGCAGAGTACAAGAGTTGTGATGTTAGGGAGACCTCTGCTTTTATTTCAAAACAAGGCCTAAGAGGCCAGACAAGGAGCCCCTGAGAGGACAGTGCATGAACCGATGGAAGTGAGCTGGGGGCAGAAGGTTAGACATGCTGGAAATATCGAATGTCTGTCAAGGAAACCTGAAGCTGAAGGGAAAAGCCAGCCTAAGAGACAGGCCACATGGCTGCAATAAGAAGTCCATCAGAGTGGGCCCAATTGGGGCCCACGGAACTCGCATCTCACCCTCACATGCTCTGGGTGCCAGACATCCAGCAAGCATGACTTTCAGTCTTACTTTAGTTCAGCTCTTCTCTATCTCTTATTCCTCCCTTTTGGGGAGGAATACCCTGTGCCACAGTAACTTTGTATTATGTATCTTATTTATTTTTATAGAGATTCTCAACTACAAGTTTTCCTTGAGGAGCAGAAGAGGCTTGGACATGAATTTATGAAAAATGTTGGAACTGCTGATACTTTGGGGGAGGAGTTATTGCATTCTCACTTGCAGTCAAGGTATCTGTATTATACCAGACAGAATTGTGAACTTGCTAGTGTCTTTATTTGGAGATTAAGTACAGCTTAAGGAGATCTGCTTGGGTACAAAGTTAACAAAGGGTGATTCATGACCATCAATTCTCACTTGTTAGCATCATAGGATGAATAAATGCATAGGAGATTAGGAAAGCACCTTCGTGGGTGTGTCATGGAAGCATGACCTTGGGTACTACATATGGTCCTTAACCCATCCCAGTGTGCTTCACCTGGTCTGCTTCCTGGGGACCATGAACTAAGCACCTTCACTCTGCCACCTCCTGGGAGCCAGTCAACTATGAACTGAATGCCCTAAAACTATGAGCCTACTGAAACCTCTCTTTTAACTCATGGTGTTTGGTGTTTGATGAGAAAGTTGACTGATATGGTTCTCAAAGGGCAGGACAGTAATGCTAGCAATGCAGACATGTAGACTTTAAAGGTTTCCTTTAAGTGAAAGGTAAAAGTGCTCCATGGAATAGGGGGAAAAATCATAGGCTCAAGTTGCTACAACTTAGAGAAAAATGAAATTTTCTATCAGTGAAGCTATGAAAAAGAAAAGAGAAATCCATGCCACCTTTGCTCTTGCAACTGAGACTGCAAACATTATGGACACAGCAGGTGATAAGCGCTCAGCTAGAAGGACAAAGGCATTAAGGGCAGAGTTCAGCCTATCCCTGGAATGCATCCCTGTGGATGGGGTGGGAGGAAGGCTGGTAACACTCGGAGGGAGCAGGTGCAGGGAGAGATGCTAGTCAAAGGGTCCAACATTTTACTTGGGAGTAGGTTCTGAGGGATCTTGTACAGCACAATGACTCTACATAATACTGAACTGTATGTTTGAAAACTTCTTAGAGTAGAGTTTAAATGTTTTTACCACAGAAAGAGGATAAACATCTGACATAAAGACACTTAGCTCGATTTAAATATTCCATGATGTGTATATACATACTTCAAAAATTACATTGTATGTCATAACTATATACAATTTAACACTAAATAAATAAACATTACATAATAAACAAATAATAAGGAAAATTTGAAAGTGCCAATGCCAGAAGAATACTGATAATGGAAGTGGTGAGGTGGAACCTTCTGGGAAACTGATTGCAAGTCCTGCTCCTAATTCTATGGATGTGATTATGCATTCTTTTCCTTAAGGAGGGTTCCACTCTAAATACTTTGATCAGCCAACTTTAGCCAGAATAATATGAAAACTATTTTTGTATTAGTGATATTATACTTGCTTCTTTGAGATGGATCAGGCTAATTTTAAAAATGCATGCATTCACTCTAGAATGAGGCCACAATAAGAGTGAGTGCTGGTGGGATTTCGGGTGTGAGTGCTGGTGGGATTTCGGGCGTGAGTGCTGGTGGGATTTCGGGCGTGAGTGCTGGTGGGATTTCGGG
>PVKA01000618.1:164131-189027 GCA_004027165.1 Ctenomys sociabilis | reverse complement strand
TTGCGACATGAGCCTGTTACGCCCCCTTTCCTCCCCACATGTTCGCAGGGTGTAAGGCAAGGCACTGCAGGGAGGCCTACGAGGTTTCCAGTTCTCGGAGCCTCCAGAGAATACGCTTGATTGCATGTGGGTTGGTGCCCAAGAACCCACCTCAGTAAAAAGGCACCGGGCGGCGCGGGTGGATCTCGCGGGGATCACTTGCAGGGTCCATGTCTTGCGAAGGCCCCCTTTACATAATGGGATCAAGCCTTTGTTCTCCCCTGCATGATAATAAAACAAAAAGGGGGAGATGTGGGGAGCAAGTGGAGGGCCGGGCCTTAAGACGGCGCCGAGGCCGCCTCGGGGGATTTCCGCGGACGTGTTCTTTAGCTGTAACATCACCTAATAAGGTAAAGACAGGCGCTGCCTAACCAAGGCACTCCCTGTCAGCCTAAGAGGAAACGCCAGGTGGCAAGTGGGGATTGGCTGAGTGAGGGTACTAAAGGGCTTGACAGGAAGTGCTCGGGGCAGCCGCAACGCCATGTAAAGAAGCACAATAAAGAAATCTGTGTGTGAAGGAAGGACCGGTGGTCGCGTGTCATTCTGCAGGCGGGAGGTGCGCGACAGAGAGGGGTGAAGCAGCAAGCTGCAGTGGATGCAGGCTTCCTGCATCCAGACAAACCTCTGAACCCATGCAATTAACCTCAAGTTTATTCTGCATATCTCCTTGCCTTCCTCCACATTTTCTCTGAAAATTTTAACCACATAAATTATATATCAATACATTCACATTGGAAAACACTTATAAATATGAAGAAAACTTTAACCATATTCTTAGAGAGGAAGGCTGCATATGCTCCAGTGTCCCGTTCAGCGGGTCAGTCAACGCACATCACCTAGGGGAGGAGAGGGGACTGAAGAAGACAAAGAACACGTGCGTGAGAAATGGAGACAAGACAGGATTCTGATCAAGTCTTGTTTATTCAAGGAAGCGATATAGCTTATATAACAGAGGGAAGGGAAGTCAACATCACTAATGATGTAGGTATATTAGGGTGTAGGTATATTAGGGTAATGCTATAGGCTAATAATACTCAGGTGATCAACTAAAGGAGCACGTGACAGGAAGTCTAACCAAAGGAATACGTGGAAGGAAGTCATGACGCAGCAATTCTACAGGAAGTGTAACTTATATCCATAAAAGGAATAGAAACGAAGGCTTCCGGGCTACGGTGCCCTCCACACTCCAGGACATGCCTTTAAAAATATATTTTACCTTCCCTCTGTCTTTGATTGACACAGTCATCATGAGGTTAGACATAGTCACACCAGATGGCTCAGGAGACCTTTACATTGGCCAAAACAAGCTTTCGTCATGGGCTCATCTCAGCTGACTTCACCCCACAGTCAGTAAGGACCCCCTTCCGTACCTGTGATCAGGCTATGGCAGTACACAGTGAGCCAGGAGGACAGTGTCATGCATGAGTCTACCTCTTCTTCTAAATAAGTGATCTTTTAAAACCCTTAAAGCTCACCTTTTGCAGTGTCCCCCTTCATGCTGCAGCATAAACCCTAATCAGACCTCGTTTAGGTGATATGCTTTCATGATTTCTACTAGAGTAGGCTGGGATGGCAACACTAAGAGCTGGCAATACCAAAGGCCACTGGCACCAGAAGCAATCAGCGAGTGAATAACCCTGAATGTACCTAGCAGTCAGAGAATGATGGAGAACAATGAAGAGAGGCCAGAGCTGCCCTCTCTGGCCACTGGAAGCGATCCCAAGGGCACCAGTGGCTGCTGAATCTCAGGGGTGAGAAGGGCTGCTAAGCCTAAGTGCTGATAGCCACTGACACTTGAAGGTCAGAGCTGTTAATGTCGCAACACTGACAATTCATAACTTCTACCTCAGTTGTGCAGAAGAACTCTCAGGCAGTTGGCAGCACTTCGCTCCACTCTAACTTTCCCAGAAATAATCATGGCTCGTCAATGGTGTGCAAATCAGCTTTCTTTGAGTATAATAAATGCCTAAGGTATAATCAACTTACGAAAACTAAGTTTCATTTTGGCTCACAGTTCTGAAGGTTTCAAATGGTGTGTGATGAGGTCGCAAATTGCAGCAGGAATCCATGAGAGTGTTCACTGTGTGGCCAGGCTTAGTGTGCGGGAGCGAGAGACAAGGACTTTATCATCCCACTTGTGGCCCACCCCCAACTACCTGAAGAAATCCCACTGGCCCTCACCTTTAAAGATTTCACCACTTCCCCAGAGTGACAAGCTGGGCATCAAGCTTTTAATCCATGGGCTTTTAGAGGTCATTTAAGAGCCAAGTCACAACAGACAGATATTCTAAAAATTGTTCATTTACATACTTACTGTTGTACACACACACACACACACACACACACACACACACACACACACACACATATGCCTTTTACATCACTGGTTCATACTTTATCTTCTAACAGATTGCTGTTTCTATTTGATGAACTTTCTGAGGAGCCCTGGCCTAAATTTCCCCCTGCTTCTGTCTCAGGCCAGACCTACAGCTCCCCATGTGGCCCTGAATGGCTTATGATGTCTTCTCTCAAGAAATAGGAGTCAATTCTTCTTTCAGGGATGAAGAGAAAACAGCCAAGCAGTGAGTGCCAGCCACTCTGCTTCTTCTGTACAAAGTTTCTAGAATCTGGAAAACAGTATTTTGGAGAGGAATCAGTATGAGAGGAGAGAACACAGGGACCTAGCAGAACAGAAAAAACTGGATTAATTGACCCAGAAGAAATGGACCACAGCTGCACCAGTTGGGAATCAAACTGAAAATACCATCTTTTCTTCCCTTGGAGAAGCAGAGAGCTGCACCAGAGCGAGAATTTTGGGCAGTTGCTGAGGGCAGTAAGCACATGGCTGAGCGAGCAGCCCTCCAGTGTCAACAACTCATGAGTGACTGCAGGACAAATGCCAAGCACAGCGTCCCAGTGCTGCACAGAGCAGAAGTAGGCGTAGCAAAGGGTTGCGGGTTTGAACCTGGATCCCAGAGCAGGCTCTCGGCTACCTCACCCTGCTGAGTTCCCAGAACGCATGGGAAGGACAGTTGTCGGATGGTGCTTGGGAGAGCTGCCCGCAAGGAGTCTGGCCGAGAGGCAGGGTGCAGTGATTGCAGTCCGAGAGCCTGCACTCAGAAGCCAGTGCCAGCCTGAGCCGCTCAGGGCCGGAAGCTCACCCTGGCACACCGTCCCCACTGTGAGCAGATCTGCACGCCCAGAGTGCTCAGAGTGCCAGCAGCCGCCGACCTCCATCATGTGCACAGATGCATCCTGCTCCGGGCTCAGCTGCTTACCCGGTTTGCGAGAAAAGGTGCCACCCGCCCAAAACAATAGAAAATTTTCTCTTAGTATTCATAATTTGGTTGTATTATATTTTTCATCTTCTACTTCTATTGTACTGTTGTAAATTCTTTTTGTTGTCGTTGTTCCTGCCCTGTACCTCCTTTCTCCATCTACACATTTTTTCCACACTTTTATTCCATTATTTTACATCTTGCTCTATCATGGTCACGTCTGTGTGCTTTGCCTACTACTTTTTCTTCTGTCTCCCAGTGTCGTTTAAGGGAACTCGCCTCTGCACATTCATATCCCCTCCTGCTTTCACCCATACGTCTTCACCTGACCTCTCTCTCCATGTTTTATTCATTCTCTATTTTATTTTTCTCTCATCTCACTTTTCAACCGTCTCTCTTAAGCTTTTCCCCAAAATTTAGAGACCCAATCCAGAAATGGGCATCTGAGATGAACACACTTTTCTCAGAGGATGAAATTGTAGAAGTGAATAAATACATGAAAAAATGCTGCACATCACTAGCCATCTGTGAAATGCAAGTTAAAACAACACTGAAATATCATCTCACCCCACAAAGAATGACTATTATAAAGAAATCTACCAACACACAAATGTTGGAGAGGCTGTGGGGAAAAAGGAACCCTTCTCCACTGCTGGTGGGATTGTAGATTGGTACAACCATTATGGAAATCAGTGTGGAGACTCCTTAAAAAACTAGAACTTGAAATCCCGTTCAAACCAGCTATCCCTCTACTGGGAATTTTCCCAGAGGAACTGAAAACATCATATCATAGATATATGTGCACCTATGTTCATAGCAGCACAATTTGTGATAGCTGAATCTTGGAAACAACCAAGATGCCTGTCACATGAGGAATGGTTGAAAAAGATGTGGTATCTTTATACAATGGAGTATTACTCAGCTATAAAGAATGATAAACTTGAAGCATTTATATTGAAGTGGATGCCACTTGAAGATATATTCATAAGTGAAACCAGACTTACATGTGTAAAAATCATATAGTCTCCCTAGTGTAAGAACTAAAAAGAAGAAATGCAAAGATATAACACAATTAAAAGGAAAGCAAGAACTTAAGGATTAAACAATAAAGAGGGCAAGGAGAAAAGCTAGGAAACACGACAGGGCAAAAACATACGTTTATAAGCATGTTTAAGGCAATGATCCTGAGAATGTTCAGCAGGTTTTTGAAACTAGCAGTTATTTGGTAGGATTCTCCTCAAACTAACTACATGCTGATACCTATGAACTAAGCAACTGCATTGAATAACAATGTCTAATACTAGGGCCATGCTTGGGATGCCTGTCATTCTGGTCTTCTAAATACATACTGCTTGTCATGTCATATCAGTTACTGCTATACTGTCTCTCAAGTAAATGTTTGTTTTGAAAAAAGGGCAATAAATAAAAACAAGAGACAAGAAAAAATTGTCATAGGACTGTCCTGCTACAATTCTGTATATGATTAGATTTCTAAACTTCTGTGTAAAAATATGTAATTGTATACCAATCACAGAATGTTTTCCCATTTTTTGTAGCTTTCCATTTTCCATTTCTAAACATAAAATGCCAAACCCTTAACATCAATAGGACCCTTTGCTCTCCTCTCCTATGTCCTCCTGCTCATACCATGCAACAGAGAATTTAAATTTTGTATTCCTTCTTTTCTCTTTCTCTTCTCTGCCCTGTTCTAGCATGACATGGTCCCTCAAGCCCCTGGGATTTTGTTGACTGGGTCTGTAAAATTACTGGATTTTTTTTTTCCAGAAGTGTTCAAAAAGCTTGTATTTAAAAAAAAAAATTTTTTTTAAAGGCACATTAAATCAATTCTCATAAGAGTAGGCAGGGTTCAGGAGGAGGAACAAATGATCACCCCACTTTACCCAACATGCACTTGTGTCATTTTTCAAATTTACAGAGATTTCATTTCTAGTCCCCTTTTTTCTCTTCTGAAAGAATTTCAAACTCACCATGTTAAACAAAGTTCTTGGGGTTAGGGCAGCTGTGGATGTGACCGAAGATTTACTAAAGAGCCGCTCGGCTGCTTCAAAGTACCGGTTTCGTCAACCGTTTTTACTGGTGGAGTTATTTTCTTGGTCAGATAGTGATCCCAGCCACGAATAATATTGCCATACATCTGAATGTCTTCCAGGCAGCTTCCTTCAAAAGCATAGATTTTCCTCTCCTCCTTTCATGCAAATTCTACTAAGCACATAGTTCTTCTTAACACCAGGTAAAGCCCCTTTCTCTCATATCTCATCCTTGCCACCACAAAATATCCTGTGAAAATTCTCAAAACTAAGCTTGCAAGTCAACTGAAAGTACTCCAGTAAAATCATAGCCCACATGAATCTTTTCTCATTTACCACTATTTCCCCTTAATACCTAGGACCACTCATCCACCTGCTTCCCGTTCCCCCCGCACCCACCTTGCCTACTTCACTGCAATCACAAGTAATAAACTGCTTGAGCATGCAAGGAGAACAGACAAAGGGCCCAGAGTAACTGTATAGGACAGAAATGGTCCCTTGCCTGTGAGGTGCTAGCAGTACAAGGAGAGGAGTTAGGTCACTGGGCGTCTCATTTTCATCATGTAAACAGCTCGACCACCAAGATGTTCAATGTACCTAAAACCCAGAGAACTTTCTACAAGGAATGTGGCAAAATGGCCCAGTATAAGAAGGGCAAGGATTCTCTGTACACCCAAAGAAAAAAGTGCTACGATCGGAATTAGAGTGGCTATGGTGGGCAGATGAAACCCGTCTTCCAGAAGAAGGCTAAAACAACAAAGGAGATTGTGCCGAGCTTGAGTGTGTGGATCCCAACTGCCGATGGAAGAGAATGCTGGCCATTAAGAGATGCAAGCGCTCTGAACTGGGAGGAGACAAGAAGAGAAAGGGCCAAGTAATCGAGTTTTAACCTTGCACAAATTTGTTGAAGCTATAGAAAGATTAGCTGCAGGAAAATGAATATAGTAGTAACCATGAAGAAGAAGTAGAAGGTGAAGCAGAAGCAGAAGCAGAAGCAGAAGCAGAAGCAGAAGCAGAAGCAGAAGCAGAAGCAGAAGAAGAAGAAGAAGAAGAAGAAGAAGAAGAAGAAGAAGAAGAAGAAGAAGAAGAAGAAGAAGAAATAATGGTGGAATATTGAATCTTTGGAAGCTATTATAAATAGAAGCACCTGTTCAGCAAAACAGGGACAAAACTGAAATTCCACCAAGCGTGATGGTACACACATGCAATCTCAATACTTGGGAGGCTGAGGCAAGAGGATCACTATGAGTTCAAGGCCAGCCTGAATTACATAGTGAAATCCTGTCTCAAAAAGCCAAAACAGGGTTGGCCAGACAGCTTAGCGGATTAAAGAGCCTGCGTAGGCTGACACTGGGAACAGGATTCCATCCTTGATTTACCATGCCAGCTTTGCCCTGGGTGATTGAGACTGGGCATGGTGGCACATGCCTGTAATCCCAGCACTTGGGAGGCTGAAAACAGGAGGATCACTGGGAGTCCAATTTATGTAGTGAGACTCTGTAGACCCTGTACCACATTTAAAAAAAGTGTTTTAAACATTTTTCAAAAGGGGGGAACTGAACCAAAATCTCACAACAATTACACTCAATATGTCCACAATAAATTTCTTTGGAAATAGAGTTTTAAAATTGGGCAAGCTAAAAAATAGTGAAGAGAATTTTTTTAATGTATTTGGTACAGGGTCTCACTTCACAGCTGAGACTCACAGTGGTCCTTCTAGCCTCCCTAGTGCTGGGATTACAGGTGAGAACTACCATGCCTTGTCTAAAACAGTGAAAAATTTGAACAACAGAATCAACAACGGTATGAAATCCTTAAAAATATGTCAGACAGAAATATCTGAAATAAAAAATAAGATTCATACATTGCAGAAATGACTGATGGGAATACAGAGATAGGTCAACTAAACAAATTAATAAAGAAATTTCAGAGCTGAACCTCACCCTTGAACAGATGAATGTATTAGATATATACAGAATATTCCACTTCTCCACAATAGAGTATCTTTTCTTTCAGGAGCCTATGATACTTTTTCCAAAATAGATTACATACTATCCACAAATCCTGCTTAAATAAATATAGAAGAATTGAAATCGCCTAATGCAAACTCTAAGTATTACCCGGATCCCAATATAATGAAAATAGAAATCAATGACAGAAGAGATGTCAGAAAAAGCAAAAGCTGCTGGAAATTAAACCACATACTCCTAAACAACCAGTGGGTCACAGAAGGAATCAAAGAACAAATTTAAAATGTTCTGAAAATTAATGATTGTTCAACTCAATGAAATATCTGGTACACTATGAAAGCATTCCTAAGAGGAAAATTCATTGTAATAAATACTCATTGCAGTCATTAGGAAAACACAGCAAGCCCACATAAGTAACCTTATAAGAAATTTTAAGGTTCTTGAGAAACAACAATAAACCAGTCCCAAACTGAAATTAAGGAGAGAAATTATAAAGAAGAGAAAATAAATCAATGAAATTGAGACTAAATAGTATAAAAATAATAATAAATCAAAGATCTGGTAGCCAGACTCACCAAGAGAAAGAGAGAAACTCACATGAATACAGTTAGACACAAAATCACAACAGACACTGTCAAAGTGCTGAAGAGAATAACTACTTCAAAAAATTATATTCCAACAAATTAACAAATGTTGAACAAATGGAGAGATTCTATTTTGTACATACAAACCACTGAAAATAAACCAATAATAAACCAAACACAAGCAGTGAAGTACTCAAGACTTGATGGAGTCACAAATTCCACAAAACCTTTAAGGATATTATGTCACCAATATTCCTCAAACTCTTCAAAGAAATGGAAAAGGACAAGTGCTACCAAATTCACTTACAGAGGCCAGTATCACTCTGATTCCCCAAACCCAATAAAGATGAAACTAAAAAAGAGAGCTGTAGGCCAATCTCCCAAATGAACACCGATGCAAAACTTCTCAATAAGATATTAATAGATATAATGAAGCACATTATAAAAAAGATGATACATTACGATCAAGTAGGTTTCTTCCCAGAGGTGCAAGGATGATTTACCACTTAGTCAATAAATGTAATACGTCACATAAACAGAAGCAAGACCAAGAACCATATGATCTTATCAATAGATACAGAAAAGGTTGTCAACAAAATCCAACTTTCCTTCCTTCATGACAGAAATCCTGAGGAAAACAGGTATAGAAGGACCATACATGTATATGATAAATGCTGTTTATGACAACCCAATAGTCAGCACCATACTAGTGGGGAAAACCCAAAAGCATTGCCCCTAAACTCAGGAACAAGACAAGGATGTACACTACTACCTCTTCTATTCAACATGGTATGATCCAGAGCAACCCAGAGAAAGAAAAGGGATGCATATGAAAAGAACTCAAATTATCATTATTTGAAGATGACATGATACTCTACATAGAAGATCCAAAGAACTCGATCAAGAAACTCATAGAATAACCAATCTCAGCAAAGTGGCAGGATATAAGATCAACATACAAAAATCATTTGCATGTATATACACCAACAATGAATGGAATGAAGAGGAAATTAGGAAGATAATATAGTAGCTCCAGGAAAATGAACTACTTAAGAAATAATCTGACCAAGGAAGTGAAAGACTTCTACAAAGATAACTACAGTACTCTGAAGAAGGAGACTGAAGAAGACATCAGAAAATGAAAAGACATCTTCAGTGCCTGCACAGAACTAATAGTCAAAATAACCACCCTTCCAAAAGTGTTATGCACAGCCAATGAAATCCTAATCAAAATGCCAAGAGCGTACTTTCTAGATCTGTAGAAAACAATCCTAAAATTCATGTGGAGCCATGAGAGATCCAGAATAGCAAAAGTAATTTTGAGCAAAAAGAGCAAAGCAGGCAGCATAGCAATAGCTGACTTCAAGCTATATTACGAAGCAATAGTGATGAAAATGGTGTGGTACTGGAAGGAAAATAGACATGTGGATCAACAGTACAGAACTGATGATAAAGAAACCTCCTTAGATGTATTCAACGTATTGATTTCTGTTGGAGGAAAGAGCTTCAGTTCCACAAGTGGTGTTGGGAAAAATGATTATTTGTTTGTGTAAGAGCAAACCTGGACCCTTATCTCTCACCATATACTAAACTAAACTAAAAATAGATCAAAGATCGAAACATTAAAACACAAACATTAAATCTTCTGGAGGATAGAACAGATAATATGCTTGAAGGAAAGGATAGTCTAAACAAAACCTCTTGTTCTGTAAACAACAAGAATCAACAAATGGGATTATATATATATATATATATATATATATATATATATATATATATAGCCAAAAACTGGGCAAGAGAAATGAACATACACTTTCCAGAGTAAGAAATACAAATGGTCAACAAATGTATGAAAACATGTTAACATCCCTGGCCATTACAGAAATGCAAATTAAAACAATGCTAAGATTCTTCCTTACTCCAGAAAGAATGGCAAACTCTAGGAAATCAAACAACAACAAACACTGGCCTAGCTGTGGTGAAAAGGAGCCCTCCTACATTACAAATGCAAACTGGTACAATCATTATGGATATCAGTACAGAGATTTCTCAAAGAAATGAAAGTAGAAATTGCATGGGATCCAGCTATCCCCACCCCCCAGCTAGGTATCTTCGTCTAAGAGCTTAAGACATCGTACTACAGCGATACCAATTTTTAGAGCACACAATTTGTAATAGCTAAATCCCGGCAGCATCCTGTGTAGCTGTCAATAGATGATTAGATAAGGAAAACATGGCCTCTCTCTATAATCGAATACTAGTCAGCTGTAAAGAATGGCATATTTGAGACATGTGTAAGAAAATGGATGTACCTGGAAATTATAATTTTGAGTAAAATAAGACAGACGCACAAGCTTAAATAGCATATAGTATCTTTCATTTGAATAAGGCAAGGTACAAACAAATAAAATGATAAAGGATGAATAGAAAGAGACAAGGGGACAGATCTCTTGAAACAGAGAATTGGTCCAAGAAAACATGGGTGAGGGGGGAGGTGGGGAAGGGGATACAAGAAGAATAAAGATACGCTATGTACAGGAACATAAAATGTGCTACAAAATAATATTAGCAAGCATGAAAAAGGGGATAGGGAACCTAGAAAAGAAGGTGGGAGAGAAATGGAAGGGATTTCTAAAAAAATAAGCTGTAGTATGTAAATATAACCATCCCCAAGGTGACTGCAAACTGCATGAATTGCAAACATGAACGCATTTTATAAAAATAAAAAACTTTATCTTAAAGATTTTTTCATTTTACTTTGCAAATATGCATCGTATGAACATATTTCACAATATATCATAATTTAACAATCTTTCTTTTCAAACTTTTTTTTTTTTTAATTTCAGTGTTACAAAAAGGTTGCCTGTAGGCCTGGTTGCAGATACATGTTTAGGAAACAGACTTAGAAATACAATTTCTGAAACAAAGCTTGTGCTCCGTTTGTTCTCAGTGCAACTCCCAAGCTGCCCTCCAGAGAGGCTGTGCTTCTTCCTCTTCTCACATGCAGGGACTGAGAGCTGTGCCGCCCTCAGCTCAGGACAGCAGGTCTGCACACACGCACTGCTCTTGCCAGAGGCCGCAAGGGCGAAACAGGGCTTTTATTCTTTGCTGCCTCCTCTGAGGGAAGAGAGTCTCTATATGAACCATAGGATGCTCGGGGTCCTTGGAAACACACAAGGTCATGTCCACGAGAGGAGGTGGCAGACGGGAGGAAAATGAAACATTTTCTGCTGTAAATTCACATATAGAAAGGAAGAATCATGAGGTGTGTGTATGGACAGTAGTTGGGATAGATACACTGTGCTTCTGCATAATTCTATGAGAGGCAAAATTTGCACTAATGGTGGTTGGACAGGATATCAGGTCAGCTTCTAGTACTATGGAAAACCACTAGGAAAATAACAAGGTAGAAAGTATTAATTATTGAGTCGTTGATATAATTCAGGTATAAAAAATAAGACATGTAAACAGCTACACTCTCAATTTACTGATAAGAGACATCTGCTATAACAATGTCTGTAAGTATAATATCATGTGTGCACTTTCTATGATACCAAAACATTATGAAAACAGTTTGCAATGTATTAATTTATCAAATCCATCTTGTTAAGGTATCTTAAAACTGTCTCATTGATATTTGTATTTCAATAAATAAAAAAATAAAAATCAAGTCAACCTAAGCGTCTTTTTCTCTTCTGGAGCCTCTTTACATTTTGTAATATCTACGAGGAAACAAGACCTGGAGGTATGCCCGAAGGGCCACATTGGTTAGGGCAAGATTTGAGGTTAAAAAATCTTGGAGCCAACCAGTCAGGAAGGTTCTATTCTATTCAAGAAGAACCAGCAAGCAGAGGATGAAGATGGGATTTAGGCGGAAGTAGCGCGCAGCTGTCAGGGGCGGGCCTTGCTCATGCTTCCTTCATGGTTCCAGAAAGGCCACACTGAGGTTGGGAGAGGCTGTTAGGGGTATCCGATCCACTTCTCTAAGGAAACAAATAACACATAGTGGAATAAATGTCTTTCTTTAATTAGTATTAAAATTTTATGCTAATATTATTTAAATTTTATACTACTTGAATGTACTCTTCTTAGTATAGTAAATTGAAGTTACTCCCTGAACCATCCACATTTTTAAAAATAATGAATGTAGATCTATCCTTGTACTTTCCCTGCTACTGTAAATAAAATGCTGAATTTTAATATAACTATTAAACTTGCAGAATTAAATGGCAAAACGTTGATGCAGAGTCTTATTAGCATCACAATCTGACCAGTCAAGTTGCAAAATCTTTCTACATATGTTTGAACAGGGGAAAAACAAAAGACACTTATGGCCTAATAGTTTCATTGATGTTTCTCTCTTTTAACCTATTTGGATCACCAGAAAAATTTCAATTTCTTTTTTTGGGGAAGTGGAAAGGAAAGAAGGGAAAGAAAAAAGTGGGAAAAGAAGGATAAAATTTTTCTCACTACCCATGATTTTCATATGACCAGCCCTATGGTTTTCTTTATGATTCTTTTCCAAAAGACTGCATCTGAAAATGTATTTTAATTAATTTTCTATAATCTTCCTATCACAGAACTTAGATTTTCAACCATTTATTTTAGCTCTGAAATAATTTTAATCATCATATTATATAGTCGCACAATCTAATTTAAAGTATTGTTAGTACACTGGTCAGGAGGAGATGTAAAACAATAACTAAAAAAAGGAAAACTATTGGATGATTATAAGTGCATTGGATCTTTGTAAAATTTAAGCAAATAATCTTAATTTACAGGCAAAGCTGACATTTCTTATAAGGAAAAAACAGGAATTTGAGGATGATTGTGTTTTATTATGAAACACTCACAAAAAGAAAGAGAGAGAAAGAAAGAAAGAGAGAGAGAGAGAGAGAAAGAAAGAAAGAAAGAAAGAAAGAAAGAAAGAAAGAAAGAAAGAAAGAAAGAAAGAAAGAAAGAAAGAAAACCGAGCTTTGTGAACAGGGAGTCAAAGGGGATCTGAAAAGGGAATAGAAATGGAAAAAACCAAGATATATCATGTACAGAAACAAATTCCCTATAATAATCGTGGTCATTATGTACATCCAAACTGTACCAATAAACTTAAATTTAAATAATATTTCAATTCCCAGCACACCATTAGCTTTCCTTCTTCCTACCATATGCTTATAAGTGAAAGAAAAAAAAAAAAACTACAGATGTTCTGCTTAAATATGTCTACAACGTGCTTACTTGGGGAGTACATACACTAAAATACAAAAGGTCTATGTGTGTATGAAACTAGAGGTGAAAATATTCTGAATTTTTAATACTGCCTCCAAAACAGAAAGAAAATAGTAGCAAGAAATAAAAGTGCTATTGATTGCACACATTTCTGCATGTGGCCTCATGCTAATGACTTTTCAATATGTTTGAACTATTCATTCCAACAAGGAAAATCTTTCTCTTCACTCTCTCATTTCACCAAGAAATAAAAGGGCAGAAGCAAGAACCAAATGGAAATGGTACATTTAAATTGATTTGATAATTAAAGAACTAAAAGGAACTAACCACAGAAAGAGCAAGGAAAAAAAATCATTTTTGACTCGGATTATGGACACAGGCTTTTTATGGGATGCGGCAGGGAAGCTTGGTGTCTTTGGAACTGCAAAGGTGATCTCCCTGGGCTTGAGCATAGCACAGAGGCACTTACGAGTCTCCACTGTATAGCGAGACCCTGTAGACATATATAAAAAAGAACGTAAGGCACTTAGTGATCATATTTCAAGTTGGAGAGTTAAGCAGAGACTACAGAGAAACTCTAGAATCTGGTTTTTAAAGAAAACATCGTGGAACATGTGTATAGTCCTTCAGCAAGGAAGTAATGGGGTCTCATCCATGCTTTATGATCACTTCTGCTGGCAGGCAGAGAATAAACTGGAAGGAAGGAAGAATTAAAGTTGAAAATCCAGCTTGGAGGGTGTTACAGTAATCAAGGTGAGGGCTGACCGCATCCTGAAGTGTCATAGGAAGAGAAATGGAGACCAAAACTAAAGGCAAAAGACGTTCTGGAGGGAGAATTGACAATATTTGCTGATGGCTCACAGCTGGATGAGAGATAGGGCGGCACTGCCTGTGCTGCTCATGTCTCTGGCTTCAGTACGCACGTGTATGGTATCCCATTTACTGAAATGGAGAGGGCTGGGATGGAGAGGAAAGGGCAAGATTTGTGGGATTAAACCTGGAAGTATTTTGGTCATGAGTTTGAGCTGTCTGTGAGACACTGAGTACAGGTTTGTTTTGATTACTTTTGTCTCATTGCTGAGGCAAAATACTTGACACTCATAATTAAGGAGGGAAAGGTGTATTTAGCTCACAGTTTGTGGAGGTTTCAGTCCATAATCAGCTGGCTCCAAGGCAGATTGGCAAATGGCAGAGGGCAAGAGTTTGTGGTGGTGGAAAACAGCAAGCTTCCTGCCCCCAGGTGGGTGTAGCACTCTCACCCATAATCCCAGCACTGGACCAGGAGTCAATCAAAAACTCTAGAGGCCGCCCCATGTCTGCATGAAGCTTTGGGAGGGGGCATCTAGACACAGACCATAAGGAGTGGAGTGGTTCAATCTTAGAGGAGAGGCTTGGACTGCACATACAAATCTCAAGCTGATCCACACGATGGTAGTATTCCACTACAGGAAATTATCTTTGAAGCTAGTGCTTAAAAGGAAGAGCAGAGGCCTAAGAATTGAGTGCAGAGGGATATGTAGCATGTAGCTGAGGCGCTGAGAATATCAGCAAAAAAAGGCACAGGAGCTGGGGGAGAAGGACCAGAAGGGGGCATATTGAATAGCTCAAAAATTTGTGTTTTGTGAAGGGAAAAGTGGGTCTCACTATACCTATGTAGGTAGCAAATGTTTAACAAGGGGAGGGGGTGTGAGGGGTGATCTCCCTGGGCTTGAGCAGAACACAGAGGCACTTATGAGTCTCCACTGCGTAGCAAGACCAGATTTGCAGCATCTGCTGATTTTTGTAGTGTGGATACCCTCACTGATTTCAAGCCAACATACTCCCACTGAACCTGGAGTTGGAAAGAGAAACACAGTTAGCTGCAGGATACCATTCCTGTGGGGCTCAAAGAGCATGCAGCTGAGAAGCAGCAGGAGACCTAGACAGGGAGATGAAGACTGAATATGGCAATGTGCATGTCACAGGTGACCTTGATAAATATGACTTCTGTGTGAGGGGGTAGAAGCTAGACAGAAATGAATAGAAAATGGTAATGAGGATATAAAGAAAAGTCAAGGTACAACTTTCCTAAAGAAATGAGTGGATGGTAGTTGGAACGAGAAGAGTCAAATTTTTGAAAATAATAAACTCAATGACATTGACAGTTTTCCCTAATGTACATCAAAGAAGTGGAAGGAATAGGACTTAACTGGGTTTGGTTGACTCCAACATTTGTGACTTTTTAAAAGCTTGGACCATAGAGAAAATGTTTTGTAAGCTAAACAAAATCACAGGTGATTTTTCTTTTATATTTTTCTGTATTTTCCCATATGTTTCACAAAGGGACTAAGTTACTTTATTAATCATAAAAATCCTGTATATCTTTGTATATATTTTCAGACTAAATATCGGGCTACAGCAAAATATGAACTCATTACCTAGTCAAGTGCAACACACGCAGCTTAATTACTAAACAGTGCCACCTAGTGTAAAATGTACATCTCATACAAATATTTAAACTTTTATTCCATTTTACAGCTTGTAAGTCAGCACACATTAAAATACCTGTGAATGAAAATACCTAAGGGTGCTAACTTCAAAACTTAAATTCATAGATTGTAATTCTTAGGTGGTTTCACAACATTAGAGTTCAGCAGGGACTGTGTCCTGTGTTTGCTGCAGTGTTAAGCACACTGCCGTAGCTCGAAAGATAACGAATGGTAGGAGTCAGAAGTGATTTAACTTTTCTATAAAAAATTGAAGGCTCTTACACTGAAATGTAAAATGAGGTACAACTGTTCTTTCTTGTCATCTAGAATAGAGAATGTAATTCTGAATGTTACTTAGAGATGAGGCTGGGTCTTCGGGGACTATTTTTGCCTTTGGCTTTCTATGAAGACACAGCTCTGACGAGACTAAAAATTCTTAGTATAATGGGCAGGAAGGGTGGTGTGTAGACGCAATAGATAAACAAGTTCTTATTTCTAAATTCCAGATTATTCATGTATAAATACAATTACAAGGTTATAGATGCATTTCTGAATTATACCATCAAATTATTTATAATAGCTTGAGTGAATATAAAAAAATCTCATACTAATAGTGTTCAAGATGATCAATATGTGTTTTCTTTTTAATGGTATTTGAATAGAATTACTCTAACATTAAAGTTGAAAAAAGATTTATTGCTATTTGCAAAAAAGTGAAAAAATATTATCTGCAACTGATTGGTACATCAGAAATATGTAAGATTTTCTATAGTAATTGTTATGGTTTATGTCTAGTTGGCCCCCCCAAAGCCTCATGCAGTTATGGGGTAGCTTCTGGAGTTTGTGACTGATTATTATGGGTGTGGGTGCTGCACTTGCCCTGAAGCAGGTAATTCGCATTACAATATAAGGAGGAAAGAGAGGTTAGCTAGGGCCTGAGCTGTGCCTCACTCTTTTCT
The DNA here is from genome assembly GCA_004027165.1 of Ctenomys sociabilis. Lineage (NCBI taxonomy): Eukaryota > Metazoa > Chordata > Mammalia > Rodentia > Ctenomyidae > Ctenomys > Ctenomys sociabilis. The sequence continues at coordinate 172,455 of PVKA01000618.1, read as the reverse complement.
CTCTGCTCTTTGCCGCCACCGGGAAAGTTTACTCTCTGCCATGTGCCATTCTGCCTTGGAGCCAGCTGAGTATGGACTGAAACCTCCACTAACTGTGAACTAAATAAATTTTCCTTCCTTCCCGCCTTCCTTCATTTTGGGTGTCAAGTATTTGTCCCAGCAATAAGAGCAGAGTAACTGAGACAGTAATACCAGTTGAACCAGTGCAGTGTAATCTAAAATAAAGACAAGCATACAAAACTCAGTAGCTAACTTACACAGCAGAAGTAGTTTGTTAGAAAATATAATGAAAGAAGACACCACTTATAATATCATTAAAAAACTACAAAAATAACCCTAGAAATATAAAAGGCACTGTAGCCTGCTGGAATCTGACCATGTGTGGCTTTGAATTTGTTTCACGATGGGTCATATGAAAAGTGAAAGGCCAGCCAGATAACTCAGTGGACTAAAGTGCCTGCTTAGGCAGAGCACAGAGGCAGGGGTTGGATCCCCAGTGTGCCTTGCCACCCCGCCCCTGGGGCACCCTGAATTGGCAATTGAAACTGGGCATGGTACCGCATGCCTGTAATCCCAGTGCTTGAGAGGCTGAAAACAGGAGAAACACTACTAGCCCAATCTACATAGTGAGACCCCTGTAGACCCCATAGACCCTGTACTAAAATTAAAAAAGGAAAAAGAAAAATGAGGATTATATTTGGAACACCTTTAAATTTTTTTTTTTTTGTGACATTCAATAGCACATATAGTTGAATGTCTTACTAGTAAATGGAATTAACAGTGCTAAACTTGCACAGTACAGTATTAAACTTGAATTTATCAAGCATGGCCCATGAAACTGATCAGACTGCCACCTATGGATAGCAAGAAAAAAGAGAGGCCCTGAAATAAATTTATCAACTATCACTGTATCAGACATTGTATTACAGATGGTGGTGGGGTTGTTAGATACAATACAGGACCTGCACATAAATTTGAATTTAGGATAATGATGAATACTTAGCAGGGAACTGATTGTGTAGCACACAGCTATAGTCCCGCCTACCTGGAAGGTTGAGGCAGGAGGAGGACATGGAGCCCAATGAACTTAAATTGTATGTATATGTTTGAGAGAAGGGTGTTTTCTGGCTATATAATTTTGAGACAACCCCCCATCCTCACCATGAAATTTAAAAATGTAGAGTCTCTTGTTCAGAAATTGATAATTTCAAGATAGTAACAGCACCAGCATTGATTAACTCTGAGTGCAGACTACACAGGTTACCTTCTCCATATATATATATATATTAACTGCCTGAATTGATTTAGAACTGAAATTTCTCTAAAGGAAGCTCATTTTTTATTACACTAGAAGAATATGAGTGAATTAAAATTAATGCTATGTTAATATCTTGGTAAGTGGATGCACTAAATCATGAAGAAAATAAAACTATCAAAATATGGACTTTGTAGCCATTCTTGGCAAAGGTTTGGCCTCAAGGCTTTCTCAATGGGTTGCATTAGGGACCCACAGCTTCTTCAAATTATAATCAAAGCTGCATGCATGCACACATGTGTGTGTTTGTATGTATGGTTTTCAGGGGAGAACTTTCCCCTGATTCTCAAAGGAATAAAGAATCCTAAAGATACAGGAACTACTGCTCTATAAAATGATTTCTTTATTTAAGTAAGTCTCAGGCAAATAATGCTTTGCTTTAAAAAGCTTCAGCTGGTAGATGTTTTGAAATTTTTACAAGAAACTATGCAGGTTCTAAAACAACTTTTGTTGCAAGATACAAAAAAAGAAATGTAAAATGAGGAATATAGGAATAAACATGTTCTGTACAAGATCCTACTCAGCAAAATAAAATTTGAAATAATCTATAGTAAACCCTTATGCCATAGCTGTCACTATTATAAAATGTGAAGTTACTTAACTTAAGGGCATAGTAAAACCTATTTTTAATTGTAGCACATCTTGCACAATAATATATAATACTTATTGGACATGTCATGTGCCTGACAGTGTCTTGATAAAAATTTGCAATTCTTTTTTTTAATCATATAAAACTGTTAATTCATGTAATCAATCCTCTCAACAGGTAAGCCCTTTATCATTGAGCTACATCCTCAGTCTCTAAAAACATATTTTAAAATATTATGAGACAGGGTCTTAATAAATTATCCAGGCTGGTATCACACTTGCAATCCTTCTGCATTAGCTTCCTGAGTAGCTGGGATTATATATATGTGGCACCATGTGTGACCAGAAAACTCTTTCACTTGGCTTCTACCTTGATCCTCTGTGGGGGACTATTCAGACTACTGCGAAGCTCAGGGGCATCTAAGGACACCTGAGAATGTGACCCCGATTGTTTGGCACAATTGCACAGTGGGATTCAGTTATGTAACCATGACTTAATGCAGGTAAACAAGCATGCTCAGGCTACAGTACCGTGTGAGAATGTAAGTATGAGATAATGGCCTGTATAAGAATTACACAATAAAGATGCAGGTGGCTCTTGCTCTAGCAGCCCTAGGCTCTGCTCTGCTTCATGCCATCTACTGTTGTTGCTGATGTCTTGCACATGTACGTTCCTGGGACCTCACCAGGAAAATCTTTCTTTGGCTCTCTGAGCAGGCTGACATGCTCTTATCTCCATCTGCCTATACTCCTTAGATAGACTAAACCAATCCCATAACTTTAAATATCATCATAAGTATGCTGATGGTTTTCAAATTTATATTTTCAGCATGGACCTCCTCCTTAAGCCCAGACTTGTATATTCAACTACTTTCATAACCCTTCAGATTTAGTCAGTGTCTGGCCAAGGTCTAGTCAGTGACTCACACAACACTCAGCCAACGTGAACTCCAGATTTCCCTCCTTGAAAACTCCCACTGTCTTCCCCAGCTTAGTAAATGGCAACCCTATTCTTCTGATATCCAGAACAGAAAATCTTGGTGGCATCTCTATCCCGTTTTCCTTTTTCACACTCCACATCAAATCTGTTGGCAAATGGGGTTAGCTTAATCTTCAAAATATCTCCACTTCAATATAGATCCTAATGTATCCATTCTTTAATCCAAGTCACCATGCTCTCTCTTAGCCGGGTCATGGCCAGAGTCTCTTCACAGACCATGAGAGTGAGCCTCTTAGATCTTCTCGCAGGGAAGCATAACTAAACAGTGACATCAGCTGCTGCATTTAAAATCTATTACTATTTTCTCACTGAGGCCAGACTTCTTAAGGGCTCCTCCTCAGCTCATGACAGGAGTAGCAGGCCCATTCCTGAGAGTGGGAGACTTGTCTGGTGGGTGACTTTGCCAAATTTTCCTAAAACTGCACCACAGTCTGGGTCTTCCATTTAACCCTCCTTCCTACTAAGAAAACCACTTCACAGTCAGAAGGTTCTCCAAGCTTATTCTGTCACCTTCCTCGTCTCCTCTCAGAGGCATTCCTCTTATTAAGTCTCTTGGCTAATTGTGGTGGTGCATATTCATAATTCCAGCACTGTGGGAGGCTGAGGCTGGAGGACAAAAGTTTATTAAAGTTAGTGAGATCTTGTCTCAAAATAAAAAAGGCTGAGAATATAATTTGGTGCAAAGGTCCTTGGCTCAATCCCCAACATTTTTTTTTCAGAGTTTGAGTTTTATTGCCACACTGGACAAGCCTTGACAGCGAACTTGTGAAAAGGGTACAGCCGCTCCCTCTGTTGCTGCTCTGTGGTCTTCAGCTTCTCCTCATGCTTGTTGAGCTAGCGGCACATGGCTCGTACGCTCTTGGGCCGCAGTTCCAAGGGCTTGTACTTCTTGCCCTTGTAATATTTCCTGAGGTTTTTTTTCTGGGTCTGGTTGATGACGATGATAACACAGATGATGGATCTTGGAGAATTTGAACACTGAGCCACCTGTCACTTTGGCGACACACAGCTGTGACAGCTCAACCTTCAGGTCATCCAGCTGTTTCAACAACTCATCTTTCCTCTTTCCACAAAGATCCCCAGCCTTAATCTTGGCCATAGTTGCAAAAGCAGCCCCAACATTTTTTTTTTTTTTTGCATGCATAATCTCTTTTGCCGTGTGGAGGATCCAGACTCTTGCAGTCTCCTGATTGTCCTACTTGATGACAATTTACAGTCACAGAGCATCTTCATACAGCAGTAAGAGGCCATCAAGCTAAAACTAAACTCCCTTACCAGTGCCTTGAGGCACTGCCAAATCTGGTCATTGCTTACCTACAGATTTCTCTTCCTCTTTGCTGTCTCTGCCATGGCCACGTACATCTCCTGGCCATTTCTTGACCTATTTGCTATGGTTTACAGGTTTTTGCATGTGTCTTCACCTCTGTAATGCCTTATCCCATGTGTAGATACAGACATAGGGATGAATATGCATATATCGACATAAAGATTTACATTTAGATAAAGATATCTTGATCTCTCTCCTTATTCAGGATCATCGTTCTCCATCTTATTCAGTTAATCTTTTCTTCAAAGAATTTAACCAAATATATAGATGTAGATATAGACATGTCCTCTTTTATTTGTTGGTTCTCTTGCCCTACATGTACCATGAAAACAGAGACTGTATGTTTTATCTACTCTATCCACTCTTATTTCCCAAAAACTAGAACATTATCTGGCATTTAACACTCACTGAATACTGTTAAGTGAATAAATGGAAGCATTCTTTTAAAATAAAGTTTGTAGGATTATAAATGATTAAAGGAATTTACAAAGGTTTGCTTAGGAACATCCGAGGACACAAATTTATATTTTCCTCATTTGCTGATTATGAAACATGCTGAAATTTTGTAACACAGATTTTAACTGCATACTGATCACTAACCTTCTAAATACATAATATGAAATGGCACTTTTTTCACAAACAAGCTTAACTCATACTTAATTAGCTGGATTGTAGGCAGGAATGTGCTAAAATGCCAAGGGAGTGAAAATTGTTTATGACTCTGAGGCGTGTAAGTGGCACTAGGTAATTCCTGGCAGGTCTGTTTTTTCAAGCACAGTGAGAAAAATACAGGAAAACATTCAAAACTCTCCTGACTGCTGGGATTGTGTGACAGCAAATTAACTTACTGACTGTAATTAGGAGTAATTGGGCATATATCTGAATTTTTGTGAGACTTAAGGAAATCAGAACCTTGCACACCCTTGAGATTAATTTCTCTTAAATGTATGTTTTAGTGAAAGCTAGAACTACTCTCCTCCTTTTCTTCTTATAATCTTAAGGAAGAAAAAAATGTATAGAATGATATAATTGCATTTAAGAAACAGAGGCAAAATTATAAGTTAAAGGGTCACAGAAATGTTCTCTGACATAATTAGGTACATACAAATTGCAGACTCTGTGGCACAGAAATCGAAGCCACAAAGTGGCTTCTTGGCAATCTTCCCTTCTCTGAATACTACACTTAGAAGGGAGAGGCAGAAATGCAGACACGACATCCAGGAAGGCCAGACTTATGTGGAAGCATTAAATGGCATAAGCAATACCTGGTACACTATGTCATTCCTGTCAAGTGGTTAAAAAGATCCATTTCTTGTTTTTCAACTAAGCTATTGTACAAATTTGAATATTTCCATCCTTCCATGAGTTGTGGCAAAAAGCCAGAAGTACGCTTAGTAAGTACTTATGTATTATTCTCTGTTAGGGACACAAAAAATAGTTATCCTGTGGGGCCTTATTCTATATTCCATGAGGAAACATGGCTCAGTTTTTACTTTATCTTTCCTATGAGAAATCAAACTATTAAATATGTTCAGATAGTGATTAACAACTACTGAAAGCACATGTGTCCAGTCCTCAGAAATCCAAGCTATACAGGATATGGTGTGGTAGGACAGAGCATTCACCTGTAAGTCAGAAGTCCTGTGTTCTCAGTTCTAATTGGCTGCTAACTAGTTTTATGACTTTAAATAAGTTTTAAAAGACCTGGGGCTGGGGAGATAGCTCAGTAGAATAAGTGCTTGCCTGGCAAGTACAGGGTCCTGAGTTCAATCCCCAGTATACACATACACACAAAAAACAAAACCCTCAGAATTATTATGGTAGTGCTGCTTAACAAATTACTGTAAACATAATGGTTTCAAGCAACAAACACATAGGACACTGCTGTTTCTTCAGGTGAGGAGTTCGACCATGTCTCAAAAGGTCTGGTTCTGGGATTCTCAAGAGATTACAATGGAGGTGTCAGCTAGAGTTGCATCATCTGAAGGCTGTCCTGGGAGGCAGGATCTGCTTCTAAGCTGGCTCCTATGGGTGCTGGCAAAAAGCCTCAGGTGGTACGGCAGGTGCTGGCCAAATGGGCCCTGGTGGTATGGCAGCTCCCTTGCTTTGAAATGGCCAACCAAGAGTGAGAACAGAACCAGTCAAGGGGCCGCCACAGCCTTTACAATTTGGTCTTGGTGGCAGTGCACAATCCGTGCTGCTGTGTTCTACCTGCAACAGTTAACTCTGATATTCTACAGGTGAATGTTCTGGGAGTGTGGGGACCACTGGGTAGGACCATTGTGGCAGGGGCCTCTTGAGGGTCGGCTACATGCTCCCTTTCTCAGTTTTCTTATCTGTGGAGTGAGGTCTTTGAGCTGCACGATCTTTCCGGCTGATAACCTCATGTTCCCCAGTGTCACCTTCGGACTTTGCTTTCGCACTCTCATTAAAAATTCCTACTCATGTCGGCTCTCAGCCTCTTGGCTGTACCAAGCACACACCTCCCTGTGACTATCACTTGTAGACTTCCCAGACTCCACCTCCTAGCTTCTCACTGTGCTATGACTTGGCCTCTGGTTTACAGTTGTCCTCCTCATGCCTGTTATCCTAGGTTCACCGTGTCCTTATCATAGGTGACCCATTTTCCACAAGGCTTTCAGTTCCTTGACCTCCTCCTTCCCAGAAAGGAGGAAAATTGGTCCATTTTCTTCAAATCCATTCCATGCCAACACCCTGAATTTGTTCTCATCCAACCTGTTTAACTTCATAAACAGTAAATTTAGTCTATTATTCTCATCATAACTTCCTATTCTTCCACTTATTTAAACAACTAGTTCCAGGAGATGCATGCTCAGACTGCTGATCTCCCAGAAATGGTCACATCTATAATCTACATTTGCTGTATCGACTCCCTCCCATCTTCACTTTATTTACACTTCAAATTCAATTTCAAAGTCCATCACTTGACCCGCTTTCTGAGTAGATTTCTCGATGCCTTATCTCAACGCCTTTCACACCTACCTGGAAACCCTGGTCCTGACTGATTTCAAGTGATGACCTTTTACATCCTCTGTTGTCTACAACCAAGTTCCTAAAGGCTGCTGCAGAAACTCACCTAACAGGATAGATTAGTTTACTTGGTAGGCTAGTCAGTTTTTTATCACTGTGACAAAATACCTGAGAAAAAACAATTTAAAGGAGAAAAGTTTTATTTTGGTTCAAGGTTTCACATGTCCCAGTTCGTAGTTGGCTGATAATGGGCTAGGGAGATGGCTTAGTGGTCTAAGTGCCTGCCTGGCAAGCACAAGGACCCAAGTTCAATCCCCGGTACCCTTGCTGGCCCTAGAGCCCCAGGTGCACCAAAACCAGGCATGGTGGCAAGTGCTTTTGATCCCAGCATTCAGGAGGCTGAGGAAGGAGGATCACTATGAGTCTGAGCTGCATAGTGAGACCCTGTACCAAATAAATAAATACATTTAAAAAAATAGTTGGCTTATTCCATTGATTTTTAGGCCTGTGGCAAGGTACACATCATGGTAGAAGACTATAGTTCAAAGGAGGAAAATTGGTCAGTTGAGCAGGTGAGGATTGGCAAAGATAAAAGAAAAGGGGAGAGGAAGAGAGAGAGAGAGAGAGAGAGAGAGAGAGAGAGAGAGAGAGAGAGAGAGAGAGAGAGAAAAGAAAGGAGAAAGAGAAGGAGAAGAAGGAGGAGAGGGAGAGAGAGACTCCTGGAAGAGCATAGGGACAAGATATCAAGATAGGTCCACAAGGACACTCCCATGACCCATCCTTTATATAAGAATGTGCTGTGCCAAACACTAGCCATTTGCCATCGTGACTACTGACTATGTGAAATACAGCTAGTTCCAATTGATACCATTTCTTAGACTAAGTTTCACAGGCTATAAAAAGCATATGAGAGGCAAGATCTGCACTATTGGTGGTGGGACAGGATATTATGTCGGCTTTTAGTGCTATGGTCATCCACTAGGTAAATAATTATTGAATCTGTGATATAATTCAGCCACATAAATACCTGTAAATATAATATCATGTATGCACCTTGTACAATACCAAAACATTATGAAAACAGTTTGCAATGTATTATTTCA
>PVKA01000618.1:85810-164031 GCA_004027165.1 Ctenomys sociabilis | reverse complement strand
GCAAATTATCTCTTCATTGATTAAATATTGCATGTGTGGCTTCCTAAGTCTCCATCCCTTCTCAGTTATGGTAAATCCACTGATCAAATCACAGCCCTGGTGATCCTGTCACCTTTCATGCCTCACCTCTGAGCACTACTGCTCTAAGGATTAAGCCTTCAGCACATGAGCTTCTAGGGGACATTTTAGATCCAAACCATAACACATGGTCATCAAATTTTAAAGCTGCCTATCAGTTCTCAGTCAGTATTGTTTCTTCTGCTCTCTGTCTCTGCTTCCATCTCTCTGTCGCTGCCTCTCTCTGTCTCTTTTTCTCTCCCTCCCTTCCTTCCCACAAAAGCTGTCCTACGAAGGCTATTTCAACTACTCTCTACTTTCCTCAAAACTGAATACACACACACACTCACCCTCATTTGCCCCTTCACTTCCCCAAGAAAATGAAAATGTCTAGTGCAGTCACCAGGTAAAGACTGTCTGGATCCTTTCTTTCCCCTTGTTAAAATTTTCATTCCTCATTTCCACTGAGATCTGGTTTCAGTCTCTCTGCCTGTGCTCAAAATTCCACTCTCTCAGATCTCACAAACTCTGGTTTGACTTAGCACAATCGCACTTCCACTTTCCAGGCTTCCTTAAAGTAAAGTCCTTATTTCACCCATCTGTTGACTTCTGCATTTATATAAGAGTGTGCGGTGCCAAATGCTAGCCATTTGCCATCATAACTACTGACTATGTGAAATACAGCTAGCTCCAATTGATACTCACCATTTCTTAGACTAAGTTTCAAAGGCTAGTATAAAAAACAAATTATCTCTTCATTGATTAAATATTGAATGTATGGCTTCCTGGGAAGTCAAATGGGACAGAATAATTAGATTGGCCTATAATTCCTAAATATTATGTGACCTGGCTTCAGTAAGTCATCTGACTTTATCTGAATGATGCATATTCATATATATATATATATATATATATATATATATATATATATATATACATACATATACATATATATTCAGATATATATACATATCTGAATGATATGTATATGGAGGAAAATAGTTTTATACATGTTGACAGAGTTATATACAGGTATGGTAAAACATACAGTGAATATCCCTTTTACCTCAGTAAATATTTTACAAGATAAAGGCATACAAGATTTATCGAGCATGGGCCAGCCTGATAGTTCAGTGGACTAAAGCACCTGCTTTGACACAGCACAGCAGCCAGGGTTCCATCCCTGGCAGGCTGTGCTGCCCCTGCCCCCAGGGCATGCTGAGACAGGGATTGAGGCTGGGCGTGGTGGTGCTTGCCTGTAATTCCAGCACTTGGGGGGCTGTAAACAGGAGAATCACTGTGGGTCTGATCTAGTATTGAGACCCTGAACACCCTGTACACCCTGCCCTAAATATGGGAGAAAAAAAAGATTAATCAAACAATACGAACATAAACTGTTCCCTTCAATGAACTAAAAGAAATAGTAGTATAACTATCACAACTAATACATATGTATATATAATATATACTACATACATTATTATATATTCTATATTATATACATACATGATATATAATATATAAATAAGATATATATATATATATATATATATATATATATATATATATATATTTCTTTGGAAATTTGCAGAAAGCCACAATATTCAGGGATAGAACTAAACACCCTAAAATGTACAGGACATGCCCATGAAAGTAAGAATTATCTCTTATCTCACAGGATTTAAATTTCTTTCTTTCTTTTTTTTTTTTTTGGAAGTACTAAGGCTCAAACTCGGGAACTTGAGCTTGCCAGGCAGGTGCTTAGGCCACTGAGTTATTTCCCCAGCCCCTTAAACTTCTAGGTGGATATTCATATAGTTGAAAATCCCATTTACCATAATTGAGTGTTCAATATGTAATAATATTTCTAGGAATACACTGCTCTGTAAATTGAGGGGAATGATCCATTATTTTGTTTGCAACATTCTCCAAAGTGGCTCAGCGCTTTAGAAAATCGCATTATTCTTGACAGCACCACTCTTATTATCTGCATCACTGGTCCCATAGCTTGAATAATTTATAGCTGTCCCTTTTAAGCTGATTTGCATATGGCCATAGACATGTGACTATTTCATCAAGTTCTTCACCGTGGTTCAGTCTCTATTCTGTGCTTAAACACACACGATTATTTTAAATCAAGCCCCGAACTGCTCTTCCAGACTCAGCCTGTGGTCTGGGGAGAGGACAGTGCAAGCCTGGGTTCTCTTGCCAGGCCATGCTCCTTGGGAGTACTGGAGGAGGAGTCAGACAGAGAAGGAAGATGGGCTGTCCCTTCCTGTGGCCTGCTGCTCTTTGCCCTGTTACATCAGCAGTGTTGTTGTCACTTCCCTCTGGCTGCAGCCTTTGCTCCATTCTCTCACCCTTCTTGACAATTCCAAAATTGGCTTCCAGGCACCCCCTAAGGTACCAGTACCTCTTCCTTAGCACATCCAAGGCCTTCTCCCAGCTTCTAGTCTCTGCAAACACTGACTTCTTCTTTCTGTTCCCCTAGGCTATCATCATTATCTGGACCTTCATATCTGCTGTTTGGTTTTTTAGCCTTCTAAACCCCATGCAACATCTTTCTCGTACTGAATCGTCTCTGCTAAAATGACTTACATGCTTTCTATTTTCCTCACTGCTCTCTAACCTTGGTGACAGGGTGCTTTCCCAGGAAATAGGCCCTCAAAATGAGACTTAGGATATTTTAGAGTAACACTGTGGTTGGCTGTTCCTCCTGAGCCTGGAGAATCCAGTGGCTAGTGCACTTGCATAGCAATAATCAACTGTGGGGTAGAACAACTGTCTCTAAAAACCCTGGAGAGATTACAGAAAGAAAAAGACAAATCTGTAGTTCAACTACAAGGCAGAGAGAGTTAGAAAGTACCTACAATGACCCTCAACTAATTATAGCTACAGAGTCAAACTTACCAAAAGTCAGATCCCAAATTTAGTTGTCTGAATTGCAAAGTGATAAGATGAACTCATAGGCTTACCATGTCTCATATTAAATGTACCACACTGAGAAGATGCAAACCAGAAACTCAGAATGGGAGGCTCTCAGAATAATTGCACAATACAAGTTTGGACCATCCAAGTCTGCCTCGCTTACTGGCAAAGAGATTTGCTTAAAGATCCTGTTCAACATTGCCCGGGGAAGTTGCATTATATAGAGACAGTTTCTCAAGACCCACCCTACTCATCCCCAAATGACTTTAGATTCATAACTAGAGTCCTATCTCAGGGTATTTTAAGGAAATGAAAGCTAACTTTAACTCAGGAGCACATGCCATATATACTGATAAAATCTGCATATTTTTCTAATATGTAGAGAAAGAAATACCAAAAATATCTTGGAAATGAAGTTGAAGACTATTCCTCCAAAGAGGAAAAAGTCAAAATTAGAGCAAAGCCAAAATATAACTCATATGAATGGATTTATAAGTGAGTCTAGATTAAATATGTGTGGTAGTATAGCTGGAAGGGGCTCTAATTGTTAGGTTGATTGATGAACTGTAGACTCAGTATTCCATAAAGTGATGGGATAGAACATCCTTAATGAAGAATGTACCACTGGTCCAAGAGGAGCAGAATGCGAAGCTCCTTTATCATTTGCAGCATGACCCCTCAACACACTACATAGCTATTTTAAGAATGCTAAAAGGATATCTATGCACCGGGCCATGAGAAATGTACTAGCGAAGGGGAGTATGGGTATTTTTCAACAGCTCCACAGTGTGGGATAAGAGTGGATAGATAGGGCAGCACCTAACCACCAGAAACAAGGCAGGAGAAATTCTTGTAATGACAGGACAAATGTACATTGGTGTATCCAGAATCTCTTGAGCTGGCAGACTATAGATCATGATGCATCCAGTAATTAAGTACATGGAGAGCCTGATAAAGTGTCACTGTATCATTGCAACTATAAAAATTCTGGAGACTAGAAACCCAACTCATGTCACAAATTAAAGTCTTGGACCCTGATTGGTGTTCAGACTTTGATTGTCTCATGGACTTCTTGATTGATGGAAAGGCCAAGTGCCTTGAAAAACGATGTGACAGGGCTGGGGAGACAGCTCCGTGGTCTAAGCACCTGCTTGGCAAGCACAAGGACCTAGGTTTAATCCTTGGTACTGCATGCCGTGCCAGCTCTGGAAACCCAGGAGCACTGTGCTGGCCACAGAAACAGGGTGTGGTGGTACATGCCTGTAATCCCAGAGCTTGGGAGACTGAGACAGGGAGATCACTACAAGTCTGAACTGTATAGCAAATAAAGAAATAAATTTTAAAAATATATTTAAAAAGACAAAAAGATGTGACCACAGACAAGATAAGGCATGTTTAGGGTGGTCTGGCCATAGACAAGATGTGACAACAGAACCATAAGAATACACTGTAAATCTTCCTCCACATGCTCCCCACTGGGGCCTGAGGACATCTACAATTTACTGTATATGCTTGTTATACTTCCATTAACGTTTCTTCATTAGCAAAAGAAGATTTTCGAATTTGATAGGGTTCAGAAGTATTTCTCTATGTGACACAACTCTCAGATTCCACTCTAAATGAATGAATACTCCACTACTTTTTCTCTTAGTCAAGTATCTATTCCTGGTACACTGGACTTACTCAGCTATGCCACACTTTCTCTTCTCCCTGCCAGAAATGCTCTTTTCTTTCCCATTCACATAGCTGCTTTCTTCATTTATTCATATGATGCCTCCTCAGAGATTTCTGTGACCATCTAATTCATCTATCTATCTATCTATCTATCTATCTATCTATCTATCTATCTATCTATCTATCTATCTATCTATCCATCCATCCCTGGGGGTTGAACTGAGGCCCTCTCACATGCAAGACAAACACTCTACCACTGAGCTATATCTCCACAATGATGTACCTCATACCTCTCCTCTCTATTTCTCCTTTTCTTTCTTACTAAACCATATTCTTTTCCCAGTATATACTGCTACATGAAATGCTTTGATGGGTTTATGATTGGTCTTTCTTACTAGGATATAACTTCTATGTGTCTGTGTCCAAGTGTATGTTGCTCAATTAATTTATTTAAAGAATGACTATGCCATATTGTTTGATAATGTGACTTTGATGACTAAAGGTTTCTCCATAACATTTATCCTAAGCTTTTTACTCAGGTGATTCAAATATCCTATATCTCTGCTTATTTTATGAACTTGATTAAATGAAGAGTGAATTAAAATCTTCAAGTAAAATAATTGACTTTTTATTTCTTCCTGTAGCTATACAAATGCTTTATACATTTAGTGTCTACCATTAAGTATATTTCTGGGTTTAAACACTACACTTTTTGTATTGTTTTTTGTTCATTTGTTTGTTTGACACAGGATCTTCTTATTACTTATATGTTGGCAGAAAGTTTATCTGCATTTTGCTCCTGTACAGAGAATTGCCTGAGGCCGAGATTAAGCACAATGGACTAGTTAATCTTGCAAAAAAATTTCAAGGCAGTTGAATTTTGAGGCAGTGGCATGGCTACTATTGGGTGCTTTTAGTCAGATGTATGTTGAGAGTCAAGAGCAAAGAGCCCAGCAGGATGATTTAAAATGTTGTGAGTTTGGCCAGAAAGGAAGTGCAAAGACAATGTGGACTGCAAAGACAAAGCCAAGAGCTCCATTGCTCAGAACAACAGAAAAGATGTCCTGAGGGAATCATAGGAGATGATAGGTTCCTACCCTTTGTAGCTTCAGAACCACAAGGGTCAGGGACTTTTTTTTGAGGAGAAAGCTGCAGAGCCCTATGTTCCAGAATGGAGGCAGTGGTCATACCAGGTTCCAGAATGGAGATGGTGGCCACACCAGGTTCCAGAATGACACTGGCATAGAGAATTTGTTTTTCAGAATCAGGTCAGAGTGTTCAGCAATTGAGGCATTCTACCCCTACAACCAAGAGAGAAGAAAGCTTGGCTACTGCTGTAGCTGGCAGCAGCCCTTGGCATCATTCACATGGCCTTGGATTATTTAGGCATATGCAGAATGCAGTAGTTCTAAGGTTAAGAAGGCTTTCCCCTAGATTTCAGAAGGCCTGGGAGGCCCCACAATGTGCCCATGAAAGGGCAGTGTGTAAAACTCTGAGTGAGAAGCCTATTGAATGTTTGAAAAGGAACGTGGATTGTCTAAGGAGAGCTGCAAGGAGAGAGCAAAACCAGTCCCACAGAAAAGCCATGGGAGCTACCAGCAGAAGTGCTGTAGGGGTGGAGCCATCTAGGGCTTTTGGAGCTCATAACTTGTTACAGGTTGCTTTGGATGTTCCACATGGAAATACAGGACTTAAGGTTTGCCCTTCTGGATTTTGGACTTGTTTTGGTCCCAATGGTTTGTATTCTCCTGTGTGTACTTTTTGGAATGGTAATGTTTATCTTGTGCCTTTGAATGTTGGAAGTGTTTAATTTTTCATTTGTATGGAGGTCCACAGATAAGAGTCTGCCTTAGGCATTGGGACTTTGCCCTTTCAGCAATGCTGAAACTGTTAGGACTTTGGCAACTCTTACAGATAGACTTAAGTGCCTTTTGTCTAGAGATGTGCATGAGTCTGGGGGACCAGAGACAGAATGCTACGGTTCTCATGTAATATAATGTTGATAGACTTATCAGTGACTCTTAAGGATTGCTAGAGCTATGTTAGTCTTAATGATAGCAAAACCTGTGTTATAATGTTGAAGTTGTGAAAAGTGTTTAACATGTCTTTGTATCTGGAGAGTGGTTTAAAGAAGTATGTCTAGTTGCCAAGTTGACAAGGGGTGGACTGCGGTGGTTGATACGGTGTGTCAATTTGAGATGTTGAAGCTTGGCTGGATTGGCTTGGCTGGGGCACAGAGGGCCCTGCCCTAGGTTGGGTGAGTCAATACCCTAGGTGTAATTGTACTGAAGAAGGCTTCTCTGTACCCCGCTTCCTTGGAGGGGCTCTGATCATCGTATCACTTCGCAGCCGCGCTACCTCGGAAGAGCTTGATCTTCACAGCTGTGCCACTTTGGAGATAACGATCTTTGCAGTAGAGCTCTCACCTTCGCAGTTAGCGTGGAAGGAAGGGAGGGAGACTTGGTAGATGATACGACTGCTGTTCCTTCCTCTGCTCGCTGCTGTTCTCTACCACCATGAACTGCTGTCATCTGCACTGGAGCCAGTGGAGTCTGGCCTGAACCCTCCACTAACATCAGCTAAATAAACCTTTCCTTCCTTCATTTTGGGTGTCAGCATTTGTCTCAGCAACAAGTGAAAAGTAACTGAGACAGTAGCTTAGGTTGGCCTCAAACATAAAGCAATCCTCCTGCCTCCGTCTCCTGAGTGCTGAGACTGCAGGAATGTGCCACCACACTCAGCTAACACTGTGGTTATTAATGTATTATTACAGGGCTGGCCAAATAGTTCAGCAGATTAAAGCACCTGCAAGCAGGCACGGGACTGGGATTTGATCCCCGGACCTGCCCTGCCAGCCGGCTCCTGGGACACACTGAGACAGCAATTGAGAGTGGGCATTGTGTCGCACACCTGTAATCCCAGCTCTTCTTGGGAGGCTGAAGACAGGCAGATCACTATGAGTCCAATCTAGTAGTGAGATCCTGAACACCCTGAAGATTCTTCCCTAAAATATAAAAAATAAAATTAAAAGAATAAACTATTATTATTTTACCAGTATTTTGTATCTTTTATATCTTTTGATGCTTTGCATGTTTAATTATATTTCATCTGATATGATTGTTACCCTGGCATTTCCTAGGTTCACATTTCTCTGGTACCATTTTCAAAGTCTTTATTTTAGCCTGTTTACTTTTAAATGTGTTTGTTTCATAAAATAGAATTTTACTCTTAAAACCCAATCTATGCACTTTCTGTCTTTCAATTGTCAAATCAATTTATATTTATTCTAATAGATCTATTTGTTTTCTGTGTTTGTGCTCTTTTTGGAATTTTTTTCTTCTTTGTTACATGCCATGGCATTTAGCAAAAAAAAATTTTTGTATTGAATTTGAAAGTTGCCTTTGTATTTTCATTTTTCTGGTGGTTACCCAAAATGAAACATTTCATTTCCCAGCTTTCCTAAACATTAGGTGTGGTTATGTAAGTAAGCTCTGCTCAGTGAAATGGAAACAGAAATACTTGTTAAAGGAGAGAAAATAATCTCTCTTTGCCTTGATTTTTCAAGCTTACTCTGCTAAAATTGATAACTAGGGCTCTGGCACAGTGTGGGACTGGGGAACTCGAGCAGAGCAGCACTGCGTGGTGGTGTAGAAAGTCAAAACTGTGCTTCAATGAAGTCCTCCTTGCCCACCTGATGAATGCCTTTTACTGTACTTAAAAAAGAAAGCAATGTACTTAAGCCATTGTTGCTGATATACCCAGGCAGACCTCACAGGGCACCGTTCATTTCCTGGAGTTGTTTCCTTTATCATAAACTCCAAGTCTACGGGGAGGGGAGGTGTTAGAGAGCCTCTTTCAAGGGTGAGTCTAACATCACTATCTGTCTGACTGTCAAACACTTTAGACATCACATGGAACAGGTATTCTCCAACAATCAATATGCTACACTTTAAATTCCTATAGAATATGAAAACAAATAAAAATAAACAATTACACATTTTTACACAGAAATTTAGAAATCTAACCATATACAACATCGTAGCAGGACAGTCTTATGACACACTTTTCTTGTCTCTTGTTTTCTTTTATTACTTTTTTTTTAAACAAACATGTACTTGAGAGTATAGCAAGTAATTGATATGACATTAGAAGCAGCATGCATTTAGAAGACCAGAATGACAGGACTATTTTGTAGTTTAAAAAAAAAAAAAAAAAAAAAAAATATATATATATATATATATATATATATATATATATATATATTAGTTAGGCTAGATATACAGCTACTTTCTCTTACTTCAGTGAGAAGAAGGATTTGTACTAATAGTGTTTAGACAAGATATCATGTCTGCATCTTGTCCTCTTAATAACTACTATGAAGACAACAATATGTAATGTATTAATTATTGTAACTGTCTACCTGTTTTGCAACTCTCCCATTGCTATTTTTTTCTCAGTAAAATTAATTCTAAAACAAAGAGTGAGTCTATACCGATGCTGTCAGCTGCCTCCCCTCCAGGCCTCTCCCACCTGCACCCCACCTCCACCCATTTTCTCAAAAATAGAGCCTGTGATAAAAACATGCTTGCAAGTAGTTCCTTCCCATCACAGGATGTGAGGACGTGAGGTAAATAAAGGAGTGCTGAGGACATGGCTCAGTAGTAAAGCATTTGCGTGGAGTCCTGGGTTTATTGAGCTGTGAAAATGAGCAGGGAGGGAGGGAGAGGAGAAGAGAGGAGGCTGCAGAGGAGCGCAAGAGGGCAGAGTGAATATTCAGATCATCCATGGGGCAGGAAACAGGAGTCCTCAATTCATCTGCCAGGCTCCACCTCCCATTGGCTAAGAATGGCCCCAGTGGGTGCTCAGTCCCCAGGGCTTTTGGAAGGAGCAGGCCTCCCACACAGAACTGTGGATGGCAGTATGCTGAAGAGATAGCCTGATCTTGAGTCAAGGCCCCTTGTGGAATCTGACCTTGAGTAGATGTGCCCACTGCAGCTGCCACTGGCATCAGAAGTGAGCAAAGAAAATGTGGCACAGGACACCAGAGTTTGCATAATGTCTAACGTACACTTCTAAGATCCATCAGCTTCCCTCTTGTTCCTGCGTCAAGTGTAAAACTCATTCAGGATTGAGGGGAAGCTTGTGAGGCAGGAACTCGCCTGAAGAAGCCCCTGTATGTTGGAGGCTACTTTCTCCCTGAATTCTTTATAATGTGTTTTCCTATCTCCAGTTGCTCTTTATAAATGAATTCCCTTTCGTTTTCTCAGCCTTTCAGTGCAGGGAGCCTTCAAGTTTGCCCTAATTTTGTTTTTATTTTCTTTTACTATATCATTTATTGAACTATCTCATTTATTCTTATATTTCAATTACTACCTTTGTAAAATGATTCTCAAAATTTTGTTACCAGTTCAGATCTCTTTTAGTTTTCTCCAAACTTAGTTCTCAACCCAATCAGCTCTACAGAGATATATACAATCAAGCCTAAGAAACAAAAAAATTCACTTTAGCATTCTACATCTCCATATTTCCTATCTCCATTGATGACATCTTCAATTATCTAAACTCCTCCAACTCAACAACAGCTTTGACTTCTTACTTATGCATTATATCACCTGAAAAATTTGGTAGATCTCTTTCTCTCCCTACCTCCTTCCCCCTCCCTCTCCCTGTTCCTTTCCCTGTTCCTGTCCCTCTCCTTCTTCCTCTCCCTCTCTCTCTCTCTCTAATGTGTTTGGTACAGGGTCTCACTATGCAGCTCAGACTTAAAGTGGTCCTCCTCTTTTCAGCCTCTCCAACACTGGGATTATAGGCATGCACTAACATGCCCCATCCGTGGTATGTCCAGGGATCAAACCCCAGTCCCTGTGCTTGCCTAAGCAGGCACTTGGTCCACTGAGCTCTCACTGTCCCAGTTTGGTGGATCTTATCTCCTATTTCAAGTCTTCTTCCTAACACAACAGGTTAATAACTCCTACAGTTTATGATCTCTTTGAACTTTTACAAAAGTAAAACAAAACGAAAAAACAACCTTCCTGCCTTTAATTTTTCCTCTTGCAAAACAAACTTTGGGGTTATGAAGGCATATAGTTCAGTTAAGAGCTTTAAAGTTTGTTATGAAAGCTTTTGTCCTTCCTCCCAAACTCATTTCCTGCTCCACAAAGGGAACCTTTTTCAACACTTTGTACTAATTATTTACTTCCGTTCTGTAAATAGGTGTGTGTCTTACTACATATTTGTATTTTAAACAGGATCTAATGTTTCCCCATCTGTGATGAAAATGTAGCTTTTTTTCACACAAAACACCCACTCCCATCACTTATCCATCCTGTCATCTTCCCCATGTAGCAATATCATAGCTTTAATAAGATCAATATTCGCTATTTACATTGTTATGGCTATGTAAATAACATGTACAGTTAAACCATGTATGTTATCATCATTTGCTTCTGCACAGTGTAACACTTCATAATTCTTTATTTTTTATGTATTGAGTAGAAGGGCTACAGGGTCTCACTACACAGATGGGACTCATAGTGATCTTCCTGTTTTTGGCCTCCTGAGTATTGGGATTATAGGCATGCACCACCATGCCCGGCCTAACACTTTATAACTCTTGGTGTTAATAATCTAGCTTTTTAAAAAAATCTTAGTTTTCCTTATATTCTTGACTAATGCAACATCCAAGTTTTTTTCCCTTATCTGAAAACTCCGCTTGCTTGTACTAGACATACTATTTCTCCCCATCACTGTCAGGACTTCTCTCCTGCAGCCTTCTGGCCTGCTTTCAGCTAGACTGCTTCATGGTTCTTCCACCTTGCTAGCACTCTGAAGTTCTGTTTGACCTCATCCTAGGAGCTTCTTTCTCCTCTCTGTGGTAGGCTTTATTACCTTTGATATGGAGATAGTTTGTTTTCTCTTTGGCTTGCTCCCTCAGCTTTGGTGGAATACGAGTAGTTTCCTGAGAAAGAGTACAAAGCAACATAAATTTTCAACTACAAGCACATCCGAAGTAAATTATTTTATCCTCACACTTGATTGGCATTTTGCCTTAGAATAGAATTCTAGATTGGCACCATGTACCCCAGAATTTTGAAGGCATTGCCCCATGCCTGTATCATTGCTGAATGTGCAATGCCACTGTAAGTCTTGATTCTTTGTAGGATTTTTCTCATTGAAAATATTGTAGGGTCTTTCTTTGAACCCAGTGTTCTGAAATTTGACAATAATGTCCACTAGAGTGAGTTTATTTTATTTTCATTCACTGTTCTTGTATTTAATGGTCACTTCCAATCTTGAGACTCATGCTTTTCAAATCTATAAAATTATAAATAATTAAGCAGTTAAATGTCTTTATATATCATTGCCAGTTATTCATATGTTGGATTTACTGGATAGGCCTCCTAACTTTTCATTCTTTATTACCGTGTTCATATTTGCAATGCATGTTTACTCTCCTAGAATTGGTATACATATATTACACATTATAATTCCTTTTACTTATCCCATTTCCTTCCTTCTCATCCATTTCTTGAGCTCCCTCTTTCTTTAGTGTTTCAAATATATAATGTTCATAATTCTTGTGTAGCGTTGGTACACATACATTAACACGTCTAATTTCCTCAAAATTTCTTTCCCCCCTCATTTTTTCACTAGCCTATGCAGAATACTCTTCAATTTATTTTCCATCCTTTTTGTATTAGCTTTTAATTTGTTATTATTTGCTTGATTCCTGTGAGTTTCCTTTTTTGTTCCCTAAATGTAGCATTTTAACCATAAAATATCACTCTTGTGGATGCAACATCTCCTTTTATAATTTTGAGAATACTTCTTTGCTTGTTTTATGCTTCTCTCCCTACAATTTCAAGCAACTATATTCTTTAAAGGCTTTCTTCTCCCTTACCATCCCTTTCTTCTATCACTCTCCTATTTAATGGACGCCTTCCTCTTCTCTTTCCTTCACTCCTTTCCGCTTTCCTTCTCCTCTTATTTGTTTCTTGTGGTTTCTGTCATTCATGTTACAGGCTTTCCTGCCATTTTGGATGCTCTCAGGGTGCCACTGAGCAAAGTTGTGTGATAGAGCTGGTTGGACACTCTGATCATGTGTGTGGCCCCATCACAGGGGTTCCTCTTGGCAGTATCTTATGTCCTTTCTCTTGAACCACTCAGATTCTTTAGAGAGGAATATTCTAACTTCCATCTGGAGGGAATCAAACTAACTTGTGTATTCTGAAAGACACAAGGATGATGAAGTTGGACAGTGTTTCTCCACACTCATAATGTTCACTTTCATTTGATTCCTTCACCTATCCTCACCCCCAATATGGAATCTATTTCCTCCTTGGGAGTAAGTCTTTAATTCTGTACCAGGATTGGAAAGGGTGATACAGTGCGCCTGGGATTCTGGGGCCAGCACCATATGCAGTACTGGGGATCGGGTTCAGGACCTTGAGCTTGCCAGGGAGGCACTTAGACCACTGAGCTATCTCCCCAGACTGTTTACACACTAATTCTAAACAAACTTTTATTCCTTCTGGCTGTTTTTGGTCTTACCTTTCTCATACACCTAGAAGCACCTAATGCTAACAATTCCCAAGCCGCATGACAGGTCCTGTGAAGACAGCCAAATGTTACTTTGGTTCCTGATTTCTTCACTCTTGCCTTAAGACTCAGCTTTCTTAATTTAGCCACATCAGTTAACACCTTTACAGATGATTTCCAATTCCTGAAATTCTGTTGCCATTTAACTTCTTTTCCAATGTATTGGTCCTTTTGGGTTTTAGCTTGAAAAATGTTCTTCTTCTCTTCCTTTTTTTTTTTTTTTTTTTTTTGTGGTACTGAGGATTGAACTCAGGACCCTATGCTTCCCAGGCATTCTATTGAGCTATCCCCCTGGCCCAAATCTTTAACTATTTTCTTCTCATTGAGACACAAGACCCAAAACCCACACACTTGAAAATGAAATATTTATTTTGGCTCATGGTTTGCAGAGGTGTCAGTCCACAGTTGGCAGGCTCTATGACAGGGCAACATGGCAGAGGGACATAGAAGAAGAGAAAGACCTTCTTGTATGGCAATGAGAAGCAGAGACGGACAGACAGAGACAGACAGACATCATGGGAGAAGGCAGGGAAAAAACAGGCTCGGACCACATTCTTAGTGCCCCACCTCTTCTGACCACAATCCCACCTCCTAACAGCAAGTTCGCCATAAACTCCCATAGTCCAATCATCGTCCAGAAGCCCCACCTCCCAGTTCATGAGGCTTCAGGAGAACATTTTATTTATTTATTTTTTAATTATTTTATTTTATTGAGAGATAAATATCAATGAGACAGTTTCAGAGTTGATTAATAGGACATTTTCAATAATTAATACATTTTACACTGTTATCTTCTTAGTGGTTATCCATAGTACAAGAAGGAGACAGGACATCCTGTCCAAAACTATTACTACAAATCTCTCTTCTCATAGAATCAAGCAAAAGTAGCTGTATATTTATCCTAACTATTCTGCATATACAAATACAAAATGCTTCTTCCTTTGTATGTCCTTTTTTTGTTTGGTCCTGTCAGAGATGGGTATTCTATTGGCATTTAAATACTATAGGTGCTTGAATTCAGCAAAACACTCCAACACAGTCCAGCAGTCCACAACAGTAGTGGGTTATCCACAGAATTTGGTGACTAGGGCCTTATAGAGCTCAGCATATCAATATGGCTTTACTTTATTACCTCGTTTTTATACTTTTCTGCTGGATGGTTAAGACCAAGATAAAGCAAGACCTATTATATAACAAGAAATGTAACTTTTGTATCTAATGAGGTCAGTCAAGTCCCCTCAGGATTTATCCTGTAACCCTGTACCACACTTTGTAGATCCTTTGTCAGTGTCAGTCATGTGGATGAGTCACGGCCATTGTTTGACCAATTTGCCCTCTGTGAAAGCCTGAGAGAAAGTTTTCTCTCCATGTGACTCTCCTTAGGCACACTACACATCATCAATCACATTCCTCTGTGGCTCCATAATCTCCTTGATCAGAAAATTTGGGGCACAACTGAGTTACATGATGTTACGGTGACCTTAAAAGGCTAGGGCCAAAATGTTGGCTGACCTTTCAGCTCTTCCTTTTTTCCAATTTTTGATCTGAAAATTTAGATTCTTAACCCTCCACAAGAGAAGCTGATTATGCAGTTCAGTTTACCATATCTGTCTAAATATCAAACATCTTAGGCACTACGTGGAACAGGCAATTTCCATCAAGTATTGATATATTGAACTTTAAGTCCTTACAGAATATGAGGAAAAAATTTTACAAAATAGGAATAGACACATATTTTTACACAGAAATTTAGAAATCTAACCATAGACAGCATTGTAGCAGGACCATCCTGTGACATTTTTTTCATTTATTACCCATAAAAAAACTTTTACTTGTGAGACAGTATGGTAATAATTGTTATGTCATTACAAGAAGTATGCATTTAGCAGACCAGAATGGTAGGCATTCCAAGCGTGACCCTTCTATCACACATTACTATCTTCAGTGCAGTTGCTTGGTTCACAGGTATCAGCATATATAGATAGTCAGGCTGAGTATCCTACCAATTGACTGCTACTTTCAAAAACTTGCTGATGTTTCTCGGGATCATTGCCTTGCCCATCTTGTGCCTATAAATGTATGGCTTTGTCCCTGTCCTGTTTCCCAGTTTTTCTTCTTACCCTCTCCTCTTTGTCCAATCCTCAAGTTCTCGCTTTCCTTTTAGTTGTGTTATACCTATTTGTATTTCTTCTTTTGATTTCTTAAACTAGAAAGACTATATGATATTTGCACATGTGGGTCTGGTTTATTTCACTTATGAGTATATCTTCAAGTGGCATCCAATTAAATACAAATACTTCAAGTATATCATTCTTTATACTCGATTGTATAGAAATACCACATCTTTTTCAACCATTCCTCATGTGACAGGCATCTTGATTGTTTCCAAGATTTGGCTATCACAAATTGTGCTGCTGTAAACATAGGTACACATACATCACACTACGATATGATGTTTTCAGTTCCTCCGGGAAAATTCCCAGTAGGGGGATAGCTGGCTTGAATGGGATTTCCAGTCTTAGTTTCTTAAGGAGTCTCCACACTGATTTCCATAATGGTTGCACCAGTCTACATTCCCACCAGCAGTGGAGAAGGGTTCCCTTTTACCCACAGCTTCTCCAACATTTGTTATTGGTTGATTTCTTTGTGATAGCCATTCTTTCTGGGGGTGAGATGGTATCTCAGTGTTGTTTTAACATGCATTGCACAGATGGCTAGAAATGTGGAGCATTTTTTCATGTATCTATTCACTTCTACAATTTCATCCTCTGAGAAGTGTGTGTTCATCTTGGATGCCCATTTCTTAATTGGGTCTTTAAATTTGAGGGCCCTAATGTATCTTAGTTCTTTATAAATTCTAGACAGCAGACCTTTGTCTGAGTGCTTATTAAAGATTTTTTCAAAATTTGTGGGTTGTCTTTTCACTTCATTGATAATTTCTTTTGACGTGCAAAAACTTCTCCATAAGAGTTGGTCCCAGGTGTGAATTCTTTCAAGTGTTTCCTGTGTGATTTCATGTTTGTTCATGAACTCTTTACCTACCCCTATGTCTTCAAGAGTTCCTCCTACTTTCTCTTCCAGGAGATTGAGTGTTTCTGTTTTAATGTTTAGATTTTTAATCCATTTTGACTTTAACTTAGTGCATGGTGATAGAGCTGGGTCAAGTTTTAGTTTTTGGCACGTAGAAAGCCAAGTTTTTCCAGCACCATTTGTTAAAGAGGCTATCTTTCTTCCAGTAAGTGTTTGGCCTCTCAAAGATCAGATGGCTGAGTGTGTTCATAGAGGCCTCTGCATCTTCTAATCTATTCCATTGATCCTCAGGTCTATTTCGTTGCCAATACCATGTTGATTTTATCACAGTGGCTTTGTAGTATAATTTCAAGTCAGGAATTGTGATGCCTCCTGCCTTGTCCTTGTTGGCCAGGATTGCCTTTGCTATTCTAGATCTTTTCTGGTTCTAAATAAATTTTAGAGTGATAAGACAAAGACCTGGGTTTGATCCCCTGAACTGCATGCTGTGCTGGTTCAATTTCTCTAGGTCTGGGCGGTATGTTGGTGGCAATTTTGGGGAGAATATTTTAGACATAATCCACAAAAATTCCTTTTACTATCATTTCAGTAGAGTTTGGGAAGAAAATGCTGCTAATTTTATGTTTCACCCCACATTTTTAATCAGAAGTCTACTGGACTTTGGGAGCAAGTATCATCTAATTCTTGTTTTCTCACATTTCTCACTTCTTATTTTTTTTTTCCCCAGTACCAGGGATTGAACTCAGGGCCTTATGTTTGCCAGGCAGGCTGGCATGTCACTGAGCTACATTCCCTCAACTTCATTTTAACAGGACTTTAGTTTTATAGGGTTTTCTGTGTGTTTTATTATTTTATTTTATTTTTTTTATTTTTAAAAAATCTTTTACTTATTTCTTTATTTGGCATAGGGTCTTACTACACAGTTCAAACTCGTAGTGATCCTCCTGTCTCAGCCTCCCCAGAGGTGGGACTACAGGCGTGCGCCACCATCCCACTTCAGTGGCTGGCAGGGTGCACCCAGTTTCTTATTCTCTTGTTCTGGGACCAGCACAGCATGCAGTTCAGGGGATCAAACCCAGGTCTTTGTCTTATCAGGTAGGCACTTAGAACACCAAGCTATCTCCCCAGCCCTAAACTCACTTTAATTTTGGGAACAAGTTTAACAAATTAATTCATCCTGAAGTATTTTTTTTTTAACAGGACAAAATTTCTTAACTGACTTAACATTAAAGGAAGAAAGAAATGAAGTTGCAATCGAGACATTTCAGAAAAACAAACCTACTGGTGTGTGCTTTGGAGGTTGAGGGAAACCTTCACTGTGCTTCCTCGGGTGACAGTTTGCTGAGGTAAGCCGGACTGTACGTACATGTTAGGTTGACCATGATGTGTGGGGCCAGCCAGGCATTCTAGGTTGAGAATAAGACACAGGAAAACCTGCTCAGTTACAATCCTAATCCAATTTGTACACCCTGGAAATTAGGGATGCAGGAGATGAATCCTTACCCTAGTTTTGATATTAACCTAGAGCAAAACATAGACTAGATTATGTTTAAAATAAATATACAATGACAGACTTCAAAGGCAAACCAAACAAGCCTATTTTAAGGAGACCTTACTGAAGTACTGGTTGCAAGGCATTAGGAAAATACAAAGTGCCATATGAATACATAACAATTAGGCCAGGAAAATAATTATGGTAAATAATATGACTAATGATCTTAAACTGTATGAATAATAATTATAAACATTATGTATTCTGGGTAGAAGCAGGAAGAAGGAGCCAGAATTTGGTGAGGAACGCATTTCAATGTTTAGCAGATGACAGAGGATGCTCCCAAGGGTCCCAGAGGTCAGGCTCCACAAACAGTAGCTCAGTTTTCCTACCATTCAGTACACAGGAATAGATGAAATAAAATAGGGGAGAAGACTAGCTAGTCTCCTCCTTAAACCTTGATTTCTGACCCTATTGTTTTGTTGAATACTAACAAGGAGAATAAGTGCTCTTATATCTCCTCTTGAGGACTAAGCACAGTTAAAATTGCATTTATTAATGCAATTTATTATTTACCACACTTATTAATTATTACGCAGTTCTCACAACCACCTCCAGCGGTGCTGTTCTCCTCTTTGTACAGATGAGGAAATTAAAGCCCAAAGAGTTTCAATGTCTTGTGGTGAATGGCAGAAATAGAACTGGAACAGATTACTAGCTTCTGGGCCTGCTCTTACCCCTGCTCCACAGTGCTGCGACTTTTCCTAGCTTTTCGGTGTTCAGCAAATGCAACTGCAAACACACATTTTATTGCTGCTTGTGCAAAATCAGCCAATCAAGAAGTTGCTGGTCCTTTTGGTAAAACACTACTAGCACAAAACAAATACAAAGGCCTCCAAGTTTTCACCAAGTCCATTAACACAATCTAAAATTGCCCCGCCTAACTGTGTTTTTCTGATGCTTGACTAATATACAGTTGTGTTTTTTTTTTTTTTTTTTTTTTTTTTTTTTTTTTTTTTTTTTTTGGTACTGGGGATTGGACTTTGCACCTGCCAGGCAGATGCCTATGCTACTGAGCTATATCCCAGGCCCAGTTGCATGGTATTTTACAAAGCTTCCAAGTAAGCTCGCCGTGTACGTTGGCTGGTGCAGGCATTTCGCAGAATCCTTTCTGAATTTTTCCCTCAGGTCATTCCAGTGTCATCTCGTAACTAAATAGAAAAGTGTCACCCTGAACTGCTGCACCTGCCCAACACGTAATAAATTATTATGCTGAATTACTTCACTGAACCAACCTGCCACTCGTCTGTTTGGGGCTCCCGATTTCAACGCTGAATACCAATAATAATCCTTCCTACAACGAGCAAAGCCACGTCGGCCCCATTACACGCCCCGACCGCGTCCGGGTCCGCGTCGCAAGCGCAGTGTCTTCTTCGCAGTCTCCCAGCAGCAGGAGCAGCTGCGTCCGCGCGGCCTCGCCCGCTCACCAACCACTTCCTGGGGAGAAACCGACTGTGACAGCGGCCGAACCCTGACGCTCCCGAGCGGCGGTGCCCCGCCCCGCGCCCGAGGCCCGGCCCCGCGTCCCCGGGACCTCGCGGCGCCCCCTGCAGGCGGCGGCGCGCAGCGCAGGCGGAAGGAGCCCGAGGTCCCTGCCACGGTGTCCAGCCGCCGCCGCCGCGGGAGCCCGAGGCCCCGAGTCCGCCCGCCCGCGCCGACCTGCGCCCGCCCGCGCCGCCCGCGGCCCCTGCACAGCAGCCGGCCGCCCCGACTCGGCCTCGCCGTGCCGCTCGCGGCCCGCGCCGGCCTTCACTCTGGAGCGGCCCCGGCAGCCGCAGCAGGGGCGGCGGCGGCGGATCGAGGAGCTCTCCAGGTCGTCCCGGGAGCGGCTGCTGCAGTCCCGGGACAGGATGTTCTCCAAGTTCACCTCCATCCTGCAGCACGCCGTGGAGGCGGTGAGGCCGCGGGCGGCGCGCGGCGGGCTGGGGGTGCGGGGTGCGGAGGCCTAGCTGGGCCGGCCGCGGGGCGCGGGGTGCGGGCCAGGGCGCGGGCTGAGGCCAGGCCTGGCCCTGCCCAGCTCCCGTCCCTGCGGCCGGCGGCGAGCGCGGGCTCCCGGGCGCCCGCCCGGCCCATCCCTCGCCCGGGGGCGCCCTGCGCCTCGACCCGGCCCCGGAGGACGTGGCCGGTGGCGATAGAGACAAAAGAAACGGCGGCTCGGTGGGAGCCGCGGCGCCCGGGGGACTGCGAGCCGCCGCCGAGCCGTTCCGCAACCGTGCTGGCTGCTGCTTCCTCCGGCCTGGCGGCCACCGCGCCCAGACCTGATGGGGCGAGCTGCAGGAGGAAGGGCTTCGCCAGGTCCGATCCGGGTTGCCTCCAGCAGCCTCAAGCCCTGACCATGGGCCTCTTTTTTTTTTTTTTTTATCTTAAAGCCCAGACGCACTTCGGTTCCACAATTGTGGGCTCCCTGGAGGGTTAGACTCTAGCAGAGAGGGACAGTATTCAGATATCTTAATAAAAGAGATCAAAGAGAACGGCTTGTAGTGATAAGAGGGATTGTCGTCACTTCAGTTGTTTACCTTATTGTGGAAGAATTGCTCAAATTGGAAGATGCATTCTGCAAAGAAACATTACTTTGCTTATTTTAAAAATAGTAATTGGCCTTTGACGTTGAGGTGATGTGATAGGGCACTTTAAAATCCACAATCAAATGATTTTCTTATGGTCAGGTGACAAAAATAGTTTTATTTCAGTTGTGAAAATAAAGCTTTAGTGCGCTTGTTGTTTAAGGGCTACGTGGGAAATGTTAAAGGCAAAGTTTAGCTCCGGCCCAAGCCCTTTGGAAATGTAAAGAACAGGCATCAGGAATGAAGAAGAGCTGTCGCCCTGCAAGAAGATGACCGTTGACACAACTTTTGGTTTGACTTTCTTAGCAACAGTCTTTTTCATGATGTAAAAGAATTTAATCAAGATTGACAAGAAGTCATTTATATTTGTATTCCTTAAAATGTGGAGAATCACTTTTTAACAGTACATATATTGAGATAATTGAGAGTAAAATTTTATTACATTATTTATAGCCTTTACCTATCAGGCTGGTAATTTACAGAAATGTGTGCTTAGAAAGGTGGTTTTGCCACTTCTCCTGTTCGGCCTCCTTTTTGTCCTGAGGCCTATGTTTTCTGTCCTCATAATCTTTTCATCGCTGTGTGTATTATTAGCACACACCAAATTATCTAGGTAGATTCTCGGCCTCTGTAATGTCCAAGCTCTCCTGTGTGAAGACTCCTGAGAAAAAAGACCAGGCCTTCACCTGGTCCCAGGAGTCGTATCGTGACTGGAAATGTGATGTTTTTATTTGCTCCCCAGGATTTTTTCCAGCTGTTGTTTCCCACGCAGTTCACCACAAAAGATATATCTCATAAAAAATGTTTTTGATGTCCTTTTTCCCTTTTAACATTCTCTCCTGAGAATGAATGTAGATAAAATGAGAAACCAACCTTTCTGTGGTAAAGAGTGGTTTTCATAAAACCCAAGTACCATACTTTTTTTACTTGATATTTTCTGCTACCAACCAGTCTTGTTATTCTTCTGTTCCTGAGCTTTTCTCTGTGCCCCTTTTCATTTCTGGTGCAGTATTCCAAGTGCTGTGGCTCCCAGGTTAGGTAGGCAATGGCTTGATGCCCATAGGATGACCTGACCTTTGTTCAGTTGTCACTGTCGGGCTTTCCCAACCGCTTGCCATGAGCAGCACTGTGTAGGTTTCAGTATTCTCAGGAATCAGGACTCACATGGTGTTTTTAAAGTTGACCTCATTTACCTTCATTTAAATGAGGTTAGGTGATGAGTTGTCTGTGTCATGCAATGATTTCTAGTCACTTCCTGCTAACTTCTTATGCAGAGGAAAATATGACCAAGATATTTTCAAAGATTTGAAATGTGTTCCTCAGCGGTCAGATGACATGAAGAATATAGGAGAAATCCATACCTTGATCATTTATAAGAACTATAATGGAATTGTTAACTCCTGTTTCAGAAAGGACAATTGTCTGTAAGTTTAGAAATGATTGGCTGCTGATAGTCTTACCAAGAATGTGTTCTGTCACACAATTGCAGTTGCTGCTTTTCTCCAGTCTGAAGGCACGCCTCTCTTATCCAGCTTCTAGAAGGGAGGCTGAGGCAGTAGAAGCACAAATTCCAGATCAGTCTGGGCAACTTAGTGACTGTTAAGACCCTGTCTCAAAAGAAAAAAAAAAAAAAAAAAAAAAAAATTTAAAGGTTTTGGGATGTGTGGCCCAACATAGACATTCTGGGTTCAGTCCCCATTGCCACTAGAAAAAGAAAACTTCTGAGGTTAAGTGAACTATTTTAGCACAACTTTTCTGAAAGGATAAGCAACACTTTCCATTTAGCACAGTCTAGCATTGGTTCAGGGCCAGGGGACCAGCTAGGGGCTGTTTCTTCTTACATTCAAGCAGTGTCACCCTTGAGGCCAATCTAGTCTGCAGAGGGTAAAAGGCAATTTTTAACCGTTCATCTTTCAGATTTCAAATACAATGTTCCATCTTCAAGTAACAAAGTTAGTTAATGATGATTATGGGGACCAGCAGTTCTTCTGCCCTGCCTGGGGAATTGACCTCAGGTGTATATGATATTTTGGTTGTCTCTCTCCCAGCCACCATTGAATCCAAGGCCTTCCCTCAGAACTACCTCCCCAGGGCCCTTTTTTTATTTTGTACCTGGAGACATGGTCTCTCTAACTCGGCAACTTGACAGTGCTGTGTTGCAGCTTGGAATCCTCCAGCCTCAGCCTCCCACAGTACTGCTGCTGGGATTATAGGCATTTGCCACTGCTTTGTAAAGTTCCCTTAAATGTGTTGTTTTCAACCAGTGATCTCTACCTCCAATCCTTTTCTCATTCAGCAAATGTTTTATGAGCTGCAATGAAAGCCTAGCACACAGCCAAGGAAACAAGGTACACTATATCCCTGTCCTTGATCACAGTGCTTTGCTTTGAGAAACAAAACAAAGATTAAATTAAATCATAAAGTAGGAAATGCACAAGAATGTGGCCTGGCCTCTAGACAGACAGAATGCAACAACAGTCTAGCCTCTGTCTCATCCACACTTGGACAGTTACCAAATCTTTGTGCATTCTCATTTTCCCATTATAAAATGGAAGTAATTCTGGTACCCCATGATGGAACCGAGAGATTCCAAGTTCTAGTACATGGCACGCAAAGAACTGCAAGTGTCTGTCTAGTGGCAAAAGGAAAAGCATTTGCATTTATTGACACCTCTCCCTGGGGTGTCAGAATGATTGACACCATGCTGCATCATCCTGGGTACACCACATCATGTGTGCCTGTTCCTGAATTCATTCTGATTAAATAACATGTTTGAGACCATCTGTGTGATCCACACGTATGGACCTTTAATACTGTTTAAGTGGAGAAAAGGTTGCTAAAGGTTAGGCTAGAGCTGGGGAGATCGCTCAGTAGAATAAGCGCTTGCCTGGTAAGCGCAAAGTCCTGTGTTCAAACCTCTGTACCCAAAAAAAAAAAAAAAAAAAAAAAAAAAGATCTAAAAGGCTTGTGCTAGAACCTGGAGTTTTAGAGTTCTTGGGCCTTTATTATTTTTATTTTCTATTGTTCTTTGAACAGAACAGTGGAGAGAGAATTGGCCCTGGGTTGTTCAAATTCTGGTGAATGGAGGGGGAGTGACCTTCCAGCCCCATCTTTGCTACCTGTACTAATCAGACCCCTTTCCTAGGTCGTTGTGAACATTGCAGGATGTGCTTGGTCTGTGCTGGTGTCCAGTAAATGTTCAGCAAATGGTTATCCCTGTTGCTGAGTTGACTGGTGCAGCCAGTGCAGAGGAGGAAGGAAGCAAGCAGCTGTAGGAGCTGAGTCTAGCTAGGTTATGGAGAGGTGGAGAAGAGAGGAAAGGGGGTTAAGAAAATTGGTTGGCTGACATTGATGAAGGATCTACAAAGTGCAGTGCAGGGTTACAGGATAAACCCCCAGGGGACCTAACTGACCTTATCAGATACAAAAGTTACATTTCTTGTTATATAGGTCTTGCTTTAACTTGGTCTTAACCATCCAACAGAAAAGTATAAAAAGGAGGTATAAAAGTAAAGCTATATTAATATACTGACCTGTGAATGGCTCAAGTCAACCACTACTATTGAGGACTGCTGAACTGCATTGGATTGTTTTATTTAAAAAAATTAAAAAAAAAAAAAAAAAGAAAATTGATTGGGAGCTGGGTGTGGTGGCACATTCCTGCAATCCCACTGAAGTAGGAGGATTCCAAATTCTAGCCCAGCCTAGGCAGGTTAGCAATTTAGCCAGACACCATCTCAATAAAGACAAATTGTAAAGGGCTGGGGATATAGCTCATTGGGAAGACCCTGCCTTTAATCCCTGGGGTGGGGGGGAGGCTGGAAGACAAGGTATTTAAATTACAAGAAATCCAGTCGATTCTGCTCATTTCGTGAGGCAGTTAAAGCAGTGGAGGCTGTTGAAACCTTAGTCTTCAATCTGAATTGTCCTCCTAGGTGTTTTGCATTTTGGGCATTTTGAAGAAAGTCCTGGTTACTAGTTAGAGGCTTTGCTTCCTGAGGCACATCAGTTTTGGGATCTTGATAGGAGTCTGAGCAGCGTAGGCGTTTATGGTGAGAATTTAAGCCCCTGAAGTCAGCACGGGGAAGTTTTGTGGCCCAGCCATCACTTGATGACTCACTGCCAGCGTGAGTCCTGCCCTGCGCATCTCTTACCAGATGTTTTGTGCATCTCTGAATTGGAAATAGGAGGCTGAATGCTGAAGGAACAGCCTAGTGGACGGGATGGCTAGTGGCCAGTACCACAGGTGGGGTGAGCGTTGGACAGGCCAGAGGTGGACAGTGCTGTGAGGTAGCAGCGCCAGGCTGCCAGGAGAACCCGGTCTCAGTTAAGTGTCCATGCCGTTCTTTGGTAGACATAGAGATTGCTTAGGTTTTTAGCAATTTAGTGTCTGTGGTAAAAAGAGAAATTGGTACTCTTGGTTCTGATTTGCACACCTGTTTCTTTTTTTAAAAAATGTTAAACCCAGAGCATAAGTGTACGTATACGGTGATAAAATAGGTACTTTGTGTTAGAATTGGTTGAAAGGGTAAGTTTATTATGCGGTTTGCAATAGGATATCAGCTATTTAGAGCTGTTTGGTGTTTACCTGGGAGAAAGGTCCCTCTTTAGCTTAGGCTGTGTCCTGTGACAAAGTTCGAAGCACCTTTGTTGAGTGACACATCCAAACTGTACAGTTAAATCCCACTAGACAAATAACCTGGAAAAAGGATGGCTCCCCTGGGAAAATTTAAAAATCACTGCATTTACACTTAAAAAATGAGTCATGTCTTGAAAGAGTACATTCCATTGCATTTGTCTCACATATTTGTATATTTAACAATATAATGAAAGTCCATGAAAGCTAGAAATTGTGTATATTTTGAAAACAAACAGCTCACTAGATTTTTTAACTAAAAGTTTCAGAATGATTTTCCTGTTTTCCCAAGTTAATACATACTTTTATTCTTGATTTTCTTCCTATTTTTTGTTTCTCATGAGTCTCTCTCCAGGGCGGGCCAAATAGCTCAGTAGATTAAAGTGCCTGCGCAGGCAGAGCACAGAGGCCAGGGTTCGATTCCCTGGTGTGCTGTGCTGGCCCCGCCCCAGGGGTGTGCTGAGATGGCAATTGATAACTGGGGTGTAGTGGCACAAGCCTGTAATCCCAGCTCTTGAGAGGCTGAATATAGGTGGATCACTTTGAGTCCGATCTATGTAGTGAGACCCTATAGTCCCTGTAGACCTGTACTAAAATACAAAAAAAAGTGTTTCTTCATGTTTTCCTTGAAGTACAGGAATCTCAAATGTTTTAACTCCTTAAAGTCTTTTAAAAAGATTTTACAACATCCTGTTTTAAAATGAGGCAGATATTTATATTTTCTTAGTCCAATCTATTCAGAGTGGTACATGGGCAACTGTTTTAGAGTTAGCTTAATGGTGTTGATCAATTGTTGAAAAATCATTAGAGGTTTTTGTATGTACATTTCATCCTTTGGATTGAAACACTTAAGATCTGTGTGACCCGTGTTTACCATTTAAACGTTAGTTTGAAATTGTTTGGAGAGGGCTGGCAACTTGGCAAAGAAGTCACACTGGAGCAAGTAGAGGTCCAGGAGTAACCTGACCCGCTGTGGGCCATTTGCAGGAGATGCAGATGAAAACAGAAGATTACTCTGCCATGTCAAGGCATAGGGTCTCAGAATAGCAACGTGTTGGCTTGGAACTGTGCGGGGTCAGCTCTGCTTTCTGCCCAGAATGGGTTGGTGGCCTCAGAATAGAGGCACTCGTTTATTTTTTTTTTTCTTTTCTAGAGTATAAATTAGAATTAAAACAGAAAAAATTACAAGCAATACAGATTTTCACTTTACAAAGTAAGATGATTTTACAGTGTTGTAATACATAGTGTTGCTTCCCAACCAGCTATGCATGTTACCAGACACATGTGTGTAAAATTGGAAGAAGAAATAAAAAAGAAACAAATGTCTGAGAAATTAAGAAGGAAAAAAAGTACAAACAATTGAAGAAAAGGAGATAAAACAAATTAAAGCAGTAACTGCTTCTTTTCTTAATCCAGCAGAAATGCATAGTACAGTTGTCAAAAGCATCCTGCGTACATACATAGATATATCACTCTTACCCTCACTCTTTTTAAGGAAAAGATATTTGAAAGTCTTTTTCTATCATTTGACACATTTAGAATACTTAGCAGTTTGTTTTGAGATATCTGAAAGGATATGATTTTGGCCTTAAAAACTGCCTATGTGAACCTCCTTACGCTGGAAAGCATGTTTGATTTTGTCAGATTTAGATTGGTAGTGTCTTGTTCATATAGTTGTTTTGCTAAAAATATGTACTGCCTAATCCAGGCTTACATAGGGGAGG
Organism: Ctenomys sociabilis; assembly: GCA_004027165.1. NCBI lineage: Eukaryota > Metazoa > Chordata > Mammalia > Rodentia > Ctenomyidae > Ctenomys > Ctenomys sociabilis. The sequence continues at coordinate 137,268 of PVKA01000618.1, read as the reverse complement.
ATTTACATAGCTATGTCACTGGAAGTAGGGAACACATTAATCTGATTATGATGTTGATTTTGCCTTGTGTAGTAGTGATGTGTAACTAATTGCGTGGATGTTAACCTTTGCCATTTTGTCTTTCAAAGTCCTAGGTCCAAAGATCTCTGGCTATCAGTAATTTCATTTTACTGATACTTCAGTAGTACAGTACTGCTGGTTTTGTTTTTTTTTTTTATTTAATATAATTACTTTTGGAGGCACACAGTATCAGGAAAAGGGAAAAAAGCCTAAGACTGCAGTTTAATAATAATGTAGATAAATGTGTATTTCTCCTTTCATAATAAATCATTTTTACTTACTTGGATTCAGCTGTTTCTCTTTGACATCTGACACGCAGAATCAAACTGAAGTTCAACCCATATTTTTATACTGCTTTTGCAGCATAATGGACAAATATAGTTATACTTTATGGAAAACCTTATCATGTAATTAATTCTTGTGCTCTTTTTGTGTGTGTTTCCGTAGCTTGCACCTTCTCTTCCTTTACAAGAAGATTTTGTTTATCACTGGAAGGCAATTACCCATTACTACATAGAGACTTCAGGTCAGTACTAATGATTAATCGGCAAATTTGTGAGATACCAAAATTTGAAAGTAAGTTTTAAAAGTTATTTTATATTTAACTTTAAACAATTTTACCTTTAATTTAACTTTTAGGTTCATTTTACTTATTTAAGAATGTATCTAGAGAGGGATGCCTGATCGTTCAGCAGACTAAAGTGCCTGCTTAGGCAGAGTGTAGCGGCCGGGGTTTGATCCCCAGTGTGCTGTGCTGGCCCTGCCCCAGGGCACGCTGAGACAGCGATTGAGACTGGGCATGGTGGCCCGGACCTGTGATCCCAGCACTTGGGAGGCTGAAAATAGGAGAATCAGTACAAGTCTGAGCTGTGTAGTGAGACCCTGTAGACTCTTTACTAAATACAGAAGAAGACAAAGAAAAGAAAAAAGAATATATCTAGAAAACATCTACTTTGTGTCAGGCATTGTTCTAGGCACCAGGGATAGATAGTCAGACAGGCAGCAGCCCTGTCCAGATAGAGCTTAAAACTTGATTTGGGGAAAGGGAAACAGTTAGCAGATGAATATAGAAAATATGTCAACGAAGAAGTATTAAGGGGAAGGGGGAGAAAATTCCATATTTGGGCTAGCAGTTGGCTACCTTAGGTAAGAGGAATCTATATTGTTCAAAGTGCCTTCTAAACTGAAACCTAAAGGAGAGAGGCACCAAGCTTGCTGGAAAACTAGGGAAGTTAGCCTGGGAGAGCATGGTGTACACAAACACTAGCCAGCACTTGAGCTTCTAGCCTGCTTGGAGGAAACTAAGAACTACAAGGAAGCCTCAGTGTCTACAGCAGAGTAGAGGAGAAACCTGGTGGGTGATGAAGTTAGACAGATATTGCTGGGGTCGCAGTCGCGGTATAGATTCACACGAGGCATGTGACGCATCATGAAGGCTCTAGCTTTTCTCTATAATAAGACTTTGAAGGGATTTGAGTACTGAAATCCCTGCAGAGGGTTCAGTTTCCTACCAGGCAGTATGGCACACAGATGCAAAAGAAAGACAGAGAGAGAAAGTTCTGCAGCTGACGAGCATTGGGATGGCCAGTGCTCTCTGTGGAGCAAAAGGCCCTGAGTCCAAGTGCTCGTGGCCTTTATTGGTTTCAGTCAGAGAGACAGGTGGAGGTCGCAGCAGAGTACTAGGGAAGAGAAGCTTTGCAGGCGCTGGCTGTAAGGAGAAACAGCAGTTGTGTACTGGGCACAGAAGCCCTCCAGATAGCTAAGCAAAGCATTGCTTGACAGGTGCAATCTGGCTTCTTTACTGCCTGGAAGGTTTGATTTTTTTGTTTTTTCTCTTTTAAGTCCCAGGGCTTCAGCTGAAATACTGTCTTATGTCTTAGCCCAAGAATCTCACAGGCTCTTATTCAAGCTCCCTTTCTGGCCATGGAAGCGAGGTCATTCTCACCCAAGTGCTGCAGTGAGACATGTTGGTATCTAATCGGGGATTGAACTCAGACCCTTGTGCTTGCCAGGGAAGCACTTATTCCACTGAGCCAACTCCTTGGTCCCAAGACTCATATTTAAATTTTAATTTTCACATTCTGGTCTAGTTTCTATGTGTTGTTGTTTTTTTTTTTTTGCAGAACCAGGGATTGAATGCAGGCCCTTAATGCTTGCCAGGCAAGTGCTTGTTCTGCTGAGCCATCTCTCGGCCCAGACATTCTAACAAGTTAAGGGTGCATCTGGTTCAATGTAGCCAGCTCTGTATATTTCAGTGAGTAGGGTTGAAATAAAGGTCAGGGAGAGATGGAGGCAAGGGGCTTTATTTTCAGGAGAATGTAGCTTGGCAGTCTCACACTTTAGTAGAGCTATAATATAGTCCATATATTAAAGCAATCACTTTGACTTTTGTGAAAAAAAAAAAAAAAGAAATTGAAAAAGATACTGATTTAAAGCTGGCAGAACCAGCTTGCCAGATAGCTCAGTGGATTAAAGCACCTGCTTAGGCAGACACAGGGGCCCGGGGTTGATCTCTAGCTTGCTGTGCTGTCCCCGCCCCCAGGGTGTGCTGAGATGGCAATTAAGACTATGTGGTGGGAGTGCTTGGAAGGCTGAAAAACAGGAAGGATCACCACAAGTCTGATCTGTGTAGTGAGACCCTATAGACCCTGTACTAAATACATGAAATAAAATAAAGCTGGCAGAACTATTAGTAAAACTATTACAATTGTCCAAGCAAGAGATAATGATGAACCAGATGGTATATGCCTGCGACCTCGGCTACTAGGAAAGCTAAGGTAGGAGGATCCTAAGTTCAAGGCCAGCCTGGGCAATTTATCAAGAACTTGTCTGAAAAAAAGCTGGCGATGTAGCTCAGTGCTGGAGCACCCCAACTGTAGTAGTGGGGAAAGGGGTGAAAGAGTGTTAGTGGTGGCTTACTGAGGAGAGCTGGTAAGAAGTGATTGTGTTCTGGATTTTTTCTTTTTTTTGTACAGAGGATTGAACTCAGGACCTTGTGCTTGCCAGGCAGGCACTTAAGCCACTAAGCTATCTCTGCGGGCATCTGGATGTATTTTGAAGGAAGATTGATAGCTTCAATATTGGTTATGTAGGAAGACGAAAGATAACTAAAGTTTTAGGCCTATTGAAAGAAAGATTAGAGATGTCGCTTACTGATACTTTAGGGGGACCAGGTTTGGAAGAGGATTTTGGATGTGTTAAGTTTGAGGTGCCAGTTACCTGTCTGATTGGATATGTCAGAGTACAAACTGGGTAGGGAATTAAGTCATCATTATTTAAGTTGGGTTTAAATTGGAGGACATTATCTGGGAGTGGAGAAAAGATAGAAGAGATAAGGTGTGCAGGAACACCTTTAGATTTAGTTTTCAGAGGTGGGAAGAAGAGAACTGTAACAATGGTGCTACTTTTACCCCAGATAGAAGACAGCAGGAGAGAATAGCTGCCAGAAGAAGAGCAAGAGACACATTCTGTCAAGTGATTCAAGGACTAAGAATGGGTCACTGGATGTAGTGACAAACGTTCATTAGTTTCCTGGATAAAAATCCATTTTGATGGCAGGGAGGAGAGGAGAAGTCTGACTAGAGTAAGTTTAGGAGCACATGTCTGGACCACGTGGCTCTCTCTCGAGTGTCAGTGAAAAGGGGAACTGAGAGGAAGAAGTGGCAGCCAGAGAGGTTTTGAAATATTTTCTAAAGATGTAAGATACTGTAGTTTTTAACTTGATAGGAACAGTCTGGTAACGGTTGACCCAAGAGCAAGATGAGATGACTCCTCACCCATCAGAAGGAGGGAAAGCAGAGCAGGAATGTAAGTGCAGGTCAGGCGGATGTGGTGCAGGGGTCCAGGTGCTGTGTTCTGGTTGTTTTTCTCAGTACATAAGATGGACAGAGAGTAAGTAGTCTAAGGATGGCAAACTTTGAAGGGCCAGATATTTTAGGCTTTCTAAGCTGGATAGTCTCTTTTGCAGCTGTTCTCACAAAAGCTATGGTCAACAGAATGCACATCAGAGAGCTTCCTTTGTTTCAATACAACCTTATTTTCTAAAAACCAGTGACGGGAATGAATTAGACCTGTGTGCCAAAGTTTAGAACCCTCAGAAACAAGGACGTGTGGTACGCTGCTCTGTGGCCCCCTGGAGGATCTCGTAGGCGAACACTAGGCGCCAAGCAGATCAGACACCCAGCAACTAACCGGAAAAGTGAGAGCAGCTGCAAGCCTTTACAGTTAAGCAAGAAATAAAAGTTGGATAGAAAAACATGTAAAACTTGAAATGTAAAATATAGTTTTTAACATCCCCTGATGCTTAGCCAGCACATCTACAGAAAGGTACGTTAAGAGGAGCTGCCTTTTCAGGTTGCTCTTCTTAGCTCTTGCTAGTTTTTTTCTTCCTTCTGGGGCTTTAAAGAATTGTACAAGTTCTTATTTTAAAAGATTTTTTCCTCATATAATAGCAGAAGCAAGTGTGTGCATTACAATGAAGAGGCAGGTAAGGAAGTCTGCATCAGAGTCAAGTACAGAAGGAACAAAGAGGAGGAAATAGCAGGCAATGTGTGAGTGGGGCTGTGAAGGATGAGTAGTTGTGGAAGAGGATAAGGAGGCTGGAGGCATTTCCAGTAGAAAGCATAGGTTATAGGAGGACTCAGAACATTGATGATTTAGAAATATTCAGAATTAAGAGCAGCTTGTCTTCTAAGGAGGTAGTATTTTAATCCTGTCAAATTAAGTTTGCAGTTAATGTTTTTGTTAATGTTAAACATCTGGTCATTTTTTTCCCCATAAATGTATTGAAACCAAAGCTGAATTTTCATTCTTTCTTGAAATGTGTGTTTACATTTACAAGGAGAAAAACATTTTAAAAGTTGAATTATGAGCAGGCTTACAGTTTTTGTTTAAGCAGGAGACTACTCATTTTAGAGGAATAATACAAAGCGAGACCTAAGAGGTTGGTATTCCCTGAGTTTTCACTGTGTGCCAGGGCAGTTGGCATTTACTATTTCATGGAGTTCATGCAACCTGTAGCCTATTGTGTAATAGTTCTATGTAACAGATGTTGATGATTAAGGCTTCATTCATACTGGGTCATCCAACTAAAAATGACAGAGCCAAGATTCGAACCCAAGTTGTGAACCAAGTCAGTGCGGTACTCTGAACAGCTGCCTCCGAGTCTGTCCCAGTGGGGGCCCTCCTTCTGCCGTCACTTCCTCTGTCAAGCTGAGTGTGAAAGTTCACTCTGTATGTGTACCTGCATGTGCACATGGACAGAGCAGCCTGGCACTGCCTAACCTGCTGGGTTGAGGTGCACAAATGGTAGAAGCGTTGAGTAAATGCTGATACAGCCGTAAGTCTGAACTTGGCATCTCCTAGTATGTTTTGTATTTAGACAGGTTATAAAACTTACAGTTTATTAGAGGCATTTATTTAACCCTTAGACAGTAAGGGGAGGTTGAAGCAATTTTCAGGTCCAAGTGTGATATGTTTAAAAATACCAATAACCTTTTTATTTTTAAAAATCTACACTTTTTAATAAACATTCTCCTGAGAAGCAACTTTGAAAAAATAGACTGGGAATAGCTAGTGTTAATGAGCGGAGATGGCAGGAATTTTGATAGCAGGGTTTCCTTTTGGCTCCATATACTTTTGTAGATGGGAAGAGGTTGAGAGCACTAAGTGACTGACTGCCCAGTGCCAGAAGGTGGCGTATAGCGTTTGGGAACAGCCAGTCCTGTCCATCACTTGGGCTGTGTAGCTTAGTGTTCAGGCGCAACTGGTGTGTCTGCCAAGAGACTAAAGAGTCAGATCTTCTGAACTGGCTAAGTAAAAGAAATAATAAAAATTATAAATACCCAAAAAGTCTTGATATTTATATGTGCTTTTCTAATCATGTTCTCATTTCCCATATGAGTGGCTTTTAGTTCAAAATTATAGGTGAACATTAGATAGAATATATCTTAGAATATTGACTCCGTTTTTGAATAAGAATATGGAAAAAGCATGTTCTTAATTCTTACAGAGATAGGTATGGAATGTGTATAACATCTCATGTAACTTGTTCAAATTTTCTCAGTTTGAATGAGACTAGAAAAATATAGATGGCATTTTGTATTCAAATAGAGAGTTTAAAAATATTTAAGTATTTGTTTGATAAATATTTTTCTGTTACTTAGATGACAAAGCCCCAGTGACTGATACGAACATTCCATCCCATCTGGAACAGATGTTAGATATACTGGTTCAAGAAGAAAATGAACGGGAATCTGGAGAGACGGGGCCGTGCATGGAATATTTACTCCATCACAAGATCTTGGAAACGTTGTACACTTTGGGGAAAGCTGATGTAAGTTCCTAATGCACACCATGTTATTGCATATGTATGTAGAGAAGAGTAACACCTTAGACATGAAGATGCTCCCAAGTGCTTCCTTTCTTATGGAGGTACTTATTGCACATGGTATGATTCAATCTAAGATTAGGGGAGTAGTCAAGTGGCTTGTACAGCCCTGACATCTACAGAGACAGTGAATTTCCCAAGTGCCCTGCACAAAAAGTGATACTTAGGCTGCTTAGAGTTTCATTATAAACATTTTTTAAATTAAGTGCAAGTATATATGTTAATAATCAAAGGAAATGAAAACCTAGTGACAGTTGGTTTACAAAAAGTATTTTTTAGTATTCTTACTCTGATGTTAAGTGACTTGAGGGCTGGCCAAATAGCTCAGTGGATTAAAGCGCCTGCAAGCAGGCACAGGGGCTGGGGGTTCAATCCCCAAGCCTGCCATGCCAGCCCCACCCTCCAAGTTGCACTGGGATGGCAGTTAGGACTGGGTGTGGTGACAGGCGCCTGTAATCCCAGCTCTTGGGAGGCTGTAAATAGGCGGATCACTCTGAGCCTAATCTAGTAGTGAGACCCTTGAGTACCTTGTAGATCCTTCCCTAAAATACAAAAAAAAAAAAAAAAAGTGAACTGGTGAGTAGAACCAGGCTTAGTGAATTTTGAAAAGTCCTTGAAAAAGCTCATATGTAAATAATATTTTGTGATGCAGAGCTTTCAAATTATATTCATGTGTCAGTGACAGGATATTGAGAAAAATGTGTCAGTAGGTGATTTTATTGTGTGATCATTGTGTGTTCTTACACAAATATGGGTGGCAGAGCCTCTGTCCAAGGCTACACACATGTACTCAGTAGTAGGCAGTTCGGATACCCTGGAAAGTATCTGTCTATTTAAACATATCTATTACAGAAAAGATACAGAAAAAGCAGGCGATAGGAATTTTTCAGCTCCCCTGTAATTTATGGGACTGTTCTTGTATATGTGGTCTGTCTTTGACTAAAACCTTATATGGTGTACAACTGTACTTGAGAGATAAATTTTCCAACTACAAGGTCTGGTTAGAAAATGCAGCAAATGTTTAAATTACAAACATTATTACAGTAAAATTCATATTGCTGTTAGGCTCCCTCAGAATAATGACCCTCACTTTGAAATGAACACACGTAGTCCACTGTTCCCATTGGTTTTTGAAGCAGTTATGAAAGTTTCCTTTTGTGTGTGTTTAGTTGTGCTGTCATGGCTGCCTCGATGTTCTGAACTGACTCAAAACGTTGACCTCTCTTGTTCATTTTAACTCCGAGGAATGGCTAGAAGTTGCACAGTGCCAGATCTACTGAATAGATGGATGAAAATGCACGATAAAGTTTTTTATTTGATAGACAGAAATTGCCATAAATACTTTTAATCAGTTCAGGACATGAAAAAACACAAAAGAAGACTTCCAGAATTGTTTCACAAAGTGGCAAGAACAATGGAATATGTGTGTTCAAAGTGAGAGGGGATATTTTGAGGAGAATTAATGACCATGTGTCTTTTAAAAATTATTTATTTATTTATTTAATTATTTATTTATTTATTTATTTATTTGGTACAGGGTCTCTATGTAGCTTGAACTCACAGGGATCCTTCTGTCTCAGCCACCCCATTGCTGGGGTTACAGCCATGTGCCACCATGCCTGGTTTCAGTCACTGGCATGGAGCAGAGCCAGCTGGGTGTTTGATCTGGGGATTGAACCCAGGTCCTTGTGATGGCCAGACAGGCACTTACACTGCCAAGCCATCTCCCCAGCCCTGGCCACGCATTTATTATTATAATAATTTTCTAAAAATTTAAACATTCACCATATATTTTGTTCACCCCTTACATTTGGTGGCTTAAAGAGGAAGAACTTTGGTTCCAAAGTTAGAAGACCTGGCATACAATCCCAACTTTGTCATTAACACACTGTACCCCTGGTTAATCTTTCTCTTCTTTAAAAACATGGAAGTTACTGCTAATAGGTATCCCCAGCTCTAAAAATCTATGGTTCTCATGTTCTGTAATTTTCTATAATACATTTGAAAAATCAAACTAAAATTAATGAGTACTTTTAATACAAAATATGAATAGTATTAAAAACAATCTCCTTTTAAGTAAATCTATAATGCTCCAATTCATTTTTTTGAGTCCAGTAGATTCCAAATGTATTTTTTAAGCAACAAATCTGTTTCTTAATAATTTGCAGTTCATTCACCTCTTCCCTAGTTTCTTCTGTTCTTTGGAGAGACTGTATAATGTAGAATTGAGTATTAGATGATTTTCTGAGCCCTAAACTAGTAATTGTACTACTAGTAAAAATATTTTGATATAGGTGATTATAAATATTATTAGTGTTTTATCTAAATAATACAGGGTGTTTGCTAGCTTAAAAATATTAAGTTACAAAAATTATTTTTCGTATTTCTTAAATTATACTATTTCTAATTGGCATGTCATTATGATTTTCTATAGATAACTCATTTTGTGACTATTTTATATGTGAGGCAGTATTAACTGCTGTTTGTAAAGCATATAATCTTGCTGATTCATATTCAGTCCACAGTGAGAGAAGGGGGGAGACAGCCTTGTTATGCTCCCGTCTGCAGGTATGGGAAATACTGATTCCCTGTCATTAGGATATGTCAGAGTCTGCCTTTGCTTTGGCAAGGAGTGAGAGTTCATGCCCACCTGGCATTTACTCAGCTGATGTTGCCTCTGATCTCAGCATCTTATCACCACTCTGCTTATAATTATAGGAGGCTGTGGTCTCATACACTGTTATGGTTCAAGTGTGTACTGTTATTTCTAGAATTCCAGTCATTAATGTTGATTAAATTTTTATTCTAGTGCACACATGTAATGCCAGAATTTGAGAGGCTGAGGCAAGAGGATTGCTGTGAATTCATAGCCAATCAAAGCAAGACCCTATCTCAAAAAAAAAAACCACATACACACATAAAATTTTTTTATTGACAAAATAATTAAATGGCCAATTTTACATTGTCTTGATGAATACATTTTATAAACTTGCTTAAGCTTTGAGTAAGATGTTTGTATTTTCTGTTCTTTTCCTGTTTGCCTTTTCTGCTATACCCAGTGTCCTCCAGGAATGAAACAGCAGGTGCTGGTATTCTATACTAAACTTCTGGGGAGAATCCGGCAGCCACTACTTCCACACATTAATGTGCACCGACCTGTGCAGGTATTTTGTTCTTCTTACATAAAATTATTTCCTTGACTTCTCTTAGAGTAGAAATAGTTTTGTTATTTTTTTTATAAATCTAACATTAATAAAATAAATTATTTTAAAAATAACATACAAGTTAGAATTTACTAGGGTTTTCCTTATATGTGATTGCATTACATGTCCTTTTTTTTTTTTTACAAAAATGTAAATTAATTTAATGGAGAAAGGATATCCTTTATCAACAGATAATGCTGGAGCAACATAGTCATGCAGAAAACAGTTCTTTTTATAAAAAATCAGTCAGGTTGATCAAAAACTTTTATAAAACTGTAAAATTTCTATAAGCATAACGTAGCAAATTCTTATGACTTAGTTTTTTAATAAATCACATCAAATCAATTTTTAGTGAACACTACAGATATATAACCCAGAGATTTATTGAAGAACACATTATATTTATACTCCACCTGGGAGTGTATTTTCTGGAAAATTTATGAGAAAATAATTGACCTCAAATTTTTCATATTATATATTTGTACTGTTCTCCAGTACGCGAGATTGTCGCAAGAATTTTCAAATAGGGTTTTACACATATAAGGTTTCTCCCAGTATGACTTCTTTTGTATATATGATACTCTGCTGAATGTTTCCCCACTTTGCTTACATACATAGTGTTACCCTTCAGTATGAGTTACTTTGTGTTTGCAAAATGAGGATTTAGTAGGAAAGCCTTTTCCAGAATGCTTACATACCTAGGGTTTCTCCCCACTGTGAGCTTTTTCATGTTTTTTAATTCTTTTTTATTTGTATTAGAAGTTGTACTCAGGATCTTGCACTTGCCCGGCAGGTACTTTGTGCACCAACTATATAGCTGGCCCTTTTTCATGCTGGCAGTAAGAGTGTAACCTGAATGTTTTCTAACGCTGCTTACCTATGTAGGATTTAGCCCCAGTGTGATTTCTTTCACGTTTATGACAATAGGCGAGTGTCTCTTGCTTGTGTTCATAGGGTCTCTCCCCAGTGTGACTTCTCTCATGTCCTCAGCAATATTTACATGTATGAAACACTTTCTCGCATTCTTTATACACATAGTTTCTCCCCACTGTGAGGTTCCTCATCCTCTTGACAGGAGCTTTATGTTCTAGAAGCTGTCCCACAGTGCTTACATACAGAAGAGTTGTTCCTCAGGGTGATTTCTGTCATGTTTTTGATAGTAACCAAGTGTATTGAAGGCTGTCCCAATTTGCTTACGTACATAGGTCCCCAGTGTGATTTCTTTCATTTCATGGATTTGAATACCATTGGGTTTGCTGGGGGCTTTCATGCTTTTCCTATATACTGTGGTCTTCTCTGCAGGATGAGTTCCCCAGAAATCAGAGTAGACTTTCCCACATTAGTCATATTGATAAAGTTTTTCTCCAGCTGCAGTCCTTGCATACTTCTCAAAGGACTAGAAATCACAAGTTTTTGTATCTTCATTACATTTGTGCAGCTTCTCTTTAAATCCCAAGTACTTACATGACTTCAGTCTGGTGTGAACCCTAATGGGCCCATTTAGTAATAAATGACCAATCAGGAATTTTTTACAAGCAAGGTTTTCAACTGGTTTTAAAACAGTTTGTTTCAGGATGGCCAGATAGCTCAGCAAAGTAAAGTACCTGCTTATGAAGGTGCAGGGACTGGGGTTTGATCCCCAGTGTGCTTTGCCAGTCCCACACCTGGGGCATGCTGAGACAAGGCTGAGACTGGGCGTGGTAGCACATGCCTGTAATCCCAGTGCTTAGGAGGCTGAACACAGGGGGAACACTGCGAGTCAGATCTGTGTAGTGAGACCCTGTAGACCCTGTACTAAATACATAGAAAAAGAAAAAAATAAAATAAATAAAACAATTTATTTCATGTCCATATTAGTATCTGCAGGGCCAGACAAATAGCTCAGTGGATGAAAGCACCTGCAAGCAGGCACAAGGGCCAGGGGTTCGATCCCTGGGTCTGCTGTGCTGATGTCACCCCTGGGGCATATTGAGAGGGCAATTGAGACTGGGCATGGTGGCACACTCCTGTAATCCCAGCTCTTGGGAGGGTGTAAATAGACAGATCACTAGGAGTCTGATCTGCTAGTGAGACCCTGAACACCCTGTAGACCCTTCCCTAAAATACAAAAAAAGCAAAACAATTAGTATCTGCAATCCAAAGGAATATTTCTTCATGTTGATTCCAAGCATTATATTGATAATATTTCTCTCCATCTCTTCATTTCTTAGATTTGTCCAGCTGTTTTATGTTCTTCCATTTGCTGGTTATCCCAGGTTCTTCCTATAGTGGCCATGTACATGTTTCCCTCATCAGATCTCTGTAGAGCTTCTTTTAGGATGGGTTTAGCACTCCTCCACAGTGAAGTTAACAACTACATCCTCAAAGCCTCTGTCTCTGTGAAGTGTGAGGGATTTCCAGGGTCCTCATGCAGCCCTCAGCCAGAAATCTTGAAGCACAGCTGTGCCACTTTCAGAAAGCTTCCTCCTCCATGTGCACAGGTAGACAGGTCCAGCAGCCCCTCCAAGAGTGGCCCCATAGACCCCACTTCCAGTGACGTTACAGCCTAGCCCTCCACCACCTTGCTGGGACCTGGGCCCTATAGGGAGTGTACTTCATATCTTTGTAGCTCTGTTTAAAGTTTCATACCTTAATTTTCTTTTTACTTTACCTCTATGACTTTGTGAGTAAAGTTTATTGTATACCGTATTATTTTTTGGATAGTGAACTTAAAATTTTTACTGCTAATGAATTTGCTTAGAGATAGATGATGGTAAAGATTGTTAGTGTTCTAATTAATATAAGCTATTTCTATTATTTGAAAATTTTAGATATCATTGAGGTAAATAAATGGCCATTTACATTTTTTAATAAGTTTTAAAAATATTTTGGCAGAAATTAATTCGACTCTGTGGTGAAGTGCTAGCAACACCAACGGAAAATGAAGAGATTCAGTTTCTCTGCATTGTGTGTGCGAAGCTGAAGCAGGACCCCTACCTGGTGAATTTCTTCCTGGAGGTAGGCTCTGTGCTTACCCTTCAAAGTATGCTCCCTCAGCTTGTTAGGAAAATTGTACCCTGTGAATAATCTTCGGAGGAACATCTACAAGGCATTAGATGGCGTCTTTCACTTCCTAGCGTTAGTTTTCATTTAAGATCAGTTCACTCATTGCAATCTCTTGGAGCAAAAAGATTTTCAAAGAGTGCATTTAAGCCAGATATGTGGGCCATACTCATTGGGACAGATACAAAGGACAGATGCATCGAGAACTCGTAGAAATGTATAAACCGGCATATTCTGGGAGAGGCTGGGGGCACTATTATCTGGCCTGGATAGTCTGGTGTGGTTAAGGATGGTGTAGACTGATGTGGAGCAGCTGTAGTAGATCATGGGTCAACTCTCCAACCTCGGATGGCAGTTGGGATTTTCACCAAATCCAGTTTTCTAAGTCAAGTGATATTTTGGATTTTATTACCGGTTTTAAAATAGAATATAAGACTTGTGCACTTCTTGCTTTTGTTCAGCTTTTTTTTCTTTTTCTAGTAGTTAAAGCACTTATAAGCACATTAGAAAGGTGGTTATGCTATCTTTGCCTTTTTAGTTTAAAAACTAATCTTTGTCTTTTTTCTTAAACATTGAAGTATAACTTATTTAGAGTATACCTAATTCTTTTTAGTCTACTATTCTTCTTAGGGGCTCAAGACCCTGTGCTTGCCAGGGTAGCCTACTGTTCTGAGTTCAACAAATACATATAACTATGTGACTGGCAGTGCAGTACAAATACACAGACTTTCGTCCTTGCCCCTGCCTCTCATCCTTTCCTTTCACCTTCCCTCTAGCAGCTACTGCTCTTTCTGATCCAGTATTCTTTTGCATGACTTTGTTTGCTTATGCTGATGAGGATTCTATGGTATAATAGCACTGAAGTTGTGTACTCATGTGTGGGGGACTTTGGGGCTGTTTCTAGTTTTTTACAGTTAGGAGAAAAGCCACCACAAAGAGTCCCACACAGACTTTTGCTTTAGTTTAAGTTTTCACTTCCCTTGGAAAAATTCTTAGTGGTAGGATTGCCAGGTTATATTGCAGCTGTAGATTTATTTTCCTAAGGAACTGCCAGTGTTTCCCACAGTGGCTTGGGAAACCATCTCACCTCTCAGTGCATGTGAGCTCCTGTTCTATTTTCTTGTCTAGCACTGGATGTCATCTGTTTTCTTTTCTTTGTTAGTCATCCTAATACATTGATTTGTCTTTTAATTCACATATTAAATAAATAATTCAGGTTTTCTATTATAATACGTTTGTGAGGAAGTGCACTAGCAGCCCAGCTGCAGACTATAAATTCTAATTTGTAGTTAGTGTTAAAGAGTTCAGTTACCTCTTTTTTCATGATATGCATCATACTTTGTATATTATTTTTACAACTTTGCTTCAAAATTGTTCTCCAAAGCCTGAGGTGGCAGCCCCCTCTATTTTTCTGAGTGGACAGGAGTGTTCAAATGCTTTCAATGTCTCTGTTTATAATAAATTCCTCCCTAGCACGGGAATCATTTGGGTACATTTCCTTTTCTCTTGTTGGTCATAAGCTCCTTGAGCTCAAGGACTTTATCTCATTAATCTTTGGGTTTTCCTAGCTTCTGTAGTATATCAGAATTCTACAGATTTGTTAATGAGAGTATCATTATAATACTTTTTGTTTTTAATATATTTATAAAAACAGGTCAGCTTGCCAGGCATGGTGGCATAAACCTATAATCCCAGTACTGTGGCAGATCAGGCTGGAGGACTGCAAATTTGGGCTCAGTTTGGTAACTTAGTGGCTTAGCAAGACGCTGCCTCAAAATGAAAAAAATTGAAAAGAGGATGAGGGTGTAGCTCATTGTGGAGGCTCTGGCTTCAATCCCAGCCAGTACCCACAAGGGGAAAAATAGAAAGGGAGGGAGAGAAGGAGGAAGAAATCAGTTTGGTTAAATAAGATTTTGGAAGTTTGCCTAGATAACTTAGTGTACTTTAGATGCAGAAAATTTTCCCCAAACTTAAGGTTGATGGGTTTCTTTCTCCTGGTCTCTGGAACTTGCTTTGGAAGTGTACAGCTGTAAATCAGAAGCAGAGGAAGTGTGTAGGCCTGCAGGTGTTCGTGGTGAGACACACCTCTAAACCTTAGTACAGACAGCAGTATATCAGCTTTGTGCTGCATTTTTCTAGTATCTGTTTCTCCAAAGCCAGAGGTGGTAGCTAACTCCATTTTTCTGAGTGGATAGAATGTTCAACTGCTTTATAGCCTCCCTAGCACTGGAATGGTATGTGTCCATTTCATTTCTCCTGCTGTTCAATAAACACCTTGAGCACAAGGACTGTGTCTCATTAATCTTTGGGTCTCCACAGCTCCTCCAGTGTCCAGGGCAAAGCATAGTAACTTCTTAAAGAACTCTTACTGAATGAGTAAATGTTGAGGGCAGGGTAGTTGTACTGCTTTAAGTATAGACAGTAACAAAATTGCTTCTTGGTTTCCATGCTTTTGTCCCCTGAAATCTGTGTTCGGTCGGATCAGTTACCATATGCATCTACTTTGGGTTAAGTTATATTGTATGTAGTAGATCTGGTAGGAATGACTTGCTCAGAGATTATGGCCTGATGAAGATGGTGAAGTGAATGTCTAGATACAATGATCTAAGGGAGAGTAGGATGAGAAGCCTAAGAAGGTGGCAGGAATTGCTAGATGAAGAGATAGTACCTGCTGGAGATTATCAGGAAAGACTTCGTGAAAGAAGTCTTTAAAATGTGTTTAGCAGATGTTAGATAAGAATATGTAAATATGAGGAATGGAATGTGTTTAAGAAACAGTACCTAATACAAAAATATGGATAGCAACGAGCCAGAACAGACAGGCTACAAGTTGTCAAGGGCTTTGAGCCACAGCACGGGTCTTGTGCTGCCTGGGAGGCACTGGGGAGCAGGGCTGTTATGTACATTGTTGGTGCATTAAGAGATGAGATTTGCTGGGAGTGTTTTGCACAGTGACTGCTTTTGGGAGGACAGAGAAAAATGGGCAACTTGAAGCTGATGGGTTAACCAAAACAAGAAGCAAAGCTCGTAACTACTTGAAAGCAGTAGGTGAGAAGAAGGTGGTGCCACTGATTTAGGGGTGTGTGTGGGGGGAGTCTCTATGTAATATAGCTGCTCAGGTATGGGAGGCAGAGAAGGGACTATTTGAATGCCTGAAATACAGAACCAAAAGGAGCTGCTTAGTGTGCAGAAAGACAGGTGTGAGCTTACAGAATGCTTATTTGGAGGGGAAGGTGCTAATTTGGGTTCTGGACACTATGAATCTCCACACTATCAGGGATAACAGGCAGGTATTTGGTGATGTTCAGCCGGATGGAATGGAAGACACAGATGCAACTCTGACACACTCGGTCGGGCATCCTCACTGGAAGAAAGGCAGCCTCTTTAGCAAGTGATGCTGGTTTGCTTTAATACCCAAGCTGTGAGCCGGGTCACTGGAGGAGAGTCTTTTAAAATCTGCTTTTAAAGTAGAAATGATTTATAATTGCTACATCGTGACTTTAGAAGTGGAACCCTGAAGCCATTCAGCCTTGTTTTGTGTCTCTGAGTAGCAGAGCAGTGTGCCAGGCCCTTTGGAGAAACTGGCTGGTGATGAGTTTCCTCTTGTGTGTGTGGTTTGACTTTTGCTTTTATATCCAAGCAAAAAGCAAAGCGCTTTTCCCTTGAAACTAACCATTTGCTTCAGTTAAGGTTCTCTTTGTGTTTGGCTGTGTCTTGGGGTGGGGGACACACTAAGATTTCAAGCAAATCTGCTTATCCTCAGACACAAATAAAAATACCCTCAGAGTAACCTTTTGTGTTTTTATAGAGCAGAAACAGAAAAACAGAAGTTCTCACATATTTAAAAACAATTGGCAGCTTTGTAGAAACCTTAAGTCTAAGCTTGATAACTTCATTTTTGTTCATAAATGTGCCTGCCCTCATGACCTTAGAAATGGTAAAGTTGAGATCGTGCATTTCCAGTAACCTAGTGATGAGAAAAAGCCTGAAATTAAAAATTTCCCTCCACTGATACCATTTTTAGAAATAATCAAATTCTGTAGCAATGTCTGTACCACTGGTTACTTGCGATTGGTGTAAAACATTTCGTAGTTGTTGTGCCGAGCGTCACTAATTTCTTTGCGTTTTGAGAACTATATCTAAAACATGGTTTGTTAAATGAATATTTCCATCTGATATAGCACTTTCTGTTATTTCAGTTAAGCATGTGAAATGTTAATTATAGAACACGCCACTGAATATGATTTACACTGTGTTGCGCTCGTAATGTGAACCTTTCAAAGCATGTACTCTTCTTCAGAACAAGCTCAAGTCCTGGTCTTCTAAAGGAGTGCCAAGTGTGATTTCAGAAGACACGTTCAAAGGTCAGGATTCCATGTCGACTGATACGGGACAGTGTCCTCAACCGGAAAAGCTACCTGGTGCCGCTGCAGCGGAATGCGCAGAGCGGGAGGACGAGTCCCCGCCCCAGGCAGACGACCTGGCCACCAGCCTGGATGACCTCAGCGCCGCATCACTGCCGGAGGCCTCCGTCATCCGCCCAAACCATGATTACAATTTAGTGAATTCTTTACTAAATCTTACCCGAAGCCCTGTGAGTCATCATTTTTACTTTTTGCCCCCTCACATAATCACAATAATAAGCATTTAACGTGGAGAAAAAGCCTTTTATGTTGAATCATCTTCGACAGTGTAATTGTTTGTTTGTATCTGATTTAAGGGGTGTGTTTTCCCCTTAGGATGGCCGCATAGCTGTGAAAGCCTGCGAGGGCTTGATGTTGTTAGTAAGCTTGCCGGAGCCCGCAGCTGCGAAGTGCCTTACCCAGAGCACTTGCTTGTGTGAGCTTCTGACCGACAGGCTGGCCTCCCTGTACCGGGCCCTGCCTCCGTCGGTGGACCCCTTGGACATTGAGACTGTGGAAGCCATTAACTGGGGGTAAGCAGCATTCTTCATATTGTCCCATAGAGGTGACTTCTTATACCTGTGTTTTAGAATACTAGAACTCTTTAATTTTGAAAAAGGCACCACTAGTATAGATTGTTAAGTGGAACAGATTTCTTATGACTTGTACTTAATTTATCAGGCAGTGGTAATGGGCCGGTGTGGTGACAGTTCAGCTATTATATGCTGTAGCTGAAGTACTTTTATTTTGTTCATTATACCAATCGATTTTTAAGGGTTTACATTAAGACCAATAACTTTACCTGCTTATTTTTATTAAAAATGAATTCTTAAAGAGGATGTCCTTCTGTATAAACAACTTCTGTGGCCTCTAGAATAGTCTCCTGCAGCTTGTGTGCATATATGGAATTGCCATTTCAGTTGTGCATTTTTTCTTGTGGGTACCGTGTGCTTGCCAACCAGTGGCAGTGCTGCTGAGCTCTGTCCTCCGCCCCACTCTTTCATATTTCACCTTCCTACTCTATTAGGCTCTCTTGCTTGATTCTCATAGAAAAATACAGCTATTCCAGAGAATTTATGTTACTAAAACATAAAGCAACATAAATAAAAAATCGTAAGCTACCACCTATAAACATCTAATATTTTCATAAAATTACTTTTTAGTGTTTTTCTCTAAATATTTAGCCCTTTTGTTTTTGTTTTTGAGCATTTTCAGTTTTTGGTTTCTGGTGTTTTTTGAGACAGTGTTTCCTATGTAGTTCAGGCTGGCCTTGAACTTGCAGCAGTCCTCCTACCTCAGCCTCCCAAGCATGGAGATTATAGGTGTGCACCACCATGCCTGGCTAGCCCTTTGCCTTTTTTTTTTTTAACCTGTTTTTCCACACTATATTGTGCCAGGATCTATTGGAAAGATATACTTGTTTCCCTTACAGCTGTGTTGTGTTGTAAGGCAAGAAAGCTCCCGGCCAGTCACTCAGTCGTTCTTCAGCTCTCCAGGCCCTTTTTGTCTTGCATCGCAGGAGCTGAGAGCCTCTGGCTTTGCATTGCAGTCACTTGGTCAGATTTTTGGCAGAGTTATGAGGAGCTGTCTAAATGGTTTTTCTCCTGCCACTCCATTCTGTTTTAGCTTCTCTTTTCCCACTTAAGAAGTAAAAGTGACTTACAATTTTTATTTAAAAGGTTTTCTCTTATCTTCAGCTTCTTTATAAATCCTTTTTTGATTGTCACCCAGCATTGCCTCTGTGAATCTATCCTACCATGTGTGCTAAGCTCATTTGTGCACCTTCACCTTTCTGTATCTACTGAATTGGATTCATGCATTGGAACACCCAGGCCTTAGCCTTTCTTCCATGTCCTACAGCTTGGACTCATACAGTCATAAAGAAGATGCCTCAGCATTTCCAGGAAAACGAGCCTTAATTTCCTTTCTCTCCTGGTTTGATTATTGTGATCAACTCATTAAGGAAGCACAAAAGGTTTGAGTATTTTTATTACTTACTGATAATTTTAAAACTTAAGTGTCTGCTACATGAACTTTGACTCCTTAGCTTATATCTCCAAATGTATTTTTGTCTTAGCATATTATTTTTAGTAAAATAAATGAACCAAAAAGCAGATGTATACATTACAATTGTGGAACCAATGAAAATTTGAGTTCTGTCCATTTATAATTCTTCATATTTTGGTACAAAGCTTCCCAGGTTTCTTTCTAGCTTTCTTTAGGAGAATGTTTCTGAAATAAATTTTTTTTGGAACTGTTCCTTTTATTTGGGGAGAATTAAAAAAGTAGCCCAACGGCAAGCATCTAATCTAGATTTGTGGTCCATACCAAGCTTTTTCTTCCACATTTCCATATGAAGAGTGCAAATAATTTATTGATGATACAGATTAGTATCTTTTCCATTAACAAAATGATGCTGACACTGTGTTTCAGACTGCTGCTGTTGCTCTTGCCAAAGCTGTTCATGAAAGGTTTTTTATCGGTGTTATGGAACCTCAATTAATGCAAACGTGAGTAGTCTCTTTCCTTAACAACAAAATAATAACAAACACACTTCTGTGGCTGTCAGTGTGCCTACTGAGTACCTGTTTGTTGTGCTCAGTTCTGAGATGGGTATTCTGACGTCAACTGCTCTGCTTCATCGCATTGTTCGGCAAGTAACTTCTGATGTTTTGCTTCAAGAAATGGTGGTTTTCATCCTCGGAGAGCAGAGAGAACCAGAGACTCTTACAGAAATGAGCAGACATCCTTTAAGGCATCGGTTAATTGAACATTGTGATCACATATCTGATGAGGTAAGCTGCGTAATGACTTAGTACTGGACTTAGATTCTTTGACATGCTGACTATAGTATGCTTGTGGTGTTTTAAAGACAGCTTTTTGAGGTCCGGGCAGAGGCTCAGTAGAATAAGTGCTTACCTGGCAAGCGCAAAGGCCTGAGTTCAATCCCTGGTTCTGCCAAATAAATAAATACATATATACATACAGCTTTTCCATTTTATGTGGCTTTACATGTTACAGGCATGACATACAAGATGTCAAAAAGAACAGCGTATTTGAAGGTTTTTTCAGTTAGTTCATATCAATTTTACTTTCAGATCAGCATAATGACACTGAGGATGTTTGAACATCTTCTACAAAAACCCAATGAGCACATACTCTACAACTTGGTCCTGAGAAATCTTGAAGAAAGAAATTATACAGAATATAAACCTCTGTGCCCGGAAGACAAAGATGTGGTAGAGAATGGATTAATAGCAGGCGCAGTGTAAGTTATTGCCCATCTCTGTGCAGTCAGGGTGCCAAAGGGTCAGCTTCCCTCCTCCTAGTTCCTGCCCACATGCTTTAATAAAAAAGAGAAAAAGCCATCTAAGCTGGGAATGCTGGTGCATGCCTGTAATCCCAGCACTCAGGAGGCTGAGGCAGGAGGATCTGTACAAGCTTGAGGGAGGCCAGTCTGGCCTACAAAGTGAACTCAAGGCCAGCCTGAGCTGTAGAGTGAGCCCTTGTCTCAAAAAGACAAAGAAAAAACATCCTTACTTAAATATTTAAGGAGTAAAATTTAAACGACCTGATACTTTCGTCATCCTTTTAAATTACAAGGAATTTTCTGTTCATTCAGCCTAACAGAATTAGTATATCTTTGATATTGTTAGAATAAAACAGTAATTTTTCTATAAAATAAATATATCTTAGAAAGGTTATGTAATGTTTTCTCAGAACATAGAGAATCCTTTGGTTTAGATAATGCCATAATAATTTTTTTATACATCATTAAATTAAACTTAGAGATCTGGAAGAAGATCCATTATTTACTGACATTTCACCAGATAATACTTTGTCAAAGAAAGAGTGGCTTCATTCTTCGCCGCCACCTACGCCAGACCACCCCAAGAGTGATGGGAAGACTGAAGTCCACAAAATTGTAAATAGGTAAGTTGCTGTATGCATCTGATGAACTTCTCTTTTATTTCTTTGTAACATAGAGCAGCTGTACTCTTTGTTCCAGGAATGTGTCATGAACTCCAGCTTCTTCAGAAATTATGTCCGTGTTTTCATCTTGATTATGTAGCAAGTTATGGCCAGGAAGCATTAGTTGCAACCCTGAGAAAAACTCTGCTTAGTAGAAAAACAATTTTCAAAAAAATCAGTGAATGACTAAACCCTCAAGTAGCTTAGTTTTTTAAAAATATAAATGGTTAAAAAAAAATATATATATATATATTAATATATATAAATGGTGTTATTTTAAGTAATTCCCAATTACAACAATGTTGAGGATTGCCAGTTTGACAGATCATTCTTATTAAGCATGTGTGTTAATTAAGCACAGGACTGTTTCTTTAGTTTTAGTTCAGAATTTTTTTTTTCTATTTTAAGGTACCTTTACTGTGGCAATTTTCTTGTCTCTTTTTCCTTCCCTTTCAGTGGTATCACTGATACGCCTAGGTTTGTCAGGTGGCATTAAAAAAATTACACATCACCTGACATGCAAATTGTGGTACATAAAAATATCTCAAGTTCATTTACTTAAAAGCCAGTTTCCTAAGATTAATACATAAAGCAATCCGGCACAGCAGCAATCAAAAAAAAAAAAAAAAAAAAAACTTTCTTAGGTTTATTTCTGGTTAAAGTGGAATCAATACCTTTTAAAACCTCAAACAGTGGAAGACTGATCAGCTCATTGTAAAACTTACTAATGAAAGGGTCTAAACTCTAATTCTATTTTGCACTTTTTCATTTGTGTTAAGGCTTGGCTAAATTTAAGCCATCATTAGATACACTAGATACAAAGATATCATGAGAGTTATTTCTGTCATTGATTACGATGGCCTTTTTCATTTAAGTTTTCTTTGTCTGGTACCGGATGAAGCCAAATCATCCTACCACGTTGAGGGCACTGGCTATGACACCTACCTCCGAGATGCTCACAGGCAGGTAAGTGACGTAACTGACCCTGG
The DNA here is from genome assembly GCA_004027165.1 of Ctenomys sociabilis. Classification (NCBI taxonomy): domain Eukaryota; kingdom Metazoa; phylum Chordata; class Mammalia; order Rodentia; family Ctenomyidae; genus Ctenomys; species Ctenomys sociabilis. The sequence continues at coordinate 115,211 of PVKA01000618.1, read as the reverse complement.
GATACCAGCACCTAGGATGTGTTAAATGACCAAATGTAATAGACTATTTCAAAGTTGGAAAGTGAATTTGAAAATTAAAAACTTTGAAAATTTTCACATTAGAAAATATACATTAAATTTTGTTTAAATCCTTTGGATTGCATCTAGCTAAGTCATACTGTAAGCCTGGAAATTCAATCTTACATTAATGCGTAAGTAATTAAAATAACAAGATAGCAAGTCACATTGCCATAACAAGCTGATAAAGGAAGTAAGGTAAAAAAAAAATCTCTCAGTACTGCCATTTGAATTTTTAAACTACTCATGTTCTTTTTCATTTCCATTTTTTTATTATAAATACAGTTATGATGATTGTTTCAGAAGTGTTAAAAAACAGATAGAATAAAAATTTTAAAAGTACTTCTTAGAGGTCAGATTTCAGGTGTTAATTTAAAAATGATTTATAAAATTGGATGCAATTTTTATAGAAAATTACCTTAGGGCTGGGGTGTTGGCTCAGTGGAATAAATGCTTCCCTGGCAAGTGCAAGGGCTTGAGTTCAATCCCTGGTTCCGGGAAAAAAAAAAAAAAAAATTATAGAAAATTACCTAAGAAACCAGATAACCAGATGAATTTAAACTATTGATGGAATTGGCTTTTTAATTGTCTTAAATGTATTTTTTAAAGCTGAAGGTAATGCTTATGATAAGAATATATTCTTTTTAGCCGGGTGTGGTAGCACAGGCCTGTAATCCCAGCACTTGGGAGGCTGAGGCAGGAGGATTGTTGTGAGTTCAAGACCAGCCTGAGCTACAAAGTGAGCTTAAGGCCAGCCTGAACTGCATAGTGAGACCCTGTCTCAAAAAGACAAAAAAAAAAAAAAAAAAAAAAAAAAGAATATATTCTTTTAATTTCCTGCAATTTTCAAAGTATACAGAGGTCATGAAATTTTGCTATGCTGAATGAAGAAATTTTGAAAAGAGGAAGTATAAAAAAAATTGAATTTTTTAAAGTAAATTACATATTGAAGAAACCTTTTAAATTAGTTTTTATTACAGAAGATATTTTTGTGCTCATACACATTCATCTCTCAGTGATAAGTACTAAAAGGAATAGTGAAGGAATAGTTTTTATTATTTCTAAACTGTCATGTTCTAACAGTTCTGTAAGATAAAAATGAATTAAGAAAATGAAGGAAAGGACAAAAGTCACAGTTATTTTTGTGTCAGATTGAGCAAAACATTAGATTACTCGAATTGTTGTGAAAAGCCTCAGTCCCTTTCCTGCTGCTTGTGCGCGTCTCTGGGGACGGCTGCCCCACAGAGAGCGTCTGTGGTAGGGCTGACTCACCCGCTCCCAGAGGCATGCACCGCGTCGGTGCGCCAGCGGATCGGTAGTGAGCAGCTCCAGTACTGGAGCATGTGAGAGCTTGGCTAGGACTTGCCTTTGCTTTGTCAGGGTGCTCTAAATGTATTGCGAAAATAACTAAAGGGTTAAATTACTTTAAAGGAAGAACTAGGCATGGTGAGGCAGGCTTGTGATCCAGCATTGAGGAGGCTGAGGCAGGAGGATCACCAGAGCTCAAGGATAGCCTAAACTATGTAGCAAAACCCTGTCTCAAAAAAATAAAAAAATAAGAATAAAAATAAAGGAAGAGTATAAGCACAGCTTAAAGAGAACTTTTTTTTTTTTTTTTAAAGACAGAGTCTTGGGGCCAGGGAGATGGCTTAGTGAAATAAGCACTTCCCTGGCAAGCACAAGGGCCTGAGTTCAATCCCCAGTTCTGAAAAAAAAAAAAAAAAAAAGACAGAATCTTGCTGTATTTTAGGCTGGCCTTAAACTGACTTTTAGCCCTGGCTGGCCTCTGGTGATCCTTCTGCCTCACATTCCAGGCATGTGCCAGTGTGTCCTGACTGCAAGAGAACACCCTAATGAAATTTAAATGGGCCTTTTAGGTCCAGGGAGATAGCTCAGTAGAATAAGTGCTTTCCTGGCAAGCACAAGGGCCTTAGTTCAATCCCTGGTTCAAATAAACAAATAAGACCTTTTTTGGGCCAGGGATTTATTTAGGTCAGTGGTACAGTGTCTGCCCAGCAAGTGCAAGGTGCTGAGTTTGATTCCCAGTACCAAAACCTAAAAAGAAATTTAAAAAATATAATCTTTCCCCCCACCGTCTTGTTCTAGTTTCTGCCAGTCCTGATCTTGTCAGACACTCAGTCACCTCTCTCTCTCCCCTACAGTACCTCACGCACAAATGTGCCACTGTGTTCAGATGGTTCATTACAACTGTTTGAGGAAATTATTTCTATTTTGTCTTCACTTGTTTTCTGGTAGTTCTTTGATGAGGCAAATGTTTTTCCCCCAGTTCCGGGACTACTGTGCTATCTGCTTAAGGTGGGAATGGCCTGGGTCACCAAAAGCGTTGGAAAAGTGCAACTTAGAAGCAGCTTTCTTTGAAGGTCATTTTTTGAAAGTTTTATTTGACAGAATGGGAAGAATTCTTGATCAGGTAATATATATTTTTAAATACTAATTTTCATATCTTGTTACTGTTCACCATGATGTAATCTCAAGTTGTAGCTTCCATTTTCCATTCGCCATTTCGTTCTTAGTCTTTCCACTGGAGGCCTTGTTTGTGAGGCTTTATTGCCACAGCTTGTTGAGTTCTGATGCATTCAAAATGTTAAAAATATTCATTGGGCCTGGTAGCCACTACGGAATTATGTATCTTCTTCTTACAGGCACTCGTTGTGGAGAAAATTAGTGCTTGCTTTTATGACTAACTTGGAAAATCTTTCAGTTAGCGCAGTTGGTTAGAGTGGACACAGATAGAGTAAAACTTAAGCTCAACTCAAAAATCCTAAGTGTCATTTCAAATTGATTCTTGAACATGTTGGTCTCACTACAATTGTAGACTGGCTTCTTCACACAAAGAGCTTGTGTGAACTCTGTTCATCTTCTTGAGGGAAAGGGAAAATCACAAAGGTTCACCCGCATCAAAAGTGGAAGAAGGGCTGGGGAGATAGCTCAGTAGAATAAGTGCTTGCCTGGCCAGTGCAGGGTCCTGAATTCAATCCCCAATACCAAAAAAAAAAAAATGTGGATGAAGATTGCCATCAGCTGTTACATTGCTGTGCACGCCATCAAGTGGTAAGAAGATGAATTTGGGCCACAGAATCCCTCCACTGTCCCACTGTCCCACTGACAGATAGTGACAGTAGTGGCACATGCACTTGAAGCAGAACCACTGGCACAATTCGGCACTGAGTTAACTTATTTGGAATTAATTTAAAATTTGTATATTAAAATGCTTGCTCTTTTTAACATTTTAGGTCAGTCTTCATGTGCATATAGGGAGTTACAAAAGAAATTTACTCCACAAGTATGCTTTCTTCAGTATCCAAAAAGTTAAAAAAAGAAAATAGAAGAAGTACTTCAGTCAGCATTGTGTCCAACATTAAGAAATATTCAGGTCCTTTTTTGCTTTCAGTTTTTAAATAGCGTGTGCAGTGTCTCAGTGTTTGTTTTATCGCTGACAGCTTATGTTTGCAGTAAGTGTGGTCTGACCTTCTTGGCATACATCTCCTGGGTGGCCGAAATCTTCAGTTAGTTGTGGCTTTTTGCCACTCGTTTGGGAGGCTTACTTTGAATCTGGTTGACCTAATAAGTAAGAGATGTTAATAGCCAGTGTCAAGTCAGTAATTTTTAGAAGTTTGGATCAAAAGCACTGAAGAAGAACCCACATTTTGAAAAGTAACTTCTGAAATAAAAAAAGTCCACTCTGAGCCATTGGCACAATGGAGCACTTTTCTGTAGTGCGTTGGTGCTGCCACCCTGTGCACAGGGCCAGGGTGTCCTCATCTGCAGGTGCCAGGCACTGCGCAGGGCAGAGCTAACCTGTGTCCCTCTGTCATGCGCAAGTCAGAGTTCGAGTGCTGTTTCATAGCTGAGGAGTCCATAATTTCAGTTGTAGGACTGAGTAAGCAGTCTCTAGAGCAGCCTAGAGCCTCTTGTTCCTTACGACCTTCAGTTTTCCAGCCTCTTTGGTAAGAACGTCCTATAGTCTGATCTTAAAGATGACGTGTGAGTCCTTGACAGGCTCAGGGTGTTTGGCTTGGTCTAAGGACAGTGTTTATCTATATTTTCTTAGGGTGTGTTCCTAACAGGATCAAAGTAACCAATTTAGGATTAAACATTAAGCATGAATAGTTCATAAAGTGGATAATTTCTTCCTGCCTAGTGAAGAAATTGTAGCATTAAGTACTCAAGGCTCAATAGTGTAGTCGCAATGTTAATTAAAAAAATACTGTGCAATACAAGCAGTAATTTGTACCTGTGGTGATTTCATAAAGGTAATACAATGCTGACATCCACAGCAGAAGGTAGAACCTTACAAAAAAGTTAATAAAGAGACCAAATCTTATCCTGCTCTAACTGAAGAGTTTGAAGATGGGTGAAAAACTTAGCCACTTGGCACATTTGATGAGAATTCTTTTTTTAGTATGAGTTGAGTCTTGAAAAAGACAAAGTGTTGCAAATATTATCAAGTAGGAAAACGTACATTTAGGTGTTCCTTCATTAGGAATACAAATCTCCTTTCATTTATCTTGTATTAGGTTATATTTTGAAAAGATTGACTCAAAGGTATATTTTTATTCTTTAAAAAAATCCGTGTTTATGAATCTCTTGGTTAATAAGAAAGATTAGAGTTGGACTTAGAGCTAGGAATGACGATATAATGAAATGTACATTTTCAGACTAGCTCTGATTATCTTCTGCCCTGCCTGAGCCCAGGCATTCTCTGCATGCCAGGGATTTGCTTCTAGTTGGTATTCATTTTGATCAAGGGTTTTAAAGCTGCTTAGTGAATGAGAGTAAAAATTCAGATTCCATCACTAATATTCAGCTCAGTCTTGATCTCCTTGTCACCTCCAGGCATGGAGGAGCCATTTCTTCCAATATGCTTTCATTCTGTTGAGAAGGTCTGTGATTTGAATGTATTTTATTGGATATGTGCTTTTGGTACTCAGTAGCCATTGAATAATCTGAAATGAGGGGTAATATTTTCAAGTCCATTTTAAACTTAAAATATGAAATATCTTCCAATTTAGTTGTAAGCTTAATTTGCCCTCTGTGGTTTGTAATCAGCATTACACCCAGCACATTGGGGGTTTGTGATGATTTTCAGCTTTTCCTGAGTTCAGCCAGCTGTGTCTTTTATTTTTTAAGTTTTAGGGATCCGGTGTATGTATTCTGACTAAGATGGTGAGAGCCAGTTCAGTTGTAGATACTTTCACTGCAGAGAACATATGGTGAGAGAAGTAAAATGATGTGTTTTAGGCAAATTAAAGTGGTAAGTTGCACACATATGACATACATGATCAGTCATACCAGCTGTCTTTCTGTCCTTACCTCCACACAGCCATACGATGTGAATTTACAGGTGACTTCAGTGTTGTCCAGATTGTCCCTCTTTCCTCATCCACACACACACGAGTACCTTTTGGACCCCTACGTGAACCTCGCTGCTGGCTGTCGATCACTCTTCTCTGTAATTGTCAGGGTGAGTTCAGTTCTACGCTGTTCTCTAGGATCCAGTTAACGTCTTATCATGTATGTAGGCACTGTCATAGAGTGACCTATAAATATAAAATATTTATAATTGTTTTAAAATTTATTTTAGTACAGGGTATCACAATGCAGCTTGGACTCTTATTGATCCTGCTATTTTTAGCTGCCGAGTGCTGAAGTTATAGGCATGAGGTGGACTCGGAGGCTGGCTGCATGTGGTGCTCGGATCCTCAGTCCTGGGGCTTGCCTAAGCAGATGCTTAGTCCACTGAGCTGTCTCGCTAGCCCTTATATGTTTATGTTTAAACTAATGTTTTTTAATTTTTAAAAATCATTGGTGTATTTATTATCTTGCTGTGCAGCTGGGACTCATAGTGATCTTCCTGTCTCAGCTTCCCCAGCATTGGGATTACAGGCATGTGCCACCACACCTGGTTTTGGCGACCAGCATGGCATGCAGTAGTGGAGATCAAACCTCAGTCCTTGAGCTTGCCTATCTATCCTAACTATTTTGTATATACAGATACAAAATAGTCCTTCATTTGTATCCACTTTTTTGTTAGTTTTGTCAGAGATAGGTATTCCATTGCCATTTAAATATTGTAGGTGTGTGAATTCAGAGAATCCTTCTATAGCTGACTTCCAGAACGGAATGTCTTACCTCTGGTGCAGGTTGTTGGAGACCTTATGGTTCGAATTCAGCGCATTCAAGACTTCACGCCTAAGCTTCTCTTAGTCAGGAAGCGACTGCTTGGTTTGGAACCGGAAGGCCCTGTGTAAGTCATTGTTCTATGTACTTTCACCCTCAAATCTCACCAGATTCAATGATCTGCTCGTAACTTCAATTGATTTGTTGTTTGTTCTTCCCAGTATTGACCACATCACGTTGCTAGAGGGTGTGATTGTGTTGGAAGAGTTCTGCAAGGAGCTGGCAGCAATTGCCTTTGTGAAATACCACGCTTCCTCTGCACCATAACTGGCTGTCAAGGCACTGGGGCCAAACTATCGTGGAGTTCTGTCAGAGCAGACTCAGTCCCTCCCAACCAAGAGAGGGTAAAAGGCCATTTAAATGAAGTATTATTGTAAAGTGGACAGAACCTTTTAGACAAAGACTCTTGGTAAAATGTGGCATAATGTTGTCTTCATTGACTTTATCATAATGGGTCTGTGTTGTACATTGTTGAACCCAGGATTCAATCAAAGGAACTTCAGGAAGTAAGCGTTTCTGATGACTACATGAAGTACTGAAGAATTCCTGATATTATGACTTTGATGACATTTCTGTTATCTTAATGTCCTTTTAGGTAGCGAAGCATTTTGACATTCCCTGGGACTCAAATGCTTAGGTTCTTTTGCATTAATAAGTAGCAAAAAAAATCACTAATTTTATAACTTTTTAAGGCTAAGGTTCTTATCAAACAAAGTATTTAAAACTATAAATGAGAAAAAAATAATTCAGGAATCATCCATGAATTATTATAGTAAACAAAAATGTGTAGAACAGCATCAACTTTCTTTAGCTTTTCTAAGAATAACACTTTAATATGAGAAAGAAATTCTTGATTAATATATATTTTTAAAGAAACTTTCTTTTACTCTCTTGTGCACATAGCCATGTTAGTGATTAATTTTCATGTATGGGTCCCAATTTACTTAAACTGTCATTTTTGCAACAACATTGAATTTATGTTCATCATTGGTAGTGTTTGCTAAAATGTTTTAAAACCTAGTTAATTGTACTCAGTTAACAGCTTCTTTCTGCTCTTTCCCTCTGAAAATTTTTTCATAGTTAATTTCTTGTTGAAGTGGTTGGCAGTGTCCACGTAGGCCACAATCAGAAGGCCAACAGCATCTCGATGTTTACATTTTTTTTTTCATTTCATTTTGTTGTCTTTGGTCTTAAACGATTCTAAAGAAATGAAAGAAAACAGTCTCTTACCTGTCCTGTTTACATGTTAAAGGGTTCTGAGGAGTGGGTGTGCTGCCGGAGGGTCTGCTCCAGCCGCTGACCTTGTATCGAGGAGTTGGCGAGCTTCCTCGGTTCTTTCTGCACGTGGTTTATTGTCCCAAGACTGCCTTAAAGCTTTGTTTTTGTTTTTGTTTTTTTAATGTCAAGCAGCAGCACTTTCCTCTTCCTTTCCATTTACTGACTTCACGGGAGATACTGTAACATGTTCCATCTCAGGCCATCTAGAGAGGAGCTGTCTCAGCCCTGCGAAAGCCATGTGGTGTGGCACCTTTGCAGACGTATTGTGTGGTGTGTGCACAGAGGCATGCTTTATGCTGGTGCACTCGTTTTATTATAGTGTGTCAGATGGATTTTATAGTTATAGTTTGCTATTTATTAAGAACAAAATGTCAAGACTATGAATAATCTCAACTCTAAAATGCTCATCGTTAACAAAAGGACTAAATTCCTAATTTAATACAAATCTTTCTTAGCTTGGTATAAAAAATTAAATTCATTAGGTAAAAATGAAAAAAATAGGAGATAGTTACTTCGCGTATGATGTTCTTTCTGTAATTTTGAATGAGGGGAAGCATTATGCATTTTGCTTTATTGATCAGTTTATCCAAGGAACGCTGCAGCATCTCGATAACTAGATGTAGTTATGGTCTACTTTGATATGGATGTATTTAAAGTAAGGCATTAAGAGATATTAGATATTTCTTAATGCTTTCATAGTGCTTAACATGCATAATAGCAGTGGTGTTACCTCTCCAACCAAATACTCTTTTTTATCTTTGATTTTTACAATGGGACCTTATAGCTAATCCATGAAACCGAGCTCAGAAAAGCTTTAACTTGTGTATGTGTGTGCGCTGCTTCTGAAAATATAATTTTCCTAAGTTATTGTAATGACTTTGCTAGAGTCAGTTAAGACTTGAGGTTTAGTTTTGCTTTTTCTTTCTTTTCCATGTTTAGTTTGGACCTAGCACTGGCACAAGTTCTCACATTGAGTTGAATTTGTGAATTTAGCAAACATTGCACTGCCTCATTGGCCATTTTCTTATTGTCACTCAGAAGCTCAATGTGTTCAATGCTTAGAAGAACAGCAGCCAGAGTGCGCTGTGTGGGGTAGAAAGCACCCCTTAATAGCTGGTGGCCATTGCAAGCTCCAAACTCAGTGTTAGCCTGGCTTCACATTTGTATAAATATGCACATATTTTCACCTTTCCAACAGTGTAGTCTTTGGATTAATTTTTAGTAATGAGGCACATTCTTTACTTCTTAGAACTCGGATTTGTCATAGCCAGTTATCACTGTAGTGCTCACACTATAGTGGTGTAATGTTTTCATGATGTATCTGTGCAATATGGAAGCTATGAGTGGTTTCACCGTTTTGGGGTTTAATTGTATATTATTTTGTGTACATGTGTGTATATATATATATATATATATATATGTATATATAAGGACCAAAATCCTTAGCTTGCTTACACTATTACTAGTGTAAAGATTGTTACACTTAATTTTACAGGGCGCAAATTATGGGATTGCTTCATAAATTCATGGTAACATTTCTACATATGATATCACTCTGTAATTACCATTTAATTATGAAGTTAATGGGTATGGACAGAAGAAGTTACAGTGAAGTGCTAAAGCCACAAATTACATTGTCATTATATTTTTGGGTGTACAATAAATCAAAATGTGCATGTCACTGAAACACTTGATATACTAAAACATGATAGATAATCATACTTCTGGGCCCTGTAAAATAGTGTTACTGTAATACTCTGTTGGCCTCCTGCCTTGTTTACATTAAACAGAAGATAGTTGGTGAATTTTTCTATGAACATTGTGTGGGTCACTGACAGTGTTAGTTACCAGCATGTGGGCCCTCCAGGGAGAAGCTCTTCAGGTGTGCTATCCTGTCTTCAGCAGAGGTCGTGATCATGTTCAACTTTTTGTGCTAACAATGCATGCAGGACTAAGAGGGATAATCAAAAAATAAATAAATAATGTAATTGAAGCAAATACGGTATTCACGCTTTTATGTAATTGTAGTTGGAAATATTTATCTCCAGTGAGTCGGAAACAGTGACCTTTAACCTAACCCCTACACTCCACTATCATCAGTAGGTCATTGTCGTCTTGGTTCTAGGGAGAACCAAGGGACAACAGGAATCGGTATTTGTGGGAGATGCATACATGCTTGAAAATTTTCCCTGGGTAAATCTCACATGTATCCCCTAGTTTCCAGTTTCCTTCTTTAATAATCACTGCCCTAAAGAAGAAATATTTATTTGAGTCTTAGAGAAACTATTTGTTCTAAGCTTAGCTTTTTAACATTTTCTCCCAATGTAAAAACCTTTTTCCCCTTATTTAATACAATTGGGCTCTAGATTTATCCCATTCACTTGAATATTCACTTGAGAACCTTAATTGTAAACTAGGGGTGGTGCCGGGGGTGGTGGAGAAGGAATATACAACACAACCAGAAAGAGAAAAATTAGGGGCCAAGGAGATGGCTCAGTGGAATAAGTGGTTCCCTGGCAAGTGCAAGGGCCTGAGTTCAATCCCCGGTTCTGCCCCAAAAAAGAGAAAAATTAATTATTAATCTCAACTACCCTAAGATTCTTGTCAGCCAGTGTTACTCTAAATAGCTTTAGAGCCGGCCAGATAGCTTAGAGTACTAAAACTCCTGCTTAAGCAGATGCTGTGGCTGGGGTTTGATCCCAGTGTGCCATGCTGGCTCTGCCCCTGTGGCATGGAGACGTCAACTGAGACTGGGCATGGTGGTGCACACCTGTAATCCCAGCACTTGAAAGCAGGAGAATTACTATGAGTCAGATCTACGAAGTAAGATCCTGTAGACCCTGTACTAAATACAAATAATAATAATAATAGCTTTACAAGGAAGTATGGAGATGACTAGATTGAAAGGATGGAAGAGAGCTGAGGAGATAGCTTGGCAGGTAAAGTGCCTGCCTGACAAGCGCAAGGACCTGAGTTTGATCCCTCAGTATTGCTTGCCATGCCAGCCACAAAATCAGGTGATGGCTCATGCCTGTAATCCCAGCACTGGGGAGGCTGAGACAGGAGACCACAGTGAGTGAGTCCAAGCTGTGTAGTGAAACCCAGTACCAAATAAATAATTTTATAAAACATTTTTTAAAACGGTAGAAGAAGCAAGGTTGAGGTGCCCAATGGTGAAAATTATCTTTTGTGCCCTGAGGTACTTCAAAAGAAAGCTGCACTGTAGGAATTCATAATTGGACTTTCTAGTTAAGTGGTTGATTCAACTGCTGTTATTTACAGTATTTCATCTAGGAAACTAGTAATCCAAAGGGAATTTAAAGAACATTGTCATAAAATATGGAGGTTTTGTTAGAGTAACTCTAAAATAAAAAGCTCTTCTTCAAAAAATCAAAACTAGCAAGCAAAAACACTGCATGCTGGTTTGCTTGATATTCCACGTATAAAGCAGAAGACGTTTTAGTTGGTATTGAGCCAAAATAAAGATGCTGCCCACGGGCTACTGCGCAGCACCGATGTTCATCTCTCCCTGAGATATCTCCCACTGCCCACCCCAAGGTGATCCATCCATCCAAGTCTGTTTCATGCATACACCCTGCTATTACGATTTGAGTGTTGTGTGCATCAAGAGATTTTTCTGTTAACACCATTTTTAAAAAGAAGACACTTCAGCCAAAAGCAAAAGCAGCAGTTTTGCTTACTCAACTAATATTTATTGAGAGCTTTCTCTGAAGTAGGTATTAAGGTGCTGGGAAAACGTTATCTCAGCCTTCAAAGTCTTGGTGGCTGTGTACCAGATTTACGTAAACACATTGTGTGGTGAATATGCTTAGAGAACAAGTGTATGAGTAGTGTGAGCATCCGGGGAGTCCCTCACCCCAGCAGGAAATGACACTTCTGTGCCCTGCTGCATTGGCCATGCTGATACTGCTATGAAGCCCCAGCCCAAACGGTGTACCTTCGGGCCCATATTTTCTCAGTTGATGAACAATCATTCACTGTTGTGAGTCAAGTGATCTCATTGTAGAGCACTGAAAGAGAAAAAGTAAATAGTCAATAAAAATATTAAAACCAGGAGATTTAATTGGACTTTTAACAAGTGACCCCAAGATTAGGGTTAAGATTTGGCTTAGCCACAACGTTTGCAGGAGCAGAACTTTGTCATCTGGACTCAGCACTCCTTTGCCAACGTTCTCACTGGGGAAGGGTACCAGGTGACTGTGTGTCCAATTGGGAGAACGAGCTAAGACTGATGCAGGCAGCAGAAGTGAACTCAGAGACCATGTGTTATGTGTGTGTGGAAAGATGTTAAAAAAAAAAAAGGGTCTTAAGGCAATTGTCTTTTTTTTTAACTGGGAATCAAACTCAGGGACCTTGTGCTTAAGAGGCAGGCACTGTGCCACTGAGCGACATCCCCAGCCCATCGTCAGTCCTTTTGTTCAGACAACCAGATCCTTACATGAGCCCTTACTGTGGATTTCTGCACTCATGTCAGGAGTTATGGGGGAGGCAAAGAAGAAAGGCATTGTTTGATTTTTGTGCTGTCAGTTGGTAATAGTGCCCGTGTTGTGATGGGCATTTATTTCCACCATGAACACACTTAAGTTTTCAGAAAATATTTCACTCCAATGATGTACATAAGGGATGATATTCAGGGCAGAAGCTTCAAACTAGATGAGGACATATCCTGGGTCCGATGGACTCTTCAAAACATACCTGTGAGCAGAATTGCAAGCTTGAAGAGGTCGATGTGGCTCTTAAGAAAAGAAGCCCCCGCCCTAATTCTGGGAAGACAAGCAGACCAGGCTGTGATTGCCTGCGGCCTATCATTTATGAGAAAGGAATCATAAAATCAATTTTCCGGTAATGCAGAAAGATGAGATGACACACAAATTGACTGTCTCTGATAAAGCTTTATTTCAAACCCCTGAGGATGAGATTCATTTATGTAACATGAGATGTATTCCTCATTCCATTCACAAGTAGACTAGCGGTAGCATTTAAATTGATTAGACTTTTCCCAAAAGAACAAGAACGAAGATTTCTAGAGGGAAACTAACATTCCTTAAACATTATTCCATGTTTAAAACATTCTTTTCTACTCTTTATCCTGTTCCTGTTACCAACAGGGTCACAAATCAGAACATTTATGCTTCTGTAGCCCTTGTTGGCTGCTTCAGTGGGTGTTCTGTGTGATGTTTAATTTCATTCTTGTTTTAGAAATGGTTAGAAAATAGATCATCTTTTTCTTAAGCTCTTTCAGTGTTTGGTTACAGCAGCAATGGAAGTTTGGAAGGAAACATGTGCTTTGAGGATAAAACTATTAACTTCAGTACTCCACATGCCTTGGACTCAGATGATAAACAGGCTTCATTTTTTAAGTGTTTTTGTTTTCTATAAGATAATCCAATCTCATACAGTTTAAGTAAAGCTTTCCCTGGAAACACGGTGGGCAAAAGCATGTGACTCACTGGAATTCAGGTTCAAAACCACATCCTAAAGTAAAAGCTAATACAAGCAAATGTGTGTAGTATTTTCGGAATTTGATATTGAAATTAAAATACTTCTGCATTAAGTTCTTAATGGTTGAATATTTTCATGCATAGCACATTGCACAATTGATATTCATTGAATCCTGAGTATTTCAAAGCAAAAGCTGGTACATGTCTTCAGCATAGTGTTGCTCATTACCATTTTTATTTCAATGGAAAGAATAAGACTAGGGAAGTGTAATTAATTTGACATAGATAATTCTGGGCTGAGAACTGCAGTATCAACATCATCTTAAGGTTACTGCATTATTAGAAGTTCTTTGTTCTCACTTTACAGCTTGCTTTTGCTGCACTTTCTGATACTAGACCTGGTGTTTTTTTTTTTTTTTTTTTTTTTTTGGCTTTTCCTCCAGTAATCTCTATCATCAATCACTCAACTGCCATTAACTTCTTAGAACAAAACCCTCACTGTCAGACTTATGTGATCAAAAAAAGATGTTGGATAGGTGAAGGTACTCTTTTTTACTGGGTTATTTTTAGAAAAATCTTGCTAGTTTCTTAGAGCTTGCATTATATTCTTTATCTGAAAACTCAAGAATCCTCACATCACCATGGAGGCTGATCACTGCCTCTGAACAGTGATTTTTTAAGAAAAGATTTTACAGAAGCTGCTAAGCTGCTCTCAGTGGACACCAAGAGGCCACTCCACTCACACCAAGGTAGATTCTTTATCCTGGGAGGACTTCCCTAAATGACCCTGCTTAGCATGGACGAAACTGCCTACTTAGAGACATAAAACACTACTAATTCATTGCTGTTGTCCTAACTATTAAAGTCTAGGTCCAGAATGGATTGTATTATCATAAGGATGGGGTAACATCATCCATGGCATTCAACAAATACTGAGTCCTGTATGGCTCTGGAAAGGGGAGATTCCAGTAAAGTCCTTATCATTTGGAGGTTTGCTTTTCAGGTCAGCAGGCATAAGGCACGTTCTCTGTATATTAAGTTGCTGTTCTTCATTTCCAAGTTCACTCTTCTCATTCTGCTTTGTGCTACTGAGCTAGGATTCTACAAACTATAGGTTTTTCCTTTCCCAGTTGGCTTTCTGCTAGCTTTGGCCAGGAGGCTCCAGAGGAAAAAAGGAACCAGAAGAAGCAAAGAAGGAACTTCCTTCGCTGGAGTTTGTTTCTACCAGATGACCTCAGTGGTGTGTTCCCAGTGGTGATCAGGCCTCCTTATTCAGTGAGCTCCCCAAGGCCCATCTCTTCATCGTCATCAGCCTCCCAAAGGCCCCTCAGGACCTGCTCCCCAGCTTCCCAGGCCTTTCCTACAAGATTCTAGGTCTGGAGCCTGCGCCTCTGTCTTACACCCTCAGCCCTGGCAGTAGGTCTGCTTCCTGGATTATTTCTGGAGGACCTCAGGGGATGACCTTTTCCCTCACTGAGCCCTCCAACATTAGCGCAATGAATCCCATAGTGAAGTGTCTCCGGAAATCCCTGTTCTGTTGTCTCCTTCTGACTCATTTCAGTGCCAGCATCTTCCACAGAAGCCTCCAGGTTTAGGAAGAGAGATGCCACAGCACTTTTCCCAAATACTAGTGTTTCCTTCACGGAAGTTATTAAGATAACTTACTGAAGACATTGTCACCTGCAACCTAGGAGATATGGGCAGTCAGCTGTGCCACACATAAACCCTCATTCCCTATCTTCCTAAATCTGTGGGTTATTTTTCTGCATTACCCCAGGAAATTCCATCTCAACTCACTGGATTTAGTGAAATGTAAATCAATAAGTGTACATTTATGTATATAAATATGTACTTAAGGAAATCATTGGAACTACAAATTTCATATCTACAAGCTCATTTGTCTCAGCCACCCCCGCACACTTACAATTAAGGTAACCAAGGGATAGCAATGGTGCTTCCCTCTTCTTTTTACTCAGTTGTAATTTGAAAGACTATACTGTCCCATAAGCACAGTATGTTTCAGTAGACATCACACCTCAGTCATTGTGTATAAATCCCTGTGTGTCTGCATGCAGTAGAGTGTAGTACAGCATTTCCCATTAACAGAGGACTCAGCCTGGCACCTAAAGCTAAGGATGTAATGAAATGAATATCCAGACCCATCACCAAGGGTCTCTTTCCTGGTGCCAAGCACTGTATCAGAGAGCAGTCAAGAGAACAGAAACCACACAAGGTATTTCAGCAGTGGGAATTGGATATTGGAAGCCTGAATGGGAAGTTAGTGTGTAACTCAGAGCTAAAACTAGCGGGAAGCACCACCACCTCAAACCTGGGGAGGAAGTTGAAACTGGGAGCATCTAAGGGGCAGGGAGGAACCTTACAGGCTGGAGCTCAGATGTCAGGAGTTGCTGGCAGGCCTGTGTCTGTGGCAGTTCTTGGAATTTCCTTAACTTCTAATGATTTTTTTGTTTTTGTTTTTCAATACTGGGGATAGAACTCGGGGTTTTACACTTGCCAGGCAGGCACTTATGCCTCTGAGCTATCACCCTGGCCCCTTTTTAATGATTTTGGCTATTGAGGATATTGATTAAATACTTCACAGAATTCCACTCTACAGGAAGTTGTTTGGTATTTTCTTCATTATTGGAATGGAATTGTGGATTCGAGGAGAAAGACCACAAGTACAAAGGACCACATTCTGGAGGGCCACTCTACCATAACGAAGGATAAATTGGGGCCATCTGTAGGAAAACGTGTGCACCCTGAGACCACAATATTAAGTTAAATAAATCAGACACACAAGCTTAAATGTGACATGATTTATCTTATATGAAAAACACAGTATAAATTAAGAGCAAAAAAAAAAAAAAAGAATAGATAAGAAAAAGCAGGAAGATAGATGTTTTGCAAAAGGGACAGGAGGTCAAGAGATGAGGGGGAGGGAGTAGAAGGGAAAGCCAGAGGGATGAAAAAGGCGACGTGCTGTGTGCACATAACCATCTCCCCATGGGAAAGCCATCACCGTGTACTCTGCACAAATAGACCAAGTGTTGCTGTCTCATCACATCAGAGGAATACTCAACATTATTCTGACTGATCCGCTGGCTGAAGGGGATCCGCACATTTTCTCTGTCACCAAGTTACCCTTTTTTCCCTTTCCCCCTTTCCGTACTGTCCTCTCTGATGGCAAAACAGTGTGCGTTTACTTCAGAAGAGGGTAGTAATGCTCTCTACCTCAATTGTTTGGGACTTTTCTGCAAGAAAAAAATTGTGCTCCTATTCACTTAGTTATCAAGTGATTTATATTGATAAGGTCTGATGTCTGTTTTATTCTTTGAGTTGTAATTCAGCTCTGTTTCACTGATTTTGCTATTCAAATTGTCCTAGCTTTGTCCATTAGGAGCTCTTTCAGTTGGCCCCTGTGTCTCTGAAACACACTTGCAATTGTAGGGTGTGTGTGTGTGTGTGTGTGTGTGTGTGTGTGTGCATTTCATATCCTTCTTTCTAGATCTGCAAGACTCTCCGGGGTCATTTGCTCTATTTCCTTCCCAAGTCCTGAGGCCAGTTCAGAAATCAGATTCCACAGCAAGGCATTGCTCAGCATGCTGCTTTGGGTGCAGATAACCTGCAAGAGGTTGTGGGGCTGACTGAGCATGCAGCGCTTGCACGGTCCTTCCAGCCTGCCCATTCTTCACAAATGCTAGTAGGCTTCCACATTACCAGAACCACGTAGAATGGAGCAGAACGTATTTGGTGTCAAGTGCATCTACGTCATCAGAGGGAAAGCCAGCGTAATCTCCAATAAAAGCTTGAACGTGGTCACATGAAAACCTTCACTTTATGGCTGCTGGATTCTCTCCATACGGACTGGCAGGCCTGAAAGGAGTTGTTCAAACACAGCTTTACACCTGAGTCCTGTTACCGTTGTGTACTATGAACAATTACTTTTTTACAAATCTTACAATTAGCTCAAAGCTAGAGCAGTGATATTGCATTATCTCTTTCATGTTGGAAATAATAACTTGCTAATGGAAAGCACTTAACATGAACAACAGTTTTTATAATGCTTTGGCATTGCTTCATTTTGAAATTACCGAGAGACTGGAAATGTGGAGGTGATCCAGGTCTCAGCAAGCTTCAGAGGCCCTTGGATATAGATTTTTTCTTTTCTTCTGACAGAAATGGTTTGCTTACATCTTTACAGATGAGAACACAATTACTGTAAAATAGAACCAATGCAGGCTTTGCGCACTTATGTTTGCTCTGTAAAGGGCAGTGCTTGTGTATCTGAGGCTGTATCCGGAAAGCTTTCTTGTCTCAGAAGCTCACTTGCATTAAACATGAGGAACAGATAAGTGCTATTGCCACAAGGAATTGGATGAGCTTCAGTGGGCAGTAACATCCCGGGCCGAGAGCCTCAGCCAGCCAGCAGTGCCGCACCTTGTGGACACTGGGGTGGTTTTTGACTGCAGGTGGGTCTGATTTAGATGTTTTTCATTACCTAAATACAATTATTTGCTTCTATTTGATATCCCATGAGGAGTGTGGGACATGGCTTAGCAGTGTGAGGGAAGGGGATCCTTTCTTCCAGCAGTGAAAAGAAGAAACAGGAAGCGAGGATGTAGGAGAAGCAAGAAAGGAAAAACAAAGAAAGGTTGATGGATCTGGAAAAGTGGCCAAGGAGGAAAGACTGAAGAGCCCAGAGGAGGACCGAGCACTCATGCCCCCACCTAGCCAGCGCTGTACCTACTCTGTTGGGCCCACTTCCCACTGTGGATCCTGCAGCCTGTGGCCCCTCCTCTTCTCTCTCCCCACTCTTCTCTCTGTCTCCACCCCCATCCCCAATTCTTTCTTCAAAGAGTGCAGAGAGGCCCCAGGGAGCTCTGTGCACACAGGACAGTCTGTCTGAGGGCAGGTCCTGCTCTGACATTGGTCACTGGCTCTAGTAATGAAGAATTTGACTCCTTCTGGGTGCCTACTCCTGCGCTGGGCTCTCCCTCCCCATCTCCATGTGGCATCATAGCCCAGGTTCCATTGATACAGGGCAAAGAAACTCCCAACCTGGGAAGTATTTGATGTTCTCTAAAACTGAAGAATGAATTTTAGAAATGAACAACAGAGGTTAAGAGCAGCATACACTTACTGAGGGAGGAAAGCTTTCCAACAAAGGGACAGAAGGGGACCAGAGTGGGTTACCAAGGAACCTCTCTTATTTAAGGATTTTTATGGAGCAAATCCATGAGGTAGGGTGGGTCTAAGGTGGAGAACATGGGAATGCACAAGGTGGGCATGAGGTTGGAGAAAACTACATTCATCCAATAAGATTATAAGCATAATTGCTCAGTAAAATTGATTAAATTGAGATCAAATGGGGAAGTGAGTCATGTAGCAAGCAAGCAGACATGAATGTAGAACAGGCTCTTCCTGTAGGGGGGTGGGTTAGTGACTCTAGCTCTCTCAATGTGATTGATACCTAATTAGTTTTTTTTGTTTGTTTGTTTGTTTTTTTTCCCTGTATTTAGGGCAAAGTCTACAGGGTGTCAGGGTCTCACCACTAGATCAGACTTGTAGTGATTCTCCTGTTCACAGCCTCCAAAGTGCTGAGATTACAGTCATGTGTCACCACACCCAGTCTCAATCACTGTCTCAGTGCGCCCTGGGGGTAGGGAGGCAGGCACAGCAGGCCTGGAGATCAACCCCTAGCCCCTATGCCTGCTTATAGGCACTTTAATCCGCTAAGCTATTTGGCTTACCCTTGATATCTATTTAGAATAGCAGTCCCTGATGTTTATCCTCAAGGAGGCATGTGGGTGCACTCTGCCTTGAGGTCTGGCCCACAGTGGGAGTGCCTGTCTCTCCCACAGTTGCAAGGTATCTTGTCTTCCATGCTGGCTCCTTCCAGGGCCAGCCCTATCTGACTGCCTATACTATTTCTATGTAACTCAGCTACCTACAAGACATCACAACCCAGCTAGGAGGCTTCAGGCCCCTAGAGCGCATCCCTGAGCTTCAGCTTCCTCTGTAAAGTAGAGGTGATTCCATCCAATGTAAAAGACTGTTAAGGCCTCAGTGAGAGGCCTGCATGAAGAGCAGGCCCTGGCCCTGCAGATCAGAATCCACTCGGTCTCCTGGGCCTTCTGAATTGCAAGGGTAGTGTTGGCATTTGTGTCTAGATGTCTCCTAAAGCCTGATGCAGTCACAGGGTGGGCTTCTAGAGTTGGTGATTGATCCGTGGTCCTGTGATGGGATTATGGAGTAAGTGCTGTGTCCACCCTGGGGTGCACAGCCCGCATACAACATGAGGGAGGGAAAGAGGCTCGCCCTCTGCTGCTGCTCCTCCCTTCTTGCTCTTGCTGCTTTGCTGCCTTCTGCCATCATGAACTGCTGCCCTGTGCCACGTGCCACCCTGTCTTGGAGCCAGCAAAGTATGGACTAAAACCTGAGCTGCATAAAACGTTCCCTCTTTAATTTTGGGTGTTTGGTTTCAGCAATGAGAGAAAAGTAACCAAGACAGGAATGGGCCCTGCGAGCAGCTTTCTGGACGAGCTTCCCTGGTGACTTTTCTCATAGGCTAACAGGTGTTTCTCATGGAGATGGGTCCTGCTGTACACACCAGGTTCCAGCCAGGGTTCAGAATAACCCATCACCCCTTTCCACCTTGGTGATGTTTCTCCTCACCTGCTCCCTCCCCATGGATCCCCCACTTCACACTTCTGGGGCACTCAAGGCAGAGAACCATAAAGAACCTCATGCTATGTGTTCATTTACACACTCCTTTATTTCCACATCCTGTAACTCTTGACAAGATTTCTACCAAGTTACTGGAACAATTCTAGCTTAGTTCAGCATGCCCACTGACAATAAGCAACTCTGCAGGTTTTATCTGCAACTCTTGTTTCTACCAATTAAGAACAAGTGTGGAAAATTTGTCCCAGGCTGATGGCTCCCAGTCTTTTGCTGACCCGGCAGGTAAGAGCAGTTGTTCAGTGGGCCTAAGGAGTCTCTCCCAGGGCTGGTTCAGGAGGTTTGGACAAGCCTTGTTCTGGCGAGTAAGGAAACAATGAGAAGCAAGCATGAACCCAAGTTGCCAAGCAGTTACCAAGTGCTGCCACTGGGAGGCGATGTCTCCAAACATCTCCCGTAGAGCCCTAGAGCCCAGGGTTCCTTTCCAACTTGAGTTTCCAAATTCATTCACTTCTAAGGATAAATGGAAAGTTGTGCAGCTCTGTCCAAAAGCCTGTGAAACGCGGTTGGGTTATGCTCGGGCGGTGAAATAATTGACACACAATCTTATGTTCAATCTGTTATGCTAGGTCACTGGTTTGCAATCTTGGCTGAAGATTACGATGGCTTAAAACATATCTAAAACCTTTAGCTGTCAGCATGCCCCACAAAAGACCAATTAAATTAGAATCTGGGAGATGGAGAAGGGGCTTTTTAAAAATATTTTTAAGGCTCTCCAGAAATTTTAATGCTTACCTTATAAGATTCTAGTTAACGTATAAGTAGCAGTCATCAAAGGTAAATTTATGGGAGACAAGTTTAATTTTAGACAGTTCTGTCATAGCTTCTCCTGGAGTTGGGAAGTTACTAGTGATAATTAATTTTAGAATTAGACCTATTTAGCCTAGTCCTGAAAAGGATTTATGATTGAAAGCTATACACAGTCATCTTTCCTCTTGGAGTCCATATTCAAATAATCTCTTTAGGGCCGGTCAAATACCTCAGCAGATTAAAGCACCTGAAAGAAGGCGTAGGGGCCAGGGGTTTGATCCCCCGAGCCTGCCATATTGGCCCCACCCCCAGGGTGAGCTAAGATGGCAATTGAGACTGGGTGTGGTTGAACACACCTGTAATCCAGCTCTTGGGAGGCTGTAAACAGGAGGATCACTACGAGTCCGATCTGGTAGTGAAACCCTGAACACTGTGTAGATCCTTCCTTAAAAAATGCAGGAAAAAAATAATAACATCTTTAGGAAGCCAACAAATTGTTAACATCTGTGTGAGTTTATCAGATATCCAACAAATTGTTAACAGCTGTGTGAGTTTATCAGCTATCAAGATAACTAGAATTCTTAGAAAACAGAGGCTAGAGGTGTCAAATTTTTAAAGAGAAAGGGGGGAAGAAAATGTATATTCCCTTTACCACCTGTGCATATGGACTTGTCTTGAAAAAAGTCATAAAATATTATAAACAAAAATAAAACCACTTACTATTCTTCTAATAAGTTGAGTTCTGTATTTCTACTTATCTTTTTTTTTTTTTTTTTACTTTTCTATTATAATATGAACATTTTCATAGGCTTTAAAAAATTCTTCAAAACATTGTGAATGGCTGCCTGGAATCACATCGTATTAATGCAACCCAACACAGCTAGGGTGGAACACAAGAGTTTGTTTTGTGCTCCCATCTTATTGAAGGTCTTGATTTTAAGCTCCTAGTTAAAAATATCTGTCCGCTAGTAGGTGTATACATCCTCTTTTAGGAAGTCTGGAAGACACAAGTAGATGCTTAGATGCAATTACAAATCCCCAAGAAAATAAAACTCCACCTCTGAGGCGAAGCTTGGGCTGGGTTCTTCCCAAGTAGACAAATAGTAGGGGTCAGGAGAGAGGAGTCTAGGAAGAGGAGCTGGGCAGGTGTTCCTGGTGTGCTCTGTGGTCACCTCTTTCTCCACTCCCTGTGCTTTTGTATACTACCTAACGAGCTCTGTGGAAAGCAAAGGGCTAGTCTCCAAAAATCTTAGAATCCAAATGAAGAAACATACGGTACACACCATTGGAAGTTCAATAACTGTAATATTCGTGCATTTTTACTGAGGAGATATTACACACTAGGTTCTCTGTAGGAATTATTTCAGCCTTGCTTTAGAATCATTCTACAAGCAAGGAACCAACATTCCATATTTACAGATGAGAAGGCTGGGGAGAGGTAACACAACAGTCCTCAAATGAGTGAATCGGAATTTGAACTCATGAAGCTGGAACCCTTGTCATTTCCACAGTGCTAGGCAGTCACTTAAGGCCCTGTGATCTCAGTGGAGCAATGAACTACTATAAGACTCATAATATTGGGCATTGTCTTTAAGTGTCTTGAAAACTCTAGCCAATGTTTTCATCACTATTTTACCTCCTTGCTCTGGGACATGGATTGGGTATTACCCTAAGTCACATGAGACAAGGGAACTAATCTCATACCGCAGGCAGACTAAAACATAGGTGACCAAATCTGCATGGAATGCTGCGATGCTAAACACACACACGCACACACACACACACACACACACACACACACACACACACATGCAATTTCATGAAAGGTAATTATATAGGAAAAGTTGCCCCTGAAGTAAAGCATTTGATAGTAGTTCTGAAATATGTATCTATACACATCCTAAATCAGAGTACAGGTTTCTGAGCCCCACACATACCCAAAGGGGGATTTTTCCCTTTCCCAAATAACAAGAGAGGATGGTGCAATTGTCTCATAAGGAGCAGTGGGTTTGGCTAACTACATTGTTTGGTTTTTCGGAGTAGAAGGTTTATGCTTACAGTTTTATCATGACATAGTTCTCAGCATTCAATCACCCACTTATAGGGCACAGCTCAGTGGCTTACTCACAGAATTCTGTTTCCCTCTGCAATTTTAGAGTTTTCCCTTACGATCTCCCAAACAGCCTGGCTCCAGTTAGTCTTCATCTGCAATTCTTCCACCTCAGCCCCTACCCTTTGGCAGCCACGATTCTACTTCTCTCTCTCTGGATCTGAGTGTTCCCAGTGTTTCATGTAAATAAACTCACACAATATGCAGTTTCAGGGTGAAGCTGGTGTGTTTGGAGCAAGAGCTGATATGCAGCAGGTAACAGAGAAAGGCAGAACACTCCACTCTAATTTTCCGCACCTAGCACTGGATGTCTTTGCTCTGACAGTGTTGAGTGTATTTTTAAAAATGATTGGCTTGAAAGAAGCCAAATGCCCTCCCTTCTCAGGACTTTGGTGGGCTGGGCTCTGGATTAGAGCAAGCAGTCTGCAAGCACCGACAATCCAAGGATGAGCTACCACCTAATTTTCCCAGGTAGGCATTAATCATCAGAGAAACACAGGTTCCTGAACCCCTTCCCAGGAAGACTGTGTACATCTTGCCTGTGAAGCTGGGATCTGATTTGTGTGTCACTGAGCTATATCCAGCCCCTCTTTTCTTTCTTTTTTTTTTTTTTTGAAACAGGGTCTTACTATGTACTCCAGGATAGCTTGAACTCTATGTAGCACAGGCTGGCCTTAGCATGGGGGAATCCTCTTGCCTCAGCCTCCCAAGTGCTGGGATGGCAGGCATACACTACCTTACCCAGCTCTAAGTGAGACGAGATCTTATTAAATTGACTAGGGGAAACTTGAATTCTCCTGACTCAGCTTCCCAAAGTGCTAAGATTATAGGCACATGCCAAGGGAGTACTCCTAGGGGATTGCAATCCATGAAAGGTACTGCTTGGCATTTGGAAATATCTATAAAAGGCTCTGTTTCAGAGACAAGCAAAAAGTCCCCTTTGCTCTTGCATTTCCGGGCCAATCCATCTTCCTGGCAGTAGCAGCAACAGGAATGCTACTTCCTTACAAGGCCCTCTCAATTATTAAATAGAAATTCCATTCTTCTTGAGACCAAGGGAAACTCTCCAATATAAAAATAACAGAAATCTCTGGAAACAATTGTAAACGGCTGACCTATGGAGCCTTACTTATTTCTCGGAGGGCAGCTGGGAGACTTCAAACAGTCATTGTGCCTTCCCAGCCAGGGGCCCTGACAGGTAAGCGGGCCTGAAAGGTCCCCTCCACCTCTCAGCAACCCTTCCTGCATCTGAAATTGATCTGTTCCAGTGAGCAGAAACACTTCCCTCAGCCAGGTCCCCTTTTATGCTTTTGATGTGCAGAAGCTTCTCAACAAATAAATACAGCTGCTAGGTCACAGCTTCTTGGAAAGGGCCTTCCAAAAGCCTCCAATGGTGGGCAAGATAAACTGGAGCACTCTTAGAAAAAAAAAATCCACCCAGTTGTGTGCCATTTCAGCGGAGGCCACAACACTGGTTGTGTCCCAGCTCCTCACTCTCACCCTGTGACGTGGACAGTGTTTTCTTGGCTACCTTTTACAGGGAAAGGAGAGGTTCTGAGAAGTGAGGAGGTTTACCCTGAGAGGAGCAAGCGGGCTGGAGGTAGACGCTTCCTGGACTTTTGTCATAGGCATCCAAGCCCCTTGGCCTGCTATGCCTCCTGCCTGCTGTGGATACTTCAGAGAGGCTACAGGGATGTAGGAAACTTCAGACATTCTTTTCTCAGCCGCTGAGCCACAGGCTCTGGGTGTAGGGAGCCGCTAATTCTCTCTGACAGTGCCGTGCTACAGAGTCCCAGCAAGAAAATGGGAGAAATCTGTATACTACAAGGCTGGCCGGCACAGTAGTTCTACCCAGACCCCCAAATGTTCATTCTGGGGTGCCTCAGGGCCCTGCTAATGTGTAACTCAGACATATGTACATACACACTTCATATTCATTTCCCTCTCTCCTCCTTCCGTCCCTCCCTTCCTTACCTCTCTCCCTCTCCTTTTCCTCCCCCATTTTCCATTTCTCTCTCCTGAGAATAGCAAACTTGATCTGGTTTCTTTGCAAGCCCAAGTAGCTAATCCACATCCAAGATAGTCCAGATGCAGCCATTAAAACATTGCCATCAGTGGCGTGCACGCGCTTTGCTTGTTTGTAATGGCTTTGCTTTCATGGGCGGCTTTCAGCTCTTTCTGTTTGGCCTGCGCACACAGCAGCAAGCTGGGGCTCACTGACCTGAATCAGCCCTGTGAGCTGCTTGTGCACTTCAGCCTGCCCTTGGACTGATGTGGCGCTCCAGGGCTTTTCCTGAGCTGGAGCTATGTTGATTCTCTCCCGGAGTCAGGGAAGCTTCAGCAGCAGCCCAGGGGGCACCTTCCAGAGAGCACCCAGGGCGGCTCAGTCCCCAGGAGGACTATTCTCATGGGATAGGGCAGCTTATGTGCTTAGAGGTCCTACTATGTGCACACTCGTTGCCTACAGCCTTTCCTCATATCCTCACAGTACGCAGGCTGGGAGGGAGGAGACACATACTAAAGAAATTCCTGCTAGTGTAGGAAGGCCTGCAAAAGGCAATCAGGAGGTCCAGTATGAAAGGAAAAATTGGTCTGGGGGCATAAAACACAGACTGAGCAAACCACTTAGGATCTGGAAGGAAGACTAGGAGTTAGTGAAGGTAGGGGTGGGCAGGACTGAGCATCTAACGGTGGAGCAGAGGGGAGGGAAGCTTGAGATGGAGGTACCAGAAGAAGGCTGTCATGACATGGTCGGAGGATGGAGGGATGCGGAGAACCAACAGGTTGGAAAAGAGGGCAGAAGTAGGGTTGGGGAGCCTTTGCAGGTGTTGGCACCGACCTATAGTGCCAGGAGTCTGTGAAGGTGATGCAGGAAAATAAACCCAGGCTCAGCCTGGGCAGTTTAAAAACTGAGCAACATCCTGCCTCAAACTTAAGAAATGGGGGAAGAGATACGGATTCAGAACAATTTTGTGTTATAACACTTAAATAATTTATATAGCTAAGACCTGGAAAGGCGTCTGCCAAATCATACTCTTCCTATGTGGAGATAGTGCATGTTTCACACTTCTATTTTCCAACAGACTTTGAGGACATAGTCAGTTTTTAAAATGTGCGGCAACTCTACCAGTTGAGTTAGCTCGCTTCATGCCTACTCTATGTATCTTATCTTCCTGTCAACAGTATAAATTCTAGAACTCAAGGGCACCGCACTGGTAGAACAGGCTTTCTTCTCCCCAACACATATTCCCTATAGCCTTGACTATTTACTATGAGAGAAAATAATTTTAATGGGAAGTGTGAAAAATGATAAGATGCTTGGTTGGCCTCTAATGGAAAAAAATAAGCAAGAGTCTACTCAGTTTAACATGGCCAACAATGGATTTTCCCATAATTCAAGTTGAAACATGCTTCCCCCAGGAGGTGTATGACTAGGGTCTGATTTCATCTTCTAAACACAAAGAACTCACATGATATAAAGAGTAATATATTTGTCTCGCTGTGGAGTATGGCAAAGTGACTTCATGTCCTGTCCCAGTGTTAAAGCCATGGGGGATTTTCACTGTGAGACCTTGGGAGCTCACTTGCAATCAGTTTAAATAAAAGTTCACTGAGGTGGTGGATCACTGTACGAGGGGTAGAGAGGTGGCTGGGTTCCTGGGGATACAATGGTCCTTTATCAGGAGAAATGAAATACTCTCCAGACAGAATGTCAACATCAGCTTTACGCACCAATTACATAAACTTGGAGATTTGTTTCTATAATGTTATCAGAAGCACACAGTGTGATTTTTTTTAAAAAATCACTTTGGAGGGTCAGGTAAAACAATTTGAGTGGCTAATCCAACAATTGAGTGCCTAGACCTCAACAAAGAGCTAAAAACATGCACAACTTTTCCCTCCACTGAAAAAATTACTGTTGCAGGATTTAACAGGAGTGTATGTAAGGAAAACAGCACATTGCTAGAGGCTAAATGCTTAATAGACATAGCTCCCAGCTCCTCTCTCCACCTGAATGAAGATTAATCATCAGTGCGAAATGACCCAACATGGGAACATGATTATCATTATCAATCATTTGGATATTTTAAGTTTCCTGTAAGAGTATCACTAAATGGTCCAGTGACACATGCTTGTGAGATCTCTTAGAAGCTGAGGCAGGAATATTACAAAGAGGAGCCCCACACAGGCAGTTTAGAGAGACCTTAAAAACACAAAGAAGGGCTGGAGGCACCGCTTATGTGAATGTCCTCCATTCATTCCTCAGTACTTTAAGGCAGAACAACGCACAAAAACAAGAAAAAATTATAATAATAAGCCCTGCTAAGTGAATCCAGTGACTTCTCTTACTGCCTCCTCTTTTGGGGGAAATAAATATGAAAAATTATTGTCTCTGTTGTGTTTTGATTTTAACACAATAGAGAACTGTTCTTGCTTGTGGTACCCACCAGGCTTTGGATGCTCAGGAAATATGAATTAATGATGTGGGTGTTGGTGTGCTGGTTCTGTCATTCTAAATATATTTATGCCAACAAAGTCAAGGTGGAACCGAGCCTCCATGCCATGGATGCCCATCACCATCTGCTCTGTTCCCAACTGCAGCCCTCTTCATCCTGCCATCCAGTTTTGCTGCATTAGTAGATTGCGTGGTTGCACGTTTTCAATCTCGCTTTCAAGAATAAGCCTCTTTTTTTCTCTTCTGTGGCTACAGTCTATCCCCCAACCAGAGCCTGAGCATAATCTGTGGCTGGCAGTCTAGCCAAAGCATCAAGCTTTGCTGAGCTGTCACTGCCTCAGGAATCTCACAGAGGTGTTTAGCTTGATTGTTTACCTGTCTTTGTGGGCTGCCAAAGACACTTGGCTAACAACATAAAAGAACAGCATAGACATAATCCCATTAAAGGGGCTGCACAGGGAAAAGCCCACAAGTTTCCTGATGCCCCTGGCATTGTCTAAAGCACCTTCGCATCTTTTATAGTGTTTCTATTAATGCTGCAATGAAATAACAAATGCACATCACCAAGGAGGTGGTGGGGGGGAGCTAAGTGTATTAGATGCTTATGGATGCCAGCCATTACTCAAAGGATTTCGGAAAGTATAAATTATTTGTTTTTCAAGATAACATGATAAGATATTACCATCATTACCCCCACTTTACAAATAGGGAAACTGGAACACAAAGAGGCTGATTCACCTGCACATGGATCAGCTCACTATTTTGTGGCAGATCTAGTTCCCAGCATTGTTAGATCTGTAACAAACATACTCACTTATTGATTAATTCAGATGCTCAGTTATTGATTTTTTTTAATTTGCATTTTACCTGTAAAATGTCTTTTAAAGTTTTCTTTGAAAGAAAAAGAACATGAAACATTGAAAAGTGGCACCTTTCCAAGACAGGCTTCAGTTATGGCCATAAATAACAGCACTTCACAATATAATTTCATTAATAATGAGCACCTGACACTTGATGACACTATGGGCCTGCTACTGTTCCAAGCATCTCACATACATTAAGTCATTTAATTGTGACAAAAACCCTGTGACGTACATCTACTATTATCACTTTAGATGGGGAAACTGAGGCATACAAAGGCAAACAATTTGCCCAAGATGGCCCAGCTAGGGTACAGTGGAGCCAGACATGAGATGTAGGCAGTGTGGCTGCAGGATCTTTAGTCTCAGATTTTCATTTATTATTTGAGCAAATTTAGTTCCATTTCCCCCTCCAAATATTAAGCAATGGGGATTTACATGAACATTAGTCATGTATTTTTGCATCATTTGATATGTGTATTGAAGGATATAAATGTTTATTGAACATTTACATATATATATATGAAGCCTTCAGAAAGCAACATTTAGCTCCAAACTGGAATGAGCAAATCAGCAAATACAAAACCATTTGATAAAGGGCTTCATCAGAAATATGGTGGCTACTGTCTATTGGTCATTTATTCTCAAACTAGATGCCCCAGGAAGCTAACCTAGGCTTTCTCACCCTTTGACTTCTGGTTAGTGCATAGTATGGATGGATAATGGAAGGATGGGGCAAGAGAAGAGAAGTTGAAACACGTGTTCCCCAGCCCTGGCTGTAAGTTCTGTTGAAGACTCCTCTCCTGTGCACCCAGTCATACAGTTATCAAGGTTGCCAGTCACACAATTACCTCCCTTTACTCCTTCAGGCTTAGGGGTAGGAATGGGTTCTTTGTTGGTTTCCTTAATCCTCTGAG
This sequence comes from Ctenomys sociabilis, assembly GCA_004027165.1. Lineage (NCBI taxonomy): Eukaryota > Metazoa > Chordata > Mammalia > Rodentia > Ctenomyidae > Ctenomys > Ctenomys sociabilis. The sequence goes on along the minus strand of PVKA01000618.1, from coordinate 86,376 downwards.
CACACCTTTTGAGTCTTGCAGGGCTCCTGAGTGACATATGGGGTAAGCACCCAGGAAAGGAGCCTAATATAGGCTTCCAGGATGAGGGCAGGCTGGCATCTGAATGGCTCCTGAGGGATGAGCAGCAATCTATCGGTCCAGTTTAGGGAAGAAGAGGTAGGAAAAATATTCTAGAAAGAGTAAATAGCAAGAGAAAAGATTACGAAAAAGAAGAAGGAGAGGAAGAAAGAAGAAAGGAAGGAAGGAAGGAAGGAAGGAAGGAAGGAAGGAAGGAAGGAAGGAAGGGAGCGAGCGAGCGAGCGAGCGAGCGAGCGAGCCAGAGCATAGACACCAAGATGCAGTTCTTGGGACTCTAAGATACAGTCCCAGGCAGAGAATGAGAGGCCTCGGTAAGCAGGTTCTAAATCAGGAAGGTGGAATGCTGATGAAATGTTGACTGCTTGTCATGTCATTGCCCCTTCAGTCTCCTTCCTTATGAACCATTGAGAAACTCTGTATCACTTACCTAATGGTCTAGTGTTGAGTTTTCCGGGAGCCGAATGAGATGAAGTGTTGAGTGTGATCTC
>PVKA01000618.1:0-85710 GCA_004027165.1 Ctenomys sociabilis | reverse complement strand
ACTCTCCATCGCTATTTGTATAACCCTTAGTAAAATATACCAGAGTTATCAGCAAATAGTATTTGATGAGGAGACGTGAGCAGGCACTTTCCTGCACTGTCTCTTTCTTGCCTCCTGCTTGGTGATAGCTGCTCAGGCCCACAGTGCACGCATCCTGTTGACTGTGCCCTTAAGACGCCAGCTCGTTAGTTACCTCCACAAGTCCTTTTGGGTCAAGCCCCCAGCTTCCGCTTCTACACTTCTCATCATTAAGGTCATTACGGTCACATAGATTCTGATGGCAAAGCCATTCTGCCATCAGTGCCACAGCATCCTTACAGATATGAAGCCCGGCTTGATGCCATCTCTCCTACCCTCTGCCCCGAGTGTGCAGTGAAGGCGTCCACCGCAGTGTAGGCAGTGCCCTGCCCTCACCCGCATATTCTAATGGCTTGGGGAAATGTGTACCTCCCTGCTCTCCGAGGAAAGAATTCTCTGGTGCACCTGCTAGCCGTGCACTGAGAACTCACCCACACACTCCCACTGACCTCTAGCATTCGCCCCTCACGCACCCCTCGGGGCAGCCCAGGAGTTTCCACTTTGTTCATTGTTGGCTATTACTTTGCCAAGCTTCCAAAAGCCATTCCCAAGGCAAGTTTGCCTTGTCTTCTGAGGCTCTCCCTACTCCTAAGCCTCTTTACAGCTGACGCTTTTGAAATTATTTGTGTAGTTTGACACTGGGTAAAATCTTTGATTTGTGTGAGTCTGACTTGACAGTACAGTTATCTATCATCTATCTATCTATCTATCTATCTATCTATCTATCTATCTATCTCTATCTGCCTATCCACCTGTGGAACTATGAAAATATTGAAATATTCATATGGAAAGTGTGAATACTGACTAGATATTTAATGATATGGGTATTTAATGACATTAACAATTACTGTAGGGTTCTTCTGTATGTGTGTGTGTGTGTGTGTGTGTGGTAGTAGAATTGTTAGATTTTTAAAAAGATTCATTGCTATATTTCAGGCTCAGTGGTAGAGCTCTTGCCTAGTGTGGGAGTCCTTGGGTTCGGTTCACAGTACTGAATTTTTCTCCGTTTATTTACTAAAAGTCTACATCTATGCATACAGAAATATTTACTGACGAAATTATTTGTCGTCTGCTTCAAAATAATCCATTGTATATGTCTTGAAGGCATAAAAGACAATAGAAGACTGGGAAAATAATTGAAATCAGGTAATGTGTTCATGGAGAATCACTATTCCAGTCTCTTTAGTATTATCTACAGAAGGTAAGACCTTTGAAAATTTCCATATATAGAAATTTTCAAAACACTACAAATCAAATTTAAAACAAATAATAAGGTAATCTAGACTATCACAAGGGTAAACATGTTTTACATAAAGTATTCTAATAGCTGCATATGAAAATATAAGCCTGCCTAAAGAAAAAAAGGGTAGTTCATGAACAAAGGTTAATAGAAAAAGAAATATCAGAACAAAATTGGAAAGTAGTTTTCGACTTCCCATTTATTGAAATACAGATCAGCAGAGTAAGATGTTTTTGTACAATTGACAAAGGGTAGAAAAAAATTGAAACCAAGTGTTTCTGAAGGTGCAGAAAATTGACTGCCCTAAATGGGCAGCCTAAGTTTGAGATAGTGAGTATAGAAGAACATTTAAGAACAAATACATGCAATAATCATTGTTTACAATAATAAATCTTTTTTTGTTTCTGATAGAGGATCTCTCTGTGCAGTTCAGACTCATAGTGGTCCTCCTATCTCAGCCTCCCCAGCCCTGGGATTACAAGTGTGCACCACCACCCTGGGATTCAGGACTGGAACAGTGAGCCTGGGGTTCTAGGGCTGGCTCAGCGTGCAGAACCAGGTTTAAACCCAGACCCTTGTGCTTGCCAGGCAGGTGCTTAGACCACCAAGCCAACTCTCCAGCACTTCTTAAGATTTTTTAAGGCAAGATTTTACTCTGCAGTTCAAGCTGGCCTGGAACTGGTTGTGTAGCCAAGGCCTGCCTTGTATTTGTGGAGATCCTCCTGCCTTAGCCTTCCTAGTGCTGGGATCACAGGCATGCACCACCATAGTTGGATAATAACAAAATTTTAAGCGCTTTAATGTTAATTATAATAAAGTAAAGAAGACAAGAAGATAGGCATGTAGGAGCAAACAAAAGGAGAAAAGGAGACCTGAGTATTCAGTGATTTAAAAAATCAATAAATTATTGCATTGAAATCAATTTTGGCATTATGTTCAGATATAAACACATATTATCCAGATTATCCAGTCATTCCATGAGCCTATCTGATGACAGCGGAGGAGATGCATGGTAATTAATTAGAAGAAGAAAGCAAACTGGGAGAGTGCTGCCAGAATTTGTTGTTGCTTTTTTGTATTGATTTGAAGAAGTACAAAAACCAGCTGGGAGGATAAGCACCGAACATTACACAGGGACTGTGTGGCATATAGGCAGGGGCTTATAAATGCTTTACTTTTCTCTATTTCATGTATCTATATTTCCTAAATATTCTGAACAAATGTGTATTACTTCTACAAACTAAAAGAAAATCATCTGTTGAAGCGCCAGTCTACAGGAATCATTCCTAAGAAAACAATCAGAGATATGCATTAAAGTTTGTTAGAATGTTCACTAGGGCATTATTTATAAAAGTGGAAAATTGCAAATAATCCAATTATCTTGCAATGAGAGAGTGATTAGGTACATTATGGTATTGAGAATAAAAATGTTCCCCATATTTCTAGGGAAAAGGTTGATTGTTTTGTAACCATGGGAACAAGTACCGCTACAGCTGGGTATTTAAATTCTTTCTACCACTCAGTGATTCTGCTTTCAGTGAACACATTATGGCAAGCCAACCAATGAGCAACAGTCTGTCTGAAATTTAGCCAATCAAGAATGGAGAGGGCTGGTGAGATAGCTAAGTAGACTAAGAGCCTGCTTGGGCAAGTGTAGGGGGCAGGGTTTGATCCTTGGCACCACATTCTGTTCTGGCCCTGTCCCTAGAAGTGCTGAGCTAGCAACTGAGTCTGGGCATGGTGGCATGTGCCTATAATCCCAGCTCTGGGGAGGCTGAGGACAAGAGGATCACTACAAGTTCAAGCTGTGTAGTGAGACACTGCACCAAAAAAAAAAAAAAAAAAAGAGTCAGTTCAACATGCATTTGTCTAAATACCAACCAATCAGCAACATTTTCACTGGAGTAATTATGTTTGTACAGTTAATGTCAATTTATTCCTGTTCTTATAATTCTGCCAATCTCTGAACTCCACACTTTCCCGATCTCCTATATAAAATCATCAATCTCTTCTGCCCAGCAGCATTGTACTTGACCAGCATAGCTCTCTTTACTGTAGTAAGCAATAAATTGAGCTTTGTACTTTCTGGTTGAGTGTGTTTGTGTGTGTATCCTTTACTACATAAGCAATAAATTCAGGCATGTGTGTATATGACTGTTTGCTTATCTAGAAATACACTCATCAGTGGTACACACACACACACACACACATATAAAGGCATATTATGAAATGTTATGCATTCATTAAAATATTTGTTTTCAAATACCATAGAATATGAGAAAAAAGATTCAACCTGTATTATGTGAAAAAGCTAAATGTAAATTGTTTTGAATGCTCTGAGAGGGACAGAGAGAGACCATAGATAATTTTTATCTTTTGCTTTATTCTTTGTTTTTTCAAAATAAAAGTCTACTATGACCATTTATCTTTTTTATAATGAAAGAAAATAGATTCTTTAAAAGAAAAACTTAGCTTGACATTATAGCACTAAACCAGTTTGTTTCTAATGTCATCTAAATGCCTTCACATAAGATTCTTTCATTGGTAACAGGCCAAGATGTAAGTGAATCTAAAGGCCACCATCTAACAAATATGTATTATGTATCTGTATGACAGACACCAAATTAGGTATTTCTGAGATCAGGATGTGGCAAATCTAACCCGGGGAGCAGACATGACCTGTTAATTACAAAATCTGAGAGCACATACACAGAGCAGTTCCCAAAGCCCTTACTGTGGACCTCTCGTGAGAACTTGGGGTCTTCAGTAGCATGGCCTAGCCCGATGTCAACCGCAGGAATGGGTGATCCTAAAAGGGCATTCGATCCTGAGTTTTTGCCACTGTGCTCTCTCTTGCATGGTTGGGTGTCCTCCCTCATGCTGTAGGGTGTCCTTCTTTCCCTACTTTTAGTTGGCCCAAACTTGCTCTGCAGAGACTGCTTCTTGTCCTACCTTTCATAAACTTTGCTGCCATTTGTGATTATCTTGACCAATTCTTTGCTCAGGAATGAAAGAACTGAGAAACCTCTTCTAGAAGGAGATTCCAAAACCCACAATCCCAGATACTAAGTATTGTGACACTTAGTATCTGGGGTTGTGGGAATAAGCAGAGTTCCTTATACTGGTAATTGAAAATACTAAGAAAGTATTTGTGCTTCAATAATGCAACACTTTCCTAAGAACTCTGTGGAAAAAGACATTTTCATAAATTGTATTGAGCATGGAAAATTATTCCCTTCCCTTCAAACATGTTCAACTACTATCTTCAGCAAAGAGCATTGATGTAGCAAGTAAAGACAAGTAGTGAAGTGAACCCTCAAGCTATGACTGGCCAACTTGGGTCATGACCAGAGTTTTATTTTATTTCATTTCTTATGTATTTAGTACAGGGTCTACAGAGTCTCACTATACAGATCAGACTTGTAATGATTCCCCTATGTTCAGCCTCCCAAGGGCTGGGATTGTAGGTGCATGCCACCACACCCAGTCTCAATCACAGTCTCAGCTTGCCCTAAGAGTGGGGCCAGCATGGCACACGGGACCAGAATTTTAGATTCACCTTATGACCAGTCTTAAGTTATGACCCAAATGCCAACTGTGTGTGCTTCCAGATGGTCTCAGATACAGATTAACATTTAGAGAGTTCTGGAAGGAAGATTACAACACGCTTTCTTGTATGGGGTTAACTGAGAAATCCTGAGCCAATATCTCTTCAAAACTCTGAGATCTGCCTGTAGTACAGGAGAGACACTTTTACTGTGTGGAGGAGCTTGAGTTTCAATCAGCCCTCAACAATGAATTGAGTTTTTAAGTCAAGGGCCTACTAATTGTTCAGCAGGATTGAAAATAATGATCTATAAAATGTACAACCATCAAATTCTGCTGACAGCCTGGATTGGGTCTTAGAGAGTGAGAAAAATAAACTTTAATTTCTCCTGCCACCTCTTTATTTTGGAGGGAGGAAGCTTTAGCTCCTTCTTTTAATAAAAATAGTGTCAGTGCCCTAATTGCATTTAATTAAGCCATATTTCTAGTGTGGAGAATGTGAGAAGATGTCCTGGAGCCTGCCGTTCTCCACTTCCTAATTTATGCAAGCTTCCCTAATAAAGGCGAGAGATGATTGACTATTGTGAATGAGCACAACAGTTAATCTCATGTGAATAGACAATAGGAGGGGATGTGTTTGTCTTGTGTTTGTTAGAAAGGTTCTCATGATCAAACACTGAACTAGAATTTTCCCCCATTTTCTCCCTGCCGACAGTGCATCACTGGTAGTTTGACTTAATGAGGGTCTTAGATTTAATAAAATAGAAAAAGGCAGTGAGCCATTTCCCAAAATGACTCAAAAGAACTAGTTGGCAAAAATAATTGAGGTTCAAAGATTACCAGTATGGAAAGCTCGATTCCCACAACCACAGACCATGCACCCTTGCTCTGTGTTTCCTGCTGATTTTAATTTGCTTTATTTTGTTTTGTATTTTGAGATAGCATCTTGCAGTGTAGTATAGGCTGGCTGTGAGCTCTCACAAATCTTCCTACCTCAACCTCCAAATGCTGGGATTCCAGGTATGTGCCGCCACACCCACACCCAGGCCCGACCGAATTTAGAATTCACTCCATTTACTCCCCGGTAGCAACATTTATCATAATAGAGACCATTTTTTATGAACTACAAGGTGCTGAAGAATTAGTCAAAAATCCCTCTGGGTGGGGCCTGGGAGATGGCTCAGTGGAGTAAGTGCTCCCCTGGCAAGTGCAAGGGCCTGAGTTCAATCCCAGTTCCATAAAAAAAAAAAAAAAACTATGTATAATCCTTAAAAATGATTCCTTGGCTTTGTGAAATCTGCTAAATTTTACACGATGCTCTCATAAATCTTTAACCCATCCAATCCTCAGCTGAATCCAGTCCACTGCAGACTAGTATTCTGGCTTTACAGGTGACAAAACTGAGGCCCAGCACCCACAAGAGAGTTGGTACCACAGGGAGCCAGTGGTAGAAGTCAGGTCCAGGTTTTATAGTTTCCTTCTAAAACAGAAGGGCGCATTTTGATCTGAGATCTGAGGGCCTAAGGCCAGAAGATTCCCTCTTTTCTGTCACATTACTTCTCTCCCAATTACTGTTTTCTCACATGAGAATAAGAGACAACTATACCAATGGTTTGATTTTGTATGGAAGTTCAAATGTCGGAAAGAGTGCATACAGAAGTGAACAAATCAAAGGGGTAGACTGTGCGAGTTGTCAGTTAGTTGTTTCTCAGTTCCCTTTGCTGCCCTGCTTTGGGACATGGCAATCTGGCACACTGGAAATATTCTCCTTTGTCATTTGTTATTATGTGACACTTTAGCAATAGAGTGGGCTGGAGAGAGGCTCCTGGAGGAAAGGGCTTGTCCTGGCTCCCAGGCTTCCTTTTTCTTCTTGCCCCCATGGCACAGCCACAATGGCACACATAGGACACCCAGAGGCACTCGTGTTTCTGCAAGTTTTGCTGGCACTCTGATGAAAGGCTCATCATTCCCAGCTCAGCGGCCCCAGCTGGTAACCATGGCAGGCTGGGACATGCGGTGATTCACCACTCACTGGACCACACTCCTCTTACTCCTCATGTAGCCTTCCTTCCAACTCTGTTATTTTCTTCGTTATACTCCCTGACCCTGAGACAATTCTTCAGACTTCTCTCTTACCTCTTCCCATTGCTAGTTCCCGGTTATCACTTGATAGTGCTTTATGTTATATATTCCTGTTCAAACTTCTGACAGTTTTCTCACTCTTGATTGGCCTGGTTGATTGTACCTCAACTGCTAACATAATGCCACTGTTTGAAATGTATTTGACTTTGGAAACTTTAAACAACTGATAAATTGTCATAGGAAGGGTGCCTTGATGTGATGCCCCTCTCATATCCATGGTATTTTAGTTCCTTACACACTGACTCTGCAAGAGATTTGCTTAGATCAATGGAAACATCTACACATATGATAAAAAGAGGTGCTTGATAAGCATTTGTGTGTTGGGGCTTGACCCCAAGTGCAGCCCTGAGGCTGCCATGGGAAAAATCATGGGCTTCCTTCCTCGAGAAGAACAGCCCTTCAGCATGCTAAGCCCAGCCCTAATCTGATGTAGCTGTGGAAAGCAGCTGAAAGGTAAGCGAAGCAAGATCAAAAGAGGAGCACCCTGGAAACCCCCAAAATCATAGAGATAAAAATATCACTATTGTTGTAACACACTGAGGGGGGGAAGGATTCCATCACAAATATCAGAAATAGTGTTAGTAATAAAACATTACCTGGTACTTTGGTACGTTAAAGATACATTATTGTTGAGCCAGGGTTTACATGGGAAAAGATTACATATGGGATACATAATATATAGAATTATTTTATAATAATCACCCAAAGAGTCAAATGCAGAAGAATCCAGAGATCTGTCCACCTCACACTAGAGAGCAGAAAAATCCAGCTGAGGGTCTGGATCCCACGCCAATGTTCTACACAAGTCCATCTGGAGGCCCAGAGCCCGCGACAATGTCTCATGCAAGTCTGTACCAAGGAACAGCCCTGGGAAGGCCCTAAGGTCGAGGGTGGAAGCTACAAAGTCTGCACCACACTGGGGGTCTGCACTGGATACAGGCCAGGAAGCAGCACTCAAGGCCAAGACTAGAGGTCCCCCAGGAGAACTGCAGCCATGCTCAGCAATGTGAGGACCGAGCTCTGCTGGTAAGAACAGCTGAGCTCATATCAAGAAAGCCAGAATGACAAGTTTCTCCAGGAGGATCAACAGTGCACCATCTTTCCCTCTGGGTCTACTTTTTATGCTGTTGGCAACGATCCTCAGGTGGGCCTTCTGCAGCCAGCACCGTACTGATTCAGTTCAGCTGGGTGTTAGAAGTAGACAATTAGTTAATCAACCACAATTATGTTAGGGCTCCTTAGTCCAGAGTCATGCAGTTGTCAGCAATATACTCTTGATGTAAGAAAACAGGAGACCTTACTGCAAGCATACAGGCTGCTCTAATAGTGATAGGGCGTGTGCCCAGGACTCACGAGAATGATAGAGCTTTATCTTTTCTTTCTCTTTCTTCTAGAATCCATAGCTTTTAGAAGAACACACTTTTGTCAGGTTTGGTTGAGACTCACATGACCTTCCTGCCATAAGGGTAAGCACTGTTCTCAGACTAGACAATCAGAGTGTGTCACTTCACAGACTGGTCAACGTATGTCATCTTACTGGCCACAATGATAGACCCAGTTTGGTCACGCGATCAAAGCTGGTTAATGAGAATTCTTCAGAGAACTTTCTGCCACAGTTGTCCTGCATCCTCTTCCCTCAGGAGGTTCCTAATTAGATTAATTAGATGTATATTGGGTTTCTGTGATCATCATGAAGTATGGAAGAGAGCTAGTTTGAGGGATAAGGAAATAAGAGCCTGCTAAGGCAAGCACAGGGAACGGGTTCAATCCCTGGCACCACATGCCACGCTGGCCCCACCCCTGGGTGTGTTGAGCCAGCCAACAAGACCAGGTGTGGTGGTGCACATCTGTAATCCCAGTGCTGGGGAGGATTACTATGTGTCCAAGTTGTGTAGTGAGACTCTGTGCTCAATAAAGAAAAAAGAAAAAAAGATCAGGAAAGAAAAATACCTTGTCACTCACTTGACAAATGACAATTTGAGGCTCTGGATTCAAAGTCTCAGGCCTTGTACTGTAATTGCCTGATACCTGGGATAGTGGTTCAGGCTTGGGAAACTTCTCAGAATCTGCCCAAGGTCTTATTATTTCTTTCTGGAATCAAAATTCCAAAAGGGGAGGGAACTTACAAGGAATGATTATATGATTTTTTAAAAAGTCCTTTAAAATCAGATTTTTTTTCCCCCAAAGAAACTTCACTCATTAAAGACTCTGAGTTGAATTTGCTTCCCATTGTTGCTCTATACAAACTTCTGCAAACTTAGTGGCTCAGAACAACACAAGTTTATCACTGTGAGGTACTCAGTGACAGGAAGGCAAAGGGCTACGTTCCTTCTGAAGTCTCTAGAAGATCCATTTCTTTGTGGCAGCTAGAAGCTACCCACATTCCGTGGCCCCTGGCTCACCTCTAGCAGTGGCACCACCAAGCCTCTGCTTTCGTATCATCTTTTGATTTGACCTCTGTTTTTCCTTCTTGTAAGATTGCTCGTGACTAGACTGGACCCATCCTAGGATAATCTCCCCACCTCAACTTCCTTAATTTAGTCACATCTACTACAGTTCCTTTGCTACATAAAAGGACAAATTCACAGATTCCAGCGATTGGGATGTGGACATCTTTGTTGGGGTGGGAGTGCGCTGTTTACCCCACTCCATCAATGCACTCACTAATTTTTTTACAGAAGTGCATTGCTTCCAAGATACTGCAACAACAATAATGAAAAAAGTGAAGTCATTTATCCCAAGAAAATATTTGTCTTCTAAATATAAAGGTCTAACTCAAATACTTTATCTTTCTCCTTTATATTGGGTTAGGAAAGATACTAAAAATTCAAATATATTTATTTTCTTTGAAGATTGAATAATATTTCAACTTTTCTTATAATATGCTCACATAAATTTATATTTGTGGAGAAAATGAAGATACAGATAAGGACAAAAAAGATAGAAACATTTGATCAAGATATAGAATATAATGTTGCCAAACATATAGAAGAAACTTCTAGTGTTGCTTCGGAAAAGGAGGGCAAAGAAGCAGACACATACCCAAAACACTTGTCGTTCTCATGAAATGGAACTTGGGCAAAAAGAAGGTATAATCCCTGGCTTGGAGGACGGAGAGGGTCAGAGAGAGCTTCTTCTGTCTGACCACATTTCAAAGCACTGCAAAGAAAGTAAGTATCTCTTAGAGTAAATGGCAAAGGGAATTGATTTTTAAATTACTTTTAAATCATAAAATCCCACAATTGCAGCAGCATTTTGGGTAGTCATCCGGCAGTATACCAGGAACTTTGTTGAAGAAAAATAGCCAGGAAGACACTTAATGAGAAGCACTAATAAATGCATGTCTCTGATATATTGAAGCTGACTATTCACCTTCGTAATTGAGTTTTTAACCCTATAAAAAGATTATTTATAATGGCTGAGTATTTCTTTAAAAAAAAAACTGCCCTGGAAATACAATAGCAAATATGACATTTTATGAATTTGAGAAAGCTGCATCTATAAAGAGATGGCTGGCTATGAGTAGTCTTAAATATTCCTGCAACTCTGAAGATTGGAAACTTAAACAAAAATACCCATTTATGTCTGTAAGTAGGTTGTATTTTTCTTAGAAGGTAGAGTCTCTTTAAATTATTTTTGAAAAGATAATATAAAATGGTTAAAAAAAAAAAAGAAACACTACAGAATTTCACTAAGCAAAATGAGTGCTGAATTCAACATTTTCTGTTTAAGTCAGTGTTCTTTTTTTGTTAGTGGAAACAGAATAGTTTCTGGCTTACTTATTTGACAATCTGTCTATCAGATTCCAGTTGATAGAAATTTAATCCAATGACAGTTTTCCAAATAAACACTTCTACAAATTTACTGATTTTATCAAAACCTTGTTCAAAAATTATTGTAATATCCTGCAAGCAGGCACAGGGGACAGGGGTTCAATCCCGAGGCCTGCATGTCAGCCCCGCCCTGGGGGTATGATGAGACAGCAATTGAAAGTGGGCATGAGCCGGGTATGGTGGTGCATGCCTGTAATCCCAGCACTTGGGAGGCTGAGGCAGGAGGATTGCTGTGAGTTCGAGACCAGCCTGAGCTACAAAATGAGCTTAAGGCCATCCTGAACTGCATAGTGAGACCCTGTCTCGAGAAGACAAAAAAAAAAGAAAAAAAAAAGAAAGTGGGCATGGTGGCTTGTGCCTGGAATCTCAACACTTGGAAGACTGTAAACAGGAGAATTACTACAAGTGCAATCTAGTAATAGGGAGACCATGAACACCCTGTAGACTCTTCCCTAAAATATCAAAAAAAAATAAAATTGTTGTAATAGCATTTCTTACTTTTCACACAGTATACTAGCATTAAAGTGTATTTCAAGTAAGTTAGAAGTAGCTTATACAACCTGCTCTCTATTAAATGCTAATTTTATTTTTAACCGGCAATGAGTACCTGTGTACATTCATTACTCATTGGCAGAAAGAGTGGAGAAAAGGGCAATTTTTCAACTTAGTTCTAGCTACTTTCAACTCTTTTTAGGAACAGGCTATATAATTACTCTGTTAGTCTTGAATCTCCTCAGCTACAAACAAAATTATTAAGGAAAAAAGTTAAAAAGGATTCAAATACTAAGATGTCTGAACCAGAAAGGTGGCAAAAATGATCACATGGCCTAATTAACTGGATACATGAATAACAAAGTATATATGTTTGTTTGGTGCTTGAAGAAAAGTACAGAAAATACCTTAAATAGTGGTAAAATAGTAAAAAATCTGAAAATGGCCTTTGTAAACAGATTTTAAGACTTAGAAAATCAGTGGAAGCATAAATATTCCTCAAGAAACCATTAAGGGATTGGTTTCAGTTGCTGTTGACATTGGCTACACTAAGCAGAAGACTAAACTGCTCCTTATAAGGCTGCTGCAAAGACGAAATCAGAGCCCAGCAGCAGAAACGTCACAGGAATCTTCAAGAGTGGCTTACACTGTCACAACCCATGCAGTCTGCAAAATTATTGCACAGGTACCTTCTGTCAGAGCCCTGCACTCACGCAGTTGAAATCTCTCGATGATTCCTCATTGCCCTCAGGAACTTTGGTCAGGCCCTGCTGCCGTAGGGCTGCTGCTGCCTGCTTCTGGCCTTCTCTCAGACGTGCTGGTTCCTTTCGTGTTCTGAAGTTCACTTCTGCTTTTTCTGGCTGTGTGATATTTGCTCTTGATAGTCTTTCTACATGAAAGATTTTTCTTTTATTTCTCATGACTTTTTTGATCTTTCAGCTCAATGTCGCTCTCTCACAGTGCCTTCCATGACTATGTGGCATAAAATTTCCTCACCAGACATAGTGGTGTGCAGCTGTAGTACCAGCTACACAGGAGGCCGAGGCAGGAACCAAAGCGGGCACAGCCTTTGAGTTGGAGACCTGCCTGGGCAACACAGAAAACTCCTAACCTAGGAAAAAAAATTTCGCTACTAACATCTCTCTGGTGTATTTGCCTCTGCTTGTTTTCTATCCATCTTGCTCCATAGCTTGTCGGCTTTGTGAGAGTTAAAGTTAAACTTTAAACCCAGTGCCTTTTCCTGAAACACAGCAGATATTATGTAAATATTTGTCAAATGAATGCAAGAATACATTTATCTTTGAGAATGGAATGCTGTTTAACTTAAAAAAAGATCACTTGCTGGAGAACATGAAGGCAAAGGGTTGCTTTTGGAACAGTCTTTTGAGACAATGAATCTTCTGCCAGTTGTTCTCCTGCTGTGTCCACATGGACAGAAGATTTCTTTCCCCCTTGGAAAATATTTCTCCATCTAGGAGAAAAGTACTTGACTACAGATTCCCTGGCTGCAGGGCTTTGGAAGGGCCCACAACAGGCTTTCTACGAAGAGTTCACGTGAGAATGACTCATGTTGTACGAGCTGCTGCTGAGGATGGATCTCTGAGAGCGGGAGAGTGTGGGTCAGCATAAATCAACCGACAACCTTGGGAACTGGGTCTGCTTGTACACATCAAGGCCTTCTTGGGAAAGCATGGATCCAAAGGACACTTTAAAGACAGTAGCATTAATCCCTAGAATCACCCCAGAGGAAGAGATGAAAAGTGTCCCATTACTTTTGTAACCTGTGCCCCGGGAAACCTTTCGGACTATTTTCATTTTCCTCTGAACTTCTGTCACTGAAGAAAAGCTAATTAGAAGTCAGAACGAGGTTAAAGTTCCCCCAAAGACAGAATTTCAAACAAGGAAGGGGGGAAAGTTTTACAAGCCTGGCAGTCAGAAGTGGTTTTGATAGCCATTAAGGTAACCTCGAGTTCACCTTCAAGCAAGATTATGAGAAAACTGTGTAAGCCTCAATCTATTTTTACCCACTGAACTGAAAGAAAAAGGAAAAAAAGAAATCTGGATGCTGTCTTGCTTCTCCCTGGGTAAATCAAAAAGGAGGCTTTTCTTTTTCTAAGGCTTATGTAAGCCTTAATGATCCTCAAAACGTGAATTCAGAATATGTATTTGTATGTAATTATTGCACATTTTACTCAGAAGTACTGGCTGGCTTAAAATAAAAGTCAATGAAAATGCACGTGGAATGCCAATTGTAAATTATCATACTTATTATCATCATCTATTCAAATATTTATCTTTTCTGTGGACTCTATGCCCATGAGGATTGATAATGAGATATTGAGCCTTTTGCCATTAACATTCTGTCTCAGATTCAGTCCAGCTTTAAGGAGGAAAAAAAAAAATACTATTGTCATCTCAGTTTTCGCTTCACAAAGAGCAGCCAGTGAAAACGGAGATCTAGGGGAGGAGGGGAGAAGGTGGGGGGGAGGGGGAAGGGAACAGGAAAAGAAACAAGCTGTTTTACGTGCTTGCACCTCCCCAGGATGACTGTAAACTGCATGGACTGTAAATATGTATTACAAACAAAAGGAAGAATTGACTCTAGGGAAAGATGCAGAAGTTGAATTTGGTTTTCACGCTTCTGCTTCTGTCTGTTACCGTCATGCTCCTGAGAATTGGTAGTACTCTGTCCCCAAAAGGTTCCCTTTTTGCTGGGACCTCCTACCTTCCCTTCCTCTATTCCACCATAGTACACTCTCTGTTCTTTGGAATAAGGGGAAACTTTTCAGTTCTTTAGTATCCCTGTCACTTTGGGCCATCACACAGTAGAAATGAAGCTGCCCTCTGAGCGGTAACCTCTACATGAATTCCTAACGGATGAGAGCAGAGGTTCAGAAGTGCCTTAAAGCTCTCGAATGGCTCCCCAGGCAGTAAGGATGGACATCAACCAGACTGAAGATGTTAATATATATTTACAGAATGGGGATGATGGAGGCTTAGGTCAGCTAAGAATGGAAATCATTTGTCAGAGATAGGGCACTGACCAAAGACAGAGGCTCGCAGACTGCCTTCTGCGTAGAATCCTGTGCTCAAACCACCAAAAGCATAAGCTGCCTCCCGTCCCTACAGCTCCAATATCTTCCATTCTCTCTAAGCAGCTGACTGGTAAATTGGCTTCCCATGCTGGTCAGGGGGAACACAAACATTTTGCTTGCCAAGTAATTATTTTTCATATTAAAAATTTGTAAGGAAGTACTATGATTATATGACAGTATGACATGAGTTACAGAGGTCCATCACTTCTAGAACCTCAAGAAATTTCAGAGGCTACCAGGTATAGAAGAGACATCAAAATAGGATCAGTCTGCTGTGATTTATTATGGGTGGTGGGTAGAGAAATTGTGGCAATAGTCACATGATCTGTAATTGAAGAAAGTGCAATTGTAGACTGTTAGGGGTTGAATTACATCTACCATAATTATATGCAAAGCCCTAGGCACCCTTCTTCCAGGACCTCAAAATATGATTTTATTTGGAAAGAGAATCATTACAGAAATAACTACTTAAGCTAAAATTAGATTATATTGGCACAGTGTGGGTTCTTAATCTAATATGATTGGTATTCTTATAAAAGGAGGGAAATGTGGACATAGATATAAATATAAAGAGAAGAGTGACACTTGAAGATGGAGACAACATTGAAATGAGTCTGTTACAAGCTAAGAAATACCTGAAGCTACTAGAAGGTATAGGAGGCAATGAGGACTCCTCCCCTAGACTCATAGAGGGTATGGTCCTTCTAACACCTTGATACAGTGTTTTTAACCTCAAAAGCCAGTTTCTGTTGTGTAAGGCCATCCATTGATGTAATTTTTTAATTGCAGTCCCAGGAAGCTAATGCACATTTGTCTCAATCACTCTTCTCTTGTGGTTGGGACAAATACCCGACACCCAAAATGAAGGAAGGAAAGGTTAATTTACTCACAATCAGTGGAGGCTTCAGTAATACTCAGGTGGTTCCAAGGCAGAGTGGTACATGGCACAGAACAACCTTTCATAGCAGTGGCCAAGAGCAAGAGAGCAAAGGGAGTGGCAGCAGCTCAGGCAGCTAGGGAGCCTCTCTCCCCTGCTTATACTGTAATGC
This sequence comes from Ctenomys sociabilis, assembly GCA_004027165.1. Lineage (NCBI taxonomy): Eukaryota > Metazoa > Chordata > Mammalia > Rodentia > Ctenomyidae > Ctenomys > Ctenomys sociabilis. The sequence goes on along the minus strand of PVKA01000618.1, from coordinate 70,235 downwards.
AGAGTATCTGCCCCAGGGCACTCACACCTGTAATCCCAGCATTGGATCAAGAATCAATCACAAATTCCAGAAGCCACCCCATGACTATATGATGTTCTGGGGGGACAACTAGACACTAACCATAACAACATTCATGAGAAGATAAGACACCTCATGATTTCATGCTCTACAGTGTCTGCTGGAGAAAATAGTCCATCAGATTTAGGGCTGGATCCAAAATGAATGAGGGCAGGAGTGTTGGAGATGGAGAGGCTGGCGAAGCCCTATTTTAGTCTTTTGAGATTCACTATAACAAAATAGTTTGGGCTGAGTAATGTATTATACAAACAACAGAAATTTATTGTTTATAGTTCTGGAGGGTAGCAAGTCGAAGATCAAGATACCAACAGAAGGAAGAGCTGGGGGCTCTTGCTAAAATGACCTAAAGCAGTGATTCCCAAAGTGTGGTCTCCAGACCAGAGGAAAGCACAGGGCCTGAAACAGAACAGGTGAATTGGGAACCATGGGGCTGTGGGTCAGCAGTCAGACTTTGAACCCCTCTCTGAGTCAGGGTGATGCATGCTGAAGTTTAAGAGCTACTGCTTAAAGTCACACACCATGAGCAGAATAAGTAACAGATCTGCCAGAGGAAAAGCCCTGTTCCTCCTTTTCTCAGACAAGGAGCAAATCAGTTTCCCTTTGCAAGCTATGTAGGCAGAACAGTGCTCCATTCTCTTTTCTATCCTGACCAAGAGTCAAAGCTTGCCAAGAATCATAGGACTCTGGACCAAGTGAACACTCCTCCTTCAGACAGCCTCCGCTCCCTCCCTCTCTGGCTCTTACAATGTGGGCTGGGTGAAAGGCCTTGTATTTAGAGGCAGGAGTTGCTTTCAACACCTTCTCTGGAACTAGCAAAAGAGTTTTTAATCCAGACTAGTAATCTCCCCAAATCAGTACTTGGATTAGATTGAACACATCCAGGTCTAGAGTTTCTCAAAGCTAAAGCAGACTCAATGCACTCTAACTACACTTTCTATCAGATAAGTGGTCAGAGACCCAGAGCGCAGAGGCCTCTGAGGTAACAGTTGACCTGGGTCTGCTGATTCTACTTATGTACTTTCATGGCTCTGCTCAATTCCTTCATCTCCTCTTTCTGGGCTCCCCCAGTTGCTCAGGATTTTTGTCCTCACGCCTGTGGAGCAGGACATAGGAGTCTGACTTCTATGAATACTTAAGCAATTTTGTACTACACAAATTAAAAGTATGCTGCTCCAAAAAGTTTATCTGGCATAATGACTATTTTGATTTGAAGACACTTTAAAAAACAGCAGATACAAGGGGCTGGTGAGACAGCTCAGTAGAGTAAGTTAGCTCAGAGGGCTAAGCACCTGCTTAGCCAAGCTCAGGGACCAGGATTGAATCTCCAGCACCATATACCATACCAGCCCTGCCCCTGGGCACACTGAGATGATCACTGAGACCCAGCACACCTGTAATCCTAGTGCTAGGGAGGCTGAAAACAGGAGAATCTCTATGAGTCCAAGCTGTGTAGGGAGACCCTGTACTAAATGCATAAATGAAAATAAATAAATAAATAATAGCAGGTAGAAAATATTGCTTTGAGCTTAAAAGCAAGAGATGAAATTCTCACGTGAAAGATGCCTGCCTTATACCAAAAAGAATAGCATTCTTGTCACCAAGGACAGGAAGTTGAAGTTTAGGGAGATCTCTACACCCAGAGCTCATTAAAGCAGACCTTATCCTGCTTATTATTTCTCCATACTATTAACTACCCTAGCCCAAGGCCCTTGGCCTTTTCACATTTCAGGGATAGCTATTCCTTGGTAGAGATTGACTAACTACTGCCTTGGGTCTTTATTTCCTTATGAGGGTGCCTATGCTACCTACAACTTTATTAAATAAATTTCTTTGTTTTTCTTCTACCTACCTATCTTGTGTCTGTTTAGTTCTCAGGCCCAGTTAGGATGCTAAGAGGATAGGAGCAGATTTTGCCTCCCTATCCCACTGATCAAAGAGATCCTGCTGATCACAGAGAAGGTGGGAGCAAGTTTAGAGTCCCTGCTGGGGAATCTTCTAGTCCTGAGCTACATCTTAGACCAATTAAATCAGAACCTCTGGGAACAGGGCTTGCCTTTAATATTTATTTTTTAAAGTTCATCAGGTGACTCCAATGTGCAGCCAGTGTGTGAATCAGCTCTTCAAATTATTTCCAAGTTTCCTTTACCATATTGATATTTAAGAGTCTAATTTGAACCTTGTCTTCAGAAGCAAGACACATAGTAGATGCACTCAATCATAAAAGCACCAGTTGATAAATTGCTGCATCTATCCCTCTCTAGGATATCGATTCAGTAGTGCATTTCAAATGATCTTAAAAATAATGTTTGCTTTAAAGATAAAGATTATTTTCATTTGGTTACATAAAAATAATTTTAAAAACCCTGAAATTTTAACTTCATTTTGCAAGCCATTGTGGGATCATTTTCTACTCTGCCTTCCATCCTTGGTCCATAAATTAGGATCTACAATTCCTAATTCCTAAGGTCCTTGGAATTTTTGGCTTAGGCTTCTGCCTCCTTTTGCTGGCTCCTTCCTTCTGTGGAATTTCTAGAAGAGTACTATTTAATTGTTCACACTCATCTTTTCTCTGTCCATGGGACATGCACATTCTTCATTCTCTCAGGTGACCAACTCAAAGACATCACCTCCTCCTACAGAGGGCTCACCTGCAGGAGTGTAAGCATCTGTGACATCTTAGGAGGAACAGAAAGCCTGACTTTGTGATAGGTTCAAGCAATTTGCACTAGCTTTATTAGCAATAAATCTCATATTTTGATCTCCATTTAACTTTTGGAAAATTCCTCAATGGAGTCAACAAAAGACTATGGCCAATGGGTTCTCTAGATCCCTAACAACTTAATCTGTCCAGCTTGACTGTCTTATCTGTTGTGCTTCCAGACAACCCATGTTGCAAAGTAGCACTGCATGGTGTTTACTGCTACTCTTACTGCTCTACGTTTTGATTGAATCCATTGGCGTTGACTGAGAGCAAAGATGGCTATATGAGCAGAGACTAGATAACATTGGTCTTCAGTCCTGTGATGGTGAGCTGGGGCTGATTCGTTCAATAGAGTTCATCCTTTGTGATGCTTTGTAGTGATACCAAGGGGATGGGGAGATGGCTCAGTGGAATAAACACTTGCCTGGCAAGAGCCTGGGTTCAATCCCTGGTTCTGCAAAACAAACAAACAAAAAAGAAATGAACATAGCTTGAATTGATGTATAGTTCTTTTGAACTGACAGAGATCAGTTTACTGTTTTGGCATAGGACAGTTTTGGTAGAGTTCAGATTATAGAAGTCTTCATTATACTTCATAACCCAATTTTCACATTATTTTATTTTCTTGGAAAGAAAATGTTCTTTTTATTCTTGGAAATTCTAGGCTTATTGAACACTTGATTTAATCTTTAATTAATTTAACTGAAGTGTTCCTAACTACAAAATGAATCTTTACTGCACGTATAATTCTTTATTCATTACTACCAGGGAACTAAGATACCTAACAGCTACAAAATTGGTAGAATAGTTATGAAAATTTATCCCTGAATCCATATAATGAGAATTTTTAAATAAATAAAATATTGAACTGTGATGACCTAAGTACATAAGTATGTTGAATTAAAGATGCTACCTTGATTCTAGGAGTCATGCATTAGTATTCAAAACACTAAGCCACCTTTATTCTTAAGAAACTCATATGATATAAAGTTTCTTATCAGTATGTTTGAATCTCATAATGAGATTCAATTTCTTAGGTTTCAAATTCTAAGAACTATACTTTTAAGAAAAATGGATGTTTTCAGTCACAAGGAATTGATTAAAGGAAATTTCTGGGAAGAGATTATATTGACAGAAATTATGTAGTCAAAGATTTAAATTTATGAACAAAAGACTTTCTAATGTTCTCAGTCTATGTGATTAATAATTTAGAGCCAAATTTAGGATCCCTCCACCCAGAAAGAATTACATTATCCAATTTCTGTTATGTTATCCTGAAGTGTAAGCAGCAAATTCATTAAAAATTAATGAAGTAATCAGACAAATTCTATGACTATGCGTGAGCTTCTCATTAATGTTTCACTAGACAGCATTAAGAAAGACTAAATAGACTGTACTAGATCTAGAGGCAACAAATTGACTTCAAAAACATGATGGCCTTCTAGTAAAATACAGCCTTGAAACAAAAACAGAAAGGATTTTAGAAACCTGTACAAAAGCTATATTTTTTGGCTATGTCTATGATAGAGTCTGTCATTAACAGGTTGAAGTGCTTAACTCTCTCTTCACTGAGTACTATTTGACTAAAGCCCAGTGTTTCAGTAGCAACACAATTAGCATTTGGACCTCGATGAGTCTCTGTTGCAGGAAGCTGTTATGCCTCTGCCCTCTGCATGCTAATAACATAGCCCAGCTGGTTCAACCAAAAAAATGTCTCCATTTTACATTTGTAAAATGTCCTCTGATATTCATGCTCCAAGTTAGAGAAGTCATGCCTGTTACACATGAGCAGAGAGTTCCAAGAGTACAACAACCCAAGAAGCTGTACATAACATTAAAGGAAAGGATTAGCTTGCAATTATTTGGTCAATTTGGACTTTGCAGACAATTAAACTAGTTAATTCAGATCAAAATTCCTCTCTGTGATTTGACTTATCAGGATTGGCATCTAAATTACCTCAATTAGCAGACAAACCAGTAGGCATATATTCATTTTAACTTGAGATTTGAAGCTCAGAAATACCTCAATACAAAGGTCAGGTCCAAAACAACAGATAACTCAGCTTCGTTAGCCTGATTGTACTTTTTAAATTTATTGTTACTGTATTTCTTACAGGGTCTACAGGGTCTCACTACACAGATCAGATCAGACTCACAGTGATCCTCCTGTTTCAGCCTCCCAAGCCGTGGGATTACAGGTGCATGCCACCACGTCCGGTCTCAATCACTTTCTCAGCATGCCTCAAGTGCAGGACCAGCATGGCACACCAGGAGTTCACCCCTGGTCCCTGTGACTGCCTAGGAAGGTACTTGAATCTGCTGAGCTATCTGACAAACCCTCTGATTGTACTTATTGAATCTTTCTGTTAACACACACACACACACACACACACACGCACACACACACAGGCGTGCACCCACACATGCACACATGCACACATGCATGCACTCCCAAAGGGTTCTTCCCATTGGCATCTGGTCATGTGCCCCTGTTCTGGGATCTACACCTTTCCTCCTCCTTTGCTTGAATACATCTGTTCCAGTTTGAGATATAGATGATTTGATAATGAAAAGCATGTGCTTTAGAGCAAGATAAAGCCATCTTTTACTTCCAAGTCCATGATTTATCAATCCTTCATCAAGTCGTTTTAAAAAAGGATCAGTCATAACAGGATGGTCAAGATTATTGTTAAAATTACATGAACTGATTAGGAGGCTAATGCCTCTGTTAGTAACAGACCAAACCACAACGCTAAGGAAGATGAAGCTAAGTTTCTCGTGGAAACTTCTATCAGAAGACCTTAAGATGAGTTGCATGACTGCTTCAGGAAGTCACCAGGAACCAGGCCCTTTCTAGATTTCTGCTTTGTACTTTTGAGTGAGTTGTTCCTATTCTGGAGGTTAACAGGTAGCTGCTGGACCTTGAGACATGATGTCTTGACTCTCAGCAGGAAGAAGGCAAAATTCAAAGGGCACAAGGACGTTTTCAAAAGTGCTTCTTCATGATGCCTTCTTACTCTTACCGACCACACATGTGACAAGGGATAGGCCGTGTTGGTTTCAAGGCAGGTTCCATTATCTCCCCCAACATAACTGTTTTGTTAGTAAGGAGGAACAAGTAGTAGATAGACCCTAGCAGACTGGTCAGTTTGAGAGTCTGCCTACCATCATTGGGCCATAAAAATCCAAGAATTTACTTGACAGTAGGACAGTAAGGTTGGCCCTGATTCTGTGATGACACCATCTTTCCAGATGCTTCTTGAACTGTATGTTCTGCTGCTGGCACCAGTAATGCTGCCATAGGCATTTCCACTGGCCAGTATCTGCTCAACAGTCTATAGGGATAGAGGTCCTGTCCTCATATAGGCATCCATGCAGGCGTATCATCGTACAGCCTGCTGCCTCCAGAGTGCTGGGCTGGGCTGAACCTCATGCTTTCTAGAACTTGTCACCATGTCTTATCCCAATCTCCAGTCTCAAGGAATTTATTTCATGCGTTTAGGTTCACTCATTCTTTCTCAACTGGCAAATACATCCTCTTCCCTAGCACAGGATAGTCTAGGTCTGAAGCCCTTATGGCTCTAGAACTTGAGAAATCAAGTCAAATAATTGTTCTTGGAGCTAAGTAAATTCTCCAACATACACTGAGTTGCTTTCTTTAGGGAAGGGGGAGGCACACACAATGTTAGTAGGCAAAAGGGAATACTTTCACACTGACCAGTCAAAGTGCTTAGCAGTATAAATACAATATTCAGTAAAAATACTTTTTCATATCTGTGGGAGAAAAACAAATAAATTAATGGTTCTTTCAGTGTTAATATAACCAAGATATTTTCCCCAAATAACACCTTCCAAGGGGAAGGTGTTAGCACCAATACTGCTCTTCAAATGGCAACTCTTTTCAGTTTTCTACAACCATAGGAATAGAAATCTGTGTCTGCACATGGGTGCTAATGATTTATGTCTGCTCTCAGGCTTGTGTTTTGTGCTTTTGAAAGGAAATGCTGTTTCAGTAATGAGTAAGGTTCATGGCATTTCCTAAGTATGTACTACTCAGGAAAACAGTGGTGAAGCACTGTGTTTTGTAAAATCAAATATACGTATGAAAGTGCTACCACTGTGCACTCACCATTTTTGCGTACTCCCCTGACAACTTTCTTTCTCCCTTGGTAGCTTGGTTCTCATTATGCTCATGTGTTTACTTTCCCACATTCTCATCCCAGGAGGGAATTGCTGGTTCTTTATCTAAACCAATAATTGTAATACAGGACTCTTTCCAGAGATCAGTGTGTGGGCAAATGAGGACCAGAGTGTCTGCTGGGAGGATTTCAGGAAAGCTTTCTTCCTGGAAGGGACACAAACAAAAACTTGTGCCTTCCAATGCTGGCACAATGAGTGTGCCACGCAGCCATGGTGGGCTTCCTTTTGACTGTAAAAAAAGATTTTATTGATATGCTATAATGGATTTATCAGAAAGTACCTGAACCTTGATAATGTTCTTGAAAACTGAAGTAACCCCAAACCATTCTCCTCTGAAGAATAAAATGTACTGCACAAGACACTTATTGTTATTCATAACTGTAAGTATCTTTACTGCTAAATGACATAAGACAATTTGTCATATCATGGAAGAAGAGACTATTAATTGGCTGTGCAATACATATTGTCCTCTTTTTTTATTAATATTATGATCTTTGTTAGTTTTATTTTTTGATCACATTTCCCAGGTTCCTTTGCAACTGTAGCTCAATTAAGATGCAAAGACAAATTGATAAGTATGGGTTCTAGGGTTGTTTATGATCTTACCAAAGATCATGAACTCAATGAAGATGTTCTTTCCTCTATGCTTTTTTCCTGCCTGGAATATGGAAGTAGAGTGTGTGCCTTGGTTACTCTTGGCTTGTTTCTGGGACAAATAGCTCACACTCAAACTGAATGAAGGAGAGGTCTATTTAGCTCACAGTTTTTGCAGGTTTCAGTTCATACTAAGCTGGCCCCAATGCAGAGTGACATATGGCAGAGGACAGCAGTTCATGGCAGCAGAAGGCAGCAAGAGCAAAAGGAGGAGTTACAGCAACAGTGGCAACAGAGAGCAGATCTGTCTCTCTTCCTTATCTACCCCTGGCTGGGTGCAGTACTCACACCCATCATCCCAGTAGTACTCAGATCCATAATCCCAGCCTTGGATCATGAATGAATCACAAACTCTAGAACCATGTACCAACTGCATGAGTATTATGGTTTGTTTCTAGTTGTCCCAGCAAAGCCCCATGCAGTCATGGGGTGCGGACTTAATAGTTTGAGATTGATTCATGACCAAGGGTGGGATTATGGGTTTTGTACTGCTGGGATTATAGGTGAGAGTACTACACCCAGCCAGGGCAATGCCTGAGTGGAACTTAAGGGAGACAGACTTGCTCTGTCTTCCTCTCCTCTATTTTACTGTTTTGCTGTCTTCCACCACCATGAAAGGTTGCTCTCTGCCATGTGCCCCTCTGCCTTGAAGCCAGCTGAATATGGACTGAAACGTTCAGTAACTGTGAGCTAAATAAACCTTTCCTTCTTTCAATTTGGGTGTTGGGCATTTGTCTTGGCAACAAGAGAAGAGTACCTGAGACAACGAGGCTTTGGGGGGACAAATACACACAAACCATAACAGAGTGATACTGCAGCAGTCATACTTGACTCTAAGTAATTTCACAGATAGAAGCCACACATAAGAGAAGGTAGAGCAGACAGAAAGAAAGACCTTAAACTCTCTGATTGACCATGAGATCATCCTAGCACTGGGCTACTTCTGAACTTTGCCTTATATAAACTACTATTCCTTGAGTTTACTGATGCATGTGACCCAGCTTACACCTTACTGTCACAACTTCTTACTGGCATTTAAAATGATTTTATCTGGAAGAAATTAAGGTATACAAGCAGAAGTCTTAGTTCTCAGCAGACAGATTTTTTAAAAAATCATTTAGTTTTGAAAGAAAAAAAGATTTATTCAAATTATTTTTAATACTTCTATGTTGCATAATTATTCTTAAAATTTCTCTTGAAGCTGGCTGAAAAAGCAAGAAATAAAGTTATTAAGATATTTATGACTGTGTTTCCTTGAATGCCCAGAAAAGAACCAAAACTAGGTCACTCAGTGTGTTGTCTTCATGTATTTATTGATCACACAGAGATGAAAGGCATTAGGTACTGTGTGTGCATGTGTGTGTGTATGTGTGTGTGTGTGTGTTGTATTGTGTGTGTGACTGAGAAAAAGCAAGAGAGACATAAACAGAGAGAGAATGAGAAGAGAGAGAAGATAAAGATATATAGACCCCACATTTGTAGAACAAAAAGAATGTTGCCTGGCAGAAACTAGTATGAAAAAGATAAGATTGATTTTGCAAAAAACAAAAATAAAACATAAATAATCTTTTAGAATATCGAGTGAAAGAAAATTGGCTGAAATGAGTTCTGAGTCTTATGTGGGTTTTATTTTCTTCTCGTTTTTCCTATTTCCTGTAGAGAATATGTAGGTTTGAGGCTTGAAAAATGTTTTATAATTTTCTTTTCGCTATTAAAAATTACTTATCGCACACCAAACAGTTGAAGCCAAAGCCATTATGTGCTGCGAATGCTCAGCTTTCTGCAGTTCTCTTCCATCACTCCTAAAATTCTTTGGTTGATCATAGTGGTTTTAGTTGCAGGTTTGGATCTAATAAAATGCAGATCCTAGTGAAAAATTAGTAATACTTCATGAGGAATGCCCATGGGCTTTTTTTTTTTTTAACTTTTTCTTTAATGTGTCTAGTACAGGGTCTCACTATTTGGATTGTTCTTGTAGTGAATCTCCTGTTTTCAGCCTCTCAAATGCTGGGATTCCAGGCACTCACCCCCATGTCCAGTCTCAATCGCCGTCTCAGCGTCCCCCAGAGGTGAGGCAGACACAGCAGGCTAGGGACCCAACCAGGCCGCTGCGCTCTGCCTAAGCAGGCATTTTAGTCCACAGAGCTAATTGGCTAGCCCTCCATGCACTTTTTAAAAATCGATTTTTTTTTTTTTTTTGTTCCTGCTTTTAGAAACTGATATATTAAATCAGGCACACGAACAAATCATGAGAATTTCTACTTTCCAAGAGATGCTAAGGTGCATATTGGCCAAGGGCCTTTGATTTTGGCTGCTACTGATTGTTTGAACCTTAGTATCAATAAAGACCCAGAGAGAAAGTTGGAAGGAAAATAAAAGAAAACAACAGCTCTGAAAATTGAAGGGATGTGAGACAGTCAGCCTTGTGCAGAGGGGCAAGAGCCTGCAGTGTCACTGTTCTCCTAGGCCTGACCCTACAGAAGTGAGGAAGGAATAGCTGCATGGAAACGTGTGCTTCGTGGTGCCATTCAGCTTACTGGGGCAATGAGCTGGCCAGGTCTAGGTCTCAGAGAGGCAGAAGGCAAAGAGGAGAATGTAGCTTGGATCTTCTGATGAGCACTGTGACACATCATGAGTTTGTTTCCATTTTGAAGGCTTAAATCAGAAACAAAAGTCTTTGGAGACACATCAAGAGGAGAGGATTTGGGGTGATTCTCCAGAATTAGTGAAAAATTGGGAGGTGGATTCCTTCTTCATCAAACCCAACCAACATTTTTTTTCATTTTGTTTAGAAGATAGATCTTGAAGATAACTATTCTTACTGGAGTAAGGGAATTTCAGTGTTGTTTGACCTGCATTTCTGTAGTGGCTGAAGATGGTGAACAAGTTCTTCTAAATTTGGGTCATTTGCAGGAAAATGGATGCATCTTAGGATCATAATGCTAAGTGAAAAAATATCAGACTCAAGATTCTGTGTTGCAGGTTTCTCTTCTATGAGAAATTCAAGGGGCCAGGGAGATGGCTCAGTGGAGTAAGCACTTCCCTGGCAAGCACAAGGGGCTGAGTTCAATCCCCGGTTCCACCAAAAAAAAAAAAAAAAAGGAAAGAAAAGAAACTCAAAATATAAATTAAAGAGCAAAATAAAAGACAGATGACAGAAAACAGGGTTTGTGGAGATGGGAGGGGCGTTGGGGAAGGGAGGGAAAAAGACAGCTGAAAGGGAAAGGGGAGTTTAAAAACAAAGGTTGGTTGAACATAGGACACTGCTTTCTTAAGCACTGTAAGGAACATGTGTGGAGCTCATCAGAGCTTCAGTACAGAAAGCTAAATACCATGCCAACGTTTTTATAAACAAGTGGCTCACTATGAATGGTGCGCATAATGTGGGGATGGGTCCTAGTCTCTAGTTTTGTCTATCACTGACCGAGGAATACAACCAATGGGTTATTTTTCTCTTATATCTTACTGCCACTGCCACAACAATAAAAAGAACCATCGTGTGCCCTAAATAACCAGTTGTCAAAGTGACAATTTTTGAAAGCTCCACGTTCCATTGTGTCCCAGTAACTTCTTCCTCAATTCTTAATTAGAGTATTTCTACTTGACAAATGAGCATGTTCTTTTTCCAAGGGGAATGACAATAAATCTTATAAATTTAAACCAGGAATCAAAGCCCTACAGAGGCAGGAGAAAATCAGGGCCATAAAATGCTTTTCATTCATTTTCCCCTGGGCAGTCTGATTCTTCTAATGTCAGGCACTGCCTGCTATCTTGTCAAAAAGGGCTGAACTATGCAGATATGCAAAAGGAAACATTACATTGTACATTACTAAGGACACATGTAGAACTGGTATGCTTACAAATGTTCAATGCATTGTAGGGAAAAAGCCTTTATTAAATAGATTAAGTTTATCAGATTCTAGGATTTAACATTCTCCTGGAATTTGTTTAGGGATTTATCCAATTGAAAAATTAATTTTTAAAACATTCACTGTTAAATGCTAAAGAACTTCCTAAATTCAAAGTGATGAAAATTAGAATTTTTTGTAGGAGGGAAGACTGATTCTTTGATGCTCTGGTAATCCTACATGTTTTCTTTTATGTGTCCCTAGAAATGAAAAAGAATTACCTCAGAGAATGGTGGTCATTACCAATTATATCCAGAGAAGTAATTACCATACTAAGTATTTTCACAGCATATTGTATTGTTGCTGTTACGTGAATACAACTTTAACCTTAGTAAAAACTGAAATCTTTCTCTTACTGCAAGTACCAAGTTATGTACTTTTGAAAAAGCACAGAAAAGCTTTTTGCATAAGTGTAAGAAATAATTGACAGTGACCAAGCATTATTTTTTCTTTGGTAGGACACAAAACGTAGTTTCCCTGATAATTCTTCCTTGAAAAAGGAGAACGAAGAACAGGTTGTACTCTTAAAATGAACCATTGAACACTAATACTCAAGTATGGTTTTTATTGCTATAATAATAAGAGGTCAAAGACCAATATCATTTCCTATCACATCGGTGGCCAGTTAACAAGTTTTGAGAAAAAAAGCCAAAAACTCCCCTCTAAGAACACACATTGAAATACCAGGCATCCTCTGCAAAAAGAAGTGGTACTCTTATCCTCTCCAGCTGTGATCCTGAACAGTGGCAGGAAATAGCCATGCTTAGTCCATGTTACCACTTCTGTCTGCAGAGCAAACTCGTCCCTGGCAGATGGACATGAAGAATAATGACACCCTACTTAAGTCACCAATTAGAAATCACTGACATTTAGTTCACAAAACACTGCTAAGTGTGCCCCTTTTATTTTAAGCCATCAGCATTCTCCAGCTTTCAAAATAATACTTTTGCTACCTGGGATTCAACAGGGATGTTTGGCAATCTCCGCCAGCCTCGCATGGCGCTGGGTGTCTCGCTTGGCAAGTACCCTGACTGACAGCTTGCCAGTGACTGCAGGCTGCTGGCCACAGCCAGATGAGACACGATGACCCCAGTCTGATCCCTCACTGGCAGCTAGCCAAGGAATTTGTGTCTCATCCATTTCAATTTCTGCAAGTTATAATAAAGCACTTTCTGAAACTCATTAAAGCAAGAAAGCATTTGATTTACAGCTGCGGCATTACCTTTCTTTTTCTCCCTTCCTTTGTCTTTAATCCCCTAACTTTTCTTTATACCCATATGCAATTGTGGTTGGGTACTGAGCTAGGAGAAGGGCATATATGAAGAAAAAACAATTCCTCCCTTCACCCCCGCTCCAACCTGCCTTGAAGGATCACTCACTTTAGTAAGCTACTGCGTGTAATAATGGTAGTTCCATTCATTGTATGTTTTCTTCATTCACAGTGTGCTTTATACATTCTCGCACTTAAGTTTCATAACCTTGGGTGGAAATCATCATGACCAACCTCTTTTACACGTTAGCAAAAATGCTCAGGGTTTGTAACTCACCTGCTAAAGTTCACTCAGCTAGTAAATGACAGACAGATTCAAGCCCAGGTCTGCATCCAAAAATATATTTGTTCCACAATTCTATTTCACCTCTAGAAACACAAAAAATGAGCTCTAGCTTGGGTGTTATGTGCCACCACACTAACAAGCCGCACTTTGTTTTGTTTTTCATCTTCTGAAGGAAGACTTCCAAGATTTCTTCTCAGTTTGATCACCATATGTACCCTTGATGCACATAAGGACAGCGGAACACGAAAGGCCATGGTTGAGGTCACTCGGTGCTACTTCATGTGTGATTATAGACCACTACCAGTCAGTGAACTGTGTAGTAATGGTCAGTGATGAGGTAAACAGACATTTAGAATAAACACTTAGGAACCTTTCTAGCAATTTAACAGAGTCTAGCAATAATAAACACAGCACAGCACTTGGAGATTTTTAAATTTTAATTTTTCTAGCAGTTCACTTCAATGTATTTTAAAGAGTATCAATCTATAACGAGTTGGGCATTTTTTAAAAACATGTCTTTCACCACAAGCACCTTGAGAAACACTGCTAGGTTAGGTCATTTGGATTATAAATATGTGACATTTGAATCATATTAGTAAGTTACCACTATGATTTTCTAAGCACACCACTATGATTTTCTAAGCACTCAGAATGGATCATTTCTCTTCCCTAGGCCTGTTACTGTTGAACTCACAAGCACTGACCACTTTGAGTATACACCTGTCTGAGAATATTTTCACAAGAATTTAGAAGAAAGGCTATATTCTCAGGAGTGTTTCAGAAATGTTGCATGGACCAATTATTGACCAGTGACCTAGGAGGAAAAAAAGAGTTTCAAGATTTAATTTAAATTTCTTAGGGAAAGAAAAGAAATTGAGTTTGGGCATATTGTGACCTTATAGGCACCCTGACCATGGGACTTAGACAGAGGTTCAAGGCCCTTTTTCCATTTCACTGACTGGGGGCAGTCCTCTGGCCTGCCCTGGGGGAGTATTTCGAGGAATAACAAAGAGTGGTAAAATGCTGTCAGGGCTCTTCTCTGGGCAGAGCACAGACATGTAATCTGGTACTTACAACAGACATCCGGGACAATTTATGTCCCCAGGAATTAGAATTGGCTTATTCATGACTTCTAAGGGAAGTCATGCATTTAAAGAGTCAATTATTCCAACTGATGATGAAATGCAGCTGCTGGCGGAAAATGTTATTTCATGAAAGCTTTTAAAGAATTCTTTCCTCAAACCATGAATGATAATATATTTGGGATATCAATTGCACGTGTCATTTCTTTCTTTCCAGAGCTGGGTCTGGGCTGTGAAAACATCTTCTGGTTGGAACCATACCTTAGCCGGAGCTGATAGGGTTTGATTTTCTGCTGGTTGGTGACAAGCAGGAATCCTTCAAGGAAAATCTGAGGAAACTGTGTGGCTGGCCTTGTCCCTAGAGACCAGCAGTGAGAGCACAAGACTGCTCTTTTATGTGCGACTCAAGAAGCTAACAAGATGACCCAGAGGCCAGGGCAGAACATGCTCTGGGGACTTCTTTCAGACCCTGGAAATGGGAGGAAGATTAATGGCTGGCAAAGTCATGCTGCAGCTTATAATTCTTTTCAGGAAGGTTATAAAGGTGCACTGACAAACCCTGCATGGAGGGGGAGATGAGGAAAGAGGCTTTCAAAGCCATTTATCAGAAAAGAATGTCTCTCATAGTCATAGGACACCATGTCTACCAGTCCCTGCCTGGCACGCTGTCCTGTTGCTTGGCAGCATGTGAACCACATGTGCCTTCGTGGAAATCAGCAAACATGACTGATACATGTGAGCTATGTAAATATTAGATGCATTTGTTGAATACAGCAATCTGATTGCATGTTGGGAGCCACAGGACACTAGGGAATTGATCAAATGTGTGTAGGTGGGACTGAGCCTCAGTGCTCAAAGCAAACAAGCTACCTGAGTCCTGAGAAAAACATCCTGTCTCATTCAGGCCTGCTATTAGTCACCAGGCAACCTTGTGTCATGTGTTACAAATTTTGCAAAAGTATAAATAAAGGATCATTTTGTTGTGCATTGAGTTAGTCTTGCTCACCAGGCAGACTAGCGACCACCTAACTCAGCTTTTGTCTTCCTGTCTTTCTCATTTCTGCTGCCGTGAATCCCCAGGCAGAAGCTTTCGCAGTAAGACCAGCGGATCCCTACAATTGCAAACTGAAATGCATCAAGGCTAAAATTTCACATGTGAGAGTTTGTTCTTCTATTTGATGAATTGTACAAATGGCAACTTTGAGGATGCCATAGTTATTCTCTCTCTATCAGATACAATATGTGATATTTGCTTTGTAACAGAGCAGAGGCACCAATGCCCAGATCTGAGAGGCACAGCAGGAGGTGCGTGGGGTGAGGGAGGAGCTTTCTTCTTACTTGCAGCCTTACCACCACCGGTCTGCCTCAGGTCCGACCAATGATGGCCTTAGGTTCTCACAAGATCATGAACCCTACGTCAGCTGCGCGTGCGGGAGACCTAGCTGGCGTGCTCTACAGTAATAACAAAAGGCAAGAAAGGGCACAATAAATGTGATGTGCTTGAATCATTCCCAATCCATCCCACCTTCATGCCTTGTGGCCTTGCAGGTCTGCTTCAGAAAGTGGCAAGAACAATGAGACAAGTGTGTTTGAATATTTTGTGGGGAGTTAATGGCTATCTGTCTTTTAGTATAGTAATTTTTTTTTTTTTTCTGTACTTTAGGGAAGAGTCTACAGGGTGTTCAGGGTCTCACTATTTGGAATGAACTCATAGTGATTCTCCTGCTTACAGCCTACAAAGTGCTGGGATTACAGGCACATGCCATCACGCCCAGTCTCAATTGCCATCTCAGTGAGCCCCAGGGGCAGGGCCGACATGGCGTGCCCAGGGATTGTACCCACTGCCCCCTGTACCTGCTTGCAGGAGCTTTAATCTGCTGAGCTATTTGGTCAGCCCTGACTATAGTAATTTTTTAAAGAGAATTTTAAATATTCACCACTGAGCCATCTCCCTGGCCCCTAGTTCTGTACAACTTGACCATAGAGCCTCAGTGTCTTTGTTGTACAGTACAACTTGTTTATATAGTACTGTAGTTTTTGATGATTGGACTCTCCAGTATGATACTATGATTTTATGCATGACAGTACTCTATGTAAGAGTTATGCAAATAAAAGCAAAGCCATAAAAAAAAATTCACTTTTTTTTTTTAGATCCTACCTTATAGATATAAGAAAGAGACTTGTTTCCCTGTGATATTTTTTGTCAAAGATAAATTTGTCAAGTGGGACATAACCTCTAGCAGAATAAGCTAAAATAAATCAATTCTGATCACTCAGAGCTAGATCACAGATACATGCCCTTCAATCTCCCATAGTACAGATTAAGAAACAGATCAAAATCCCCAACTCTGAGTTTGTGTGTGGCCATCAGTGAACTAAAAGGGTATTATGTCCTTTCTCTTTAGGAACTATGTGAAGTGGAAATAATTTTATTTCTAGGGAGAAGAATGAGCAGGTGATCATGGTTACTTAGTGTATG
This sequence comes from Ctenomys sociabilis, assembly GCA_004027165.1. Lineage (NCBI taxonomy): Eukaryota > Metazoa > Chordata > Mammalia > Rodentia > Ctenomyidae > Ctenomys > Ctenomys sociabilis. Next base: position 53,577 of record PVKA01000618.1, on the reverse strand, counting down.
TTCAAACTAGGAGAGTAGAACAGAATAAAAAGGAAACCGCAACATTTATTGTGGCTGTAAGGTGTAGGTGTAAAGCAGAGCTTATGCCAGAGATTCGTATTGTAAGGTCTCTGGCTGAATATGTGTATAATTTACTATGTACAATTCTGTTAAATGGTAACAAGTAATTTTAGGATTCCTATGCAAGCTTTGTTTTCTTTTGAAATGTGTTTGCATGCTTATGACTAACCACAAGAAGCTAGAAACTTAGGCAGATATGCCTTGGCTCCAAAACTAAGAACATATTTTTATTTTCCAAATTGACTAAAACATTCAGATGTTTTTTCCACTGTGCAATAGATACCAAATCACAGAGTAAGAGGAACATATTTGGGCTTTCTCTGTTTCCACATATATACTGCTGCCTGAGTTCATGAATGCTTTTGCTTGTGAACGATTTGGTTTGCAAACAAAAGTGATTGGCAGAATTTTTGTTTTTAATTTTATAAACTTTTTTAAAAAACGTATTTTAGTACAGGGTCCCTAGGGTCTCACTATACAGACTGGACTCATAGTGATTCTCCTGTTTTCAGCCTCCCAAGCGCTGGTATTACAGGCATGCACCACCATGCCCAGCCTCAGTCCCAGTCTCAATGCACCCCCGGGATGGGGCTAACACAGCAGGCAGAGGATCAAACCCCCAGCCCGTGCACCTGCCTAAGCAGGCTCTTTAAACCACTGAGCTATCTGGCCAGCCCTAAAGTTTTGTTTTTGTTTGCAAACTCTACGTCAGGTGACAAATATGACTGGATCATTTTTCTCACACAAACACAAGCGTGGTCATCCTTTCCAGAATCATGGAACAAATTAAGTTTGTGGGTGGAGGCACCATTGTATAGGTGCAGAAATGATGGAGATGGAGATAGAGATATGTTTGCACAGATAGCTATTCCCTGGTATAAATTATATATCTTCATATCTTACATTTAACAATAAGTAGAATGTCAAAAAGGAAGATCTTGCTTTTCTAAATTCAATTAAGTGGTAATAGAGAAAGTTGAAGCCTTTCACAGTTTTGAGATAACAAATGAGGGCAGAGCTTTTGTCTGAGTTAGCCTCCAGGCATAGGCCATGCTAAGTAAGAGGCTTCTCATTCAGCCTGGTAATGGGAAGCATCCATCACCCCTGTCTCTGAGGCCAGCTTTAAACCTTCCTCAAGTGCAGAACATTATCAAACGTTTAAAGAAAACTGAAGTCAGAGAATGACATTTTCCTGGCTTATGATACTGTGTATTAATCAATGAAGACAATTTATAAATTATCTTTGGAATGTGAATATAGAATGGTTTTAAATATTCTAACTCCTTAGGGCCTACTTAAAAGTACATACTGGTAGCACTTTCTCCAAACTCCTTATAACAGTGATCCTACTTGCAGCAGTGGTCCCTGTAAGAGTTCCTTCACATGCCCATCACCTACCAAGACAAAATAAATATTTGCCATACGAATAAATGAAGAAGTGAATCTTAACATAAAAGCAATCAGATCTCCTGTGTTTTTTGGCTATGTTAGAGACAGCATTTGACCAACTCAGTCTATTTTGTTACATTTATAATCCAACTTAGGTTATGGGTTGTGTCTAGATGTACCCCGATGCCCCATGCGGTCAGAGGTGGCTGGATGTTAAGTGTGTGACACTGGAATGGGCTTGTGGTGTAATTCTAGGACCGAGGGCCCTAGGATTAAAGGGTGTTAGTGTTTCCCACCCTAAATAGGCAGGATAAGATACAAAGGATAGAAAGAGCTGTGGTTGTCCCTGCTGCCTCACTGCCTTCTGCCCACCATGAACCATTTCTTCTCTGTGATGCCTGTGTGCCACGCCCCTCTGCTTTTGAAACAACTGATTAGGGACTTAAATCTCTATAAACTGTGAGTTAAACTAACCTTTCCCCCTTTTAGTTTGAGTGTTGAGTATTTTGTATCAGCCACAGAGGAAAGTATCTAAGATAGCATACATGTAATTGCTTTATACAATAAATATTTATATTGTTAATTCAACTTAATGCAATTTTGCTACAGTGTACCCTCAGTCAGGACTGGCCTGACATAGGAACAACTTGTGTTATGACTAGCATTTTAGTTTTACCTACAATTGAAGTCCCGAGTTATGACCTGAATTCTAGCCACTTTTGCTTCCAGATGGTCTCACATACTTAGAGAATTCTGGAAGGAACATTATAACATCCTTTGCCTTATGGAGCTAATTGAAAAATCCTGGGCCAATGTCTTTAAAACTCTGAGATCTGCCTGTGTACCATAGAAAGACTCTGAAGGCTGTGTAGAGGAGCCTGAGGCTCCAACTGACAACTTGAATTACAATCAGCCCTCGGGAGTGAATTGAGTTTATAAGTCAAAGATTCACTGTATTCATAATTCTGTATGTCTGAGTCTTTATTGCTCGAATGTCCCTAACATCATATACTATGTTCTAAGAGCTCAGGAGTAATCAGAGGAATTTTTTTATGGACCTTAAAAACAAAAACTTCAAGTAAGCTTATTTTGTATATTGTATAAATAAATACTTTTATAATACCTTTATCATCTCAGATCTTTCTGTTTTATTTTCCCTCTTCTTTACCTCTTTGATCTTTAGCACTTTCATATTTGTTTTACTTGCAATTCTAAAGTTGGGGAAGAGAGGCCATATTGCTTCTTTTTGTGTATTGAAGTCCTGAATAAACTTTGTGTATTCAAAGTTTCCCAGGCACCTTGCCCCAAACACTCTCCCTCTTGGTCTCCCAGGCACCCTGCCCCTAAACTTTCTCCTCCTTGGCCCCATGCAGAGCCAAGCCCAAAACCACAGAACAGGTCCACCTGACTTTGACCTGGATAAGCAACCACGAAACTCTCCTTCATTAATATTAAAGGTTCCCCACAGACCAAGTAGCAGTGCCAAGATTAGCTCTCCCTCAGCTGTTCCAGCCAGTGATCAGCCTTCCTAAAAGATCCTATAAAGTCTCCTGTTCCCCCTTTGTTCACTGCTGTCTTGGTCCAGTAGACAGCCAGCCTGCTTGGTGTTGTATCAGTGTGTCCTGGGGGCGGGGCTGGCACAGCAAGCTAGGGATTGAACCCTGACCACCGCGTGCTGCCTATGCAGGCACTTTAGGCAAGATAGCTAAGCACCGCTGAGCTCTCTGGCCGCCCTAAGTTGTCTCTTTTCAAACTGAGGAGACAGAGGACAAAAATATAATAAGGGCAGGATCTGGAATATGAAGTATTGCTTGAAGTCAGCTGTGGTACTGGGATCTGACAGTACCCTTCTCATTTTATCTTTTTTGTTTTAATTTTGGTTTGGGTTTTCAGACAGGATCTCACTGTGTATTTTAGGCTAGGCTTGAACTCCTTACCTATCCTAAACTGGCTTTGAGCTCATGGTGATCTTCCTGCTTCAGTCTCCTGAGTGTTGGGATGATAAGCACTCACCACCACACCTGGCACCCTTTTAATGTCCACATATTAATTATATTTTTCCTTGTTAGATTCCCTTGTTAGGGACTCAAAGACAAACTTATTTGGGATCATTTTATGTTCACACAGAACACTTAAATAATGCTCATTTTAGACTGAAGTCTCTGAGACTATTTCATTTAGGCTGATTTTAAACTATATTCTGAGGCCGGGCATGGTGGTGCATGCCTATAATCCCAGCACTTGGGAGGCTGAGGCAGGAGGATCGTTGTGAGTTCGAGACCAGCCTGAGCTACAAAAGTGAGCTTATGGCCAGCCTGAACTGCATAGTGAGACCCTGTCTCAAAAAGTCATAAATAAATAAATAAATAAATAAATAAATAAATAAACTATATTCTGTATGACAAATTACCATGATAGATAGCTATAGCTTTCAAATAAATCATGGAGACTGATTTCCTTTACTCCCCACCTAATTAACTTATGAAAGGGGGAATTTTACTAGAATAACATGCCTTATTTAAAACGAGCTATGAGGGTAAAAACATGGCCTTTTATTTACATCCTGGCACCAGGTAAAAACTTAATACATATTTTCTCCATTTTGCTCATGTTCAGAAACTTTGCCTGAGACTGATATCAAAGTTGGTGGACTAATTAATTGGCAGAAGAAATTTCAAGGCAGTTAAATGCTGAAATAGTGACAAGGCTACTGCTGGGGCTTTTAGCTAGATTTATGCTGAGAATCAAGAGAAAAGAGGCCAGCAGAGTGATTTAAAATACTGTGTTTGGCTAGAAAGGAAGTTCCAGTGAAGCTATGGACTGCAAAAGCAGAGCACAGATCTTACTTTCTGAGAAGGAATAAGAGAAGAAGAAGCAGGAGTCCAACCTTTTCAGCCCCAAAATTACAAAGGTGAAAGATTTTGCCTTGAGAACAGAGCTATGGAGCACCATGTTCCATAAGGGTGCTGACCTGGGGAAGTTGTTCCTTGGGATTTGGTTCATAGTCACTGGACCCCTCCAGCCAAGAGAGAGGCAAGGAATCCTGGCCACTGCTCCATCCATGGGACACTGTCTCATCCATGAGATGCTGGTTTTAGGTGCATACAGAATGGAAGAGTTGGGGGGGGGTTCCTTGTGGGGCCAGAAAGACTTCCATGCAGATTTCAGATGAAGGCCAATGAGGCCAGGCAGTGTGCCCCTGAGAGGGCAGTATGTAAAGCTGTGAATGTGAAGCCAAAGGTGGAGTGGAGATTCCAGAAGTTTGGAGAAACCAGGAACATGGATCACCCAAGGAAAAGTGCAAGGAAGGAGCCGAGGAGGCCTACAAAAGAAGCCATGGGAGTGACAACAACCAGAAGCACCATAAGGACAAAGCCACCAACGCCCTCTAAAATTCACCTCTTACTATAGATTGCCTGGGATGCTGTACATGGAACTGTAGGACTCAGTGGAAGAAGGACTTTCTGGATTTTGGGCTGGCATTCATCCCATTGCTTTGTATCTGTGTAACATTTGGAATGGAATTGCCTATCTTGTGCCATTGAATGTTGGAAGTGTTCAACTTTCTTTTCACTTGTATAGGGGCTCAAAGATAGAGTTTACCTTAAATCTCGGAAGAATCTTTTGGCTTGGATTTTTAATGACTGTTGAACTTGCTAGAACTTTGGCAAGTCTTGGAGGTGGACTAAATGACTTTTGCATAAAGAAATTTGAGGCTTGTAATCCCATTGGTTGACCATAGTTTTGTCCCACCTCACATCCACCTAAGCAAGTTCCCAGGCCATCCACCTTAGCCCCACATGGTTTTACACTATCAAAGTCCCTGGAAGAGACAGCTTCTTGGGCAACCCGCTCGGGGGCCCCTTCTGTTCCTCTCCGACAGAAGCTTTTCTTTCCAATAAAGTTTTACCCTCAACCTCCGTTTGTTCCTAAAATTCATTCTTCGGTTTTAGAGAACACGAACTCATGCAGGTCAGGTTGGGAGTTTTACTTCCCTGTATCAGGAGTACGTTCCTTTAATCCCAATGCTGGGGAGGGATGAGATAGAGGATCATTATGAGTCCAAACTCTGTATTGAGAACCTTTACCAAGCAAACAAATAAATAATTGTAAAAATTAAAAATATATATACAATTAAAATTTGAGGCCAGCCTGAACTATAGAGTGAGTTACTGTCTTAAACCAAAGCAAAACAAACACAAATTGTGCTTTGTGCTGGTGATGTAGAGAGTGTATAGGACCTCTAAGTAATCCAAATAATATAAGGAAAATATTATAACTCCCTAGCTGTTAGTCTGGTAAGTGTCTGATATGCTGAGTTCTTTTGTTTGTGTGTTTAAGATAGGCTCTCACTATGTAGTTCAGGCTGCCTGGTCTTGAATTTGCTATGTAGCATAGGCTGGCCTTGAGCTCACTTTGATCCTTCTGGCTCTTCCTTCCAAGTGCTGGGATTACAGGGGTGCAGCTCCAGAAATCTGAATTTGTGCTCTCTAAAATCAAAGAATGAATTCTAGGAACATCAGCATTTAATAGCAGATAACATTTACTTTGGAGAAAGAAAGATTTTGCCTAATAGAGGCAAAAGGGATCTGAGTAGGTTGCTGGGGTTGTCCCCGGACCCCAGGAAGTTTTATGGAGCAAAACCATAGGAGGTGAGGTGGGTCTAAGGTGGTGCAAAACTATAATCAACTAATAAGATCACAAGTATGATCATTTGGGTAACATTGATCCACTATGAAACTATAAGGTAGGACAAAATTATGGTTAACTGGTAAGATTCTGAGTCTAATTGCTTAGGTAATATCGATTAAATGGAGATCAAAGGGGAAACAAGTCAGGTGGCAAGTGTACATGGAACAAATAGGACTTTTCCTAAAAAGGAGTTTTGTTCCCCTGACTAAGGTGATCAATACCTTTTTAAAATATCAATCACTATCATTCATCCCTAAAGGAAGTAGGTAAGTATAATAATTCCATCTTGTCTGGAGGACTGGCCATCAATCAAAGTGCCTCTACCTACAGTAACAGTGCATCTATACTGACTCCTTTTAGGGATCTGACCCTGACTGCCTATAATATCTCTACCTAATTTAGCTATCTGTAATACTAGGAACAAAGTAATGTTCTCCAATTTTGTTGACGATTGCATAACTTTTAGAGAGGATTTCTCAAGTTGAAAATAGTAGGGGCTAGGGAGATAGCTCATTGGAATAAACACTTCCCTGGCAAGCACAAAGGTCTGAGTTAAATCCCTGGTTCCGCCAAAAAAAAAAAGAAAATAGTATAATTTTATGAATTGTAATAGTGTTATGTGGGGAGGATTGGTTTGAGTTTGTGTTTTGTTTTGTTCCTGAGAATTGACCGCAGAGGTACTGAGCTTCATCTCCCAGGTCTTTATTTTCCCCACTTCCTTTTTTTTTTTTTTTTTGGCTGGCCCAACCCACCCTGAGCACAGGGCTGGTGTGCATGTGATCCTGGGTTGGAACTGTGGTCCAGTGCCTGCCTAAGCTTGCCTAAGCAGGAGCTTTAGACCACTGAGCTATCTTGCTGGTCTTATGTCTCAGCCTCCTGAGCAACTGGGATTACAGGCGTCTGCCTCTTGGCTCTCAGCTCCATGTTACTTTTTGATATTCAAGCAATGCGTACTAAGGGATGCAACCTACAGAAAGTTGGTAGTAAAAACCTTAGAATTGTTAAGACTTTCACTGGGAGCATGAGGGAGAAAAACAGGGAAAGGTATGAGGCTTTGACTAAACCCCAAATAATTTATTATTGGCTTGGCCAAGTTTCTTTTGGGAATGTGAATAATTTACTAACGGCTTGGCCAAGTTTCTTTTGGGAATGTGAAGAACTCATATTCACTTCTATCTTCCTGCATATTTATTTAAACACCTATTCATGTATGTTCTTTGGTTCTTTTTCTTTTTTTTCTTTTTTGCCAGGGAAGCGCTTATTCTACTGAGCCATTTCCCTGGGCAATGTAAGTACTTTGGGACACAGCAGCAAGATACACAGGTCTGGTTCTCCAGGTATACATTGTTAACAGAGTTTGCATTCAAGGCATTGTAATGCTAAACCGTGTGTCCGAGACGAGGATAAATCGGATGAACCGGTGTGCTACAGGCCGCAGCAAAGTTCATCACGTGAAAATTTCAATTCTTGGATTGTACGTCCTCTTTGTTCCGGTAGGCTGTGCCAGTAGGCTTAGGAGAGATCTCCCATCTAAATTTTACAGACCTGTTGTGTTTGGCAGAGCAGGGCTGTAACTCCAAATTGCCTCTGTGGAACAGAACTACCTATTTGTAAGAAGTAAAGAGGATTACAGGCGCAAAACCACTCACTCCATCAGAACCCAGAGACTGAACAACAAGCCCTGGTCTGTGCCTACCGCTAAGAACTACAATTCCCATAAGCCATTGGGGCCCTGGCCCCTCCCTTTACCGGAGCTGGAGAAAGGGAGTTTGTAGGGCGCGCTCTCGTTGTGTCATCAGCGCGCGCCACCCGGTAACTTGTCGAGGCTGCAAAAGCATGGCAGCTGGTGAAACTGCGGTGCTGTCCTCGCCTTTGAAAACAGAGATAGCCCGGGTCTCTGAAACTGCGGAAACAGGCGCAGCAATGGCCAGGAAGTCTGTAGTCGCGGCTACGGCCGCGGCGATTATGGTCTCGGCCGGAACCGGATCCGAAAGCAGGGTGTCCAAGGCCGCTTTGGCGACGAAGCTTCTGTCGCTCAGCGGCGTGTTCGCAGTGCACAAGCCCAAAGGGCCCACTTCAGCCGAGCTGCTGAATCGGTTGAAGGAGAAGCTGTTGGCAGGTACTGCAGCGCGGGTGGGTACCAGGTGAGGCGGTTGCCGAGCGAAGGGAAGCGCCCTGGGCTATCTGCGACGCTCCTGGCTCTAGAAATGAAGGAAAACGGAGAACGCCCATTGAGCTCTGGACAGAATCGGGACATCTCTGGCCTGCCCATGCCCCAGAGTGAACTCTTGTAGCCTAGGTGACAGTTGTTCTCCTCCAGAGAGGGGAAGACTCCGCAATAATGAATCTTTGCACCAGGGCTTGCAGATCCAGTTAGTGTCTTCAAGTGCCTCAGGAGCTTTTGTTTGATTCGTGTGGATAAAATCCACTCAAAGGAAGCTTTGGTTCTATACCCTCAAAGTTGTATTATTAAAAATACATTGACAAGTGGGCTTGGTGACACACCTGTAATTATAGAACTCTGGGAAGCTGAGGCAGGAAGATTGCAAATTTGAGCCCAACCTTGCCAATATTTCAGGACCCTAATTAAAAAAAAAAAAAAAAAAGACTTGGGATTGGGATGCAGTTTAGTGAGAACTCGAGTTCATTCTGAAGCTATATATATATATATATATATATATATATATATATATATATCAGTTAACTAAGACTTAATATGGTGTTTTCTCATACTAGTGGTCATACGAATTGCTTAGTCTTTTACACAAATTCAGATTCCTAATTCCTGCTGTCCGAGAAATTGTGATTGTAAGAGTTGAACATTTTAAACAGTTGCTCCAGATGACTCTAGTGTCAGTGAATCTGTGATCCATATTTTGAGGAACTCTAAATGTAACTTGGCCACTTCTCTGAGAGCATTGTTTATGTCTATGCACACTGGAAAAATATTAGAAAAGTTTGAAGGGTTGTACAGTTCATCAGTAGCAGCAATGACAGTTAGTTTTATTGGACATCCACACTAACCTAGATCCGTGCTCACCTATAGAGAGGTGAGATGAAAGGTAATTATCTGTTTCCTTAATTGAATTCACAGCTTAGCCATTTCTGCAGCCTTTACTAGTAAAATTATTTATGCTTTCCAGAGTTTGGGCCTGGCCTGTCTTGCCATTAATCCAAAACAGGAACCTTTTTTTAACTTTGTTATGTATCTGATGGCCAACTTTGTACTTTTTTTTTTTTATACTTTTAAAAAATGTAAAACATGTTATTCTCATGGGGATTCGGTAATTACAATAGTCATGATATAAATTTAAATGTTTATTGCAAATATGTACATTCTGACTTTAATTATAGTATTATAACTGCTGCTTCTTTGCTAATATTTTGTAAGAATGGGTCATCCATCTCCGCCCCATTTGCTGTTTCCATTTGGCCTAATATGTTATTTAAACTATAACTTCTTTTTGTTTTGGAGACCTCAAAGCTATTATTTTCAAAAAAAAAAAAAGTGATTATTTTCATTCTTTTGCTTGGATAAGTTTCTGACAAGATCAAAGCCATAACTCTAGCTTTCTCAATCTGCTTCAGAGAACTGAAGTTTTCTGTTGATGCATAGTGAAAGTAGTTTGTTTCAAAGCTATTACTAAGCCATTTTATGAAAATCCCTTATCAAGATGTTGCTATTCTTGTAACCATACATTTCTATAATGCTTCTGATTGGCGAGTTCTATGTTTGTGTTAGATAGATTAGGGTTTCTCAAGTGTCATTCTAGCCAGCTGTCAGAATTACCTGGGAAGGTTATGAAATGTACCCACATTCCGATTCAGGTCGGGTTTGATGAGCACTGATTAAAGCCCTGGTCAACAGTGATGGCCTTTAAGAACTTCGTCTTTTCTTACATTGATTCCTGCCATACTGTAATCCCCACTCTTCTTTGTATGTTTATATCCTTCAAGGCCTGAAACCCACCAGAGACCTTAATAAATATTCATTCATGAATATTTGGTTCAGTAGAGTGAATTTCTGAGGGCTTTGTACTCTTAAAGGGCACCAGGCTGAAAACACAAAGAGTTCTCCAACAGATTCCAATAAATTCATAAATGAGAGCTATGATGTATTATAAGTAAATGGGGAAAGATTAGAAACTTAGGCCTAACCTTAGGGGTTTATGTCAATAGCTATGTTTTATAGTTCTCAATTTTGCCTTTTAAGACAGGAATATGAGAGAAGCCAGGGTCATTATCTTTTTGTTTTTTAATCCAAATGCTTTAGAGGCTAAGAGGCAACTTAACTGTTAACTATTTCCCACATAACTTTTTTTTTTTGTGGAGATTAGTTTCTTTAATGTGTTGAGAATTTTTATTTAGAAAGGAGAACAAATAAACTTAGTTAGAGAACTCATTGCACTAAGAACTAGCCCTGTGTGTGATGTACTCCTAATATAGGTGTTCTGGACGGACCAGTGAAAAGCACTAGGAAAAGATTTAGAAATAGAAAATTGAGGACTTTTAAAACAACCTGTCATAAAAAATAAAGCCATATTAATATGATGAGCTGCAAAGGGCTCATGTCAACAAACTTCTGACAGTGCCAGTCCTACAGATAACCCACTACTTGTTATGGACTACTGGACTATATTGGATGATTTTGCTGAATTCATGCACCTACAAAATTTAAATGGCAATGGAATACCCATCTCTGGCAAAACTAAACAAAAAAAGGGGATACAAATGAAGGACCATTTTGTATCTATATACAGAATAGGGTAGATATACAGCTACTTTCTCTTAATTCATTGAGAAGAAAAATTTGTACTAATAGTGTTTGGACAGGATATTATGTCTACATCTTGTACTATGAATAACCACTAAGAAGACAATTGCATACTGTATGCAATGTATTAATTATTGAAACTGTCCTACAAATTGGTTTTGAAACTGTCTCATTACTATTTGTTTCTTAATAAAATTAATTAAAAAATAAAAATAAAAAATAAAACTACCTGGCTAAATAAAAATTAACTTCCTTTCATATAGCTCACTACCAACAGGAATTTCTGGACTTTGTGGGTTGGCTTAGATATTTATCCATGATTAATTTTTTTCTTGTTTTTAGAAAACACATTGGAATTTCTAGACAACTAATTTTGGAATAGTTTTTTGGGAGGGAGTAGTGTTGGGGGTGCATGTGTATTTTAAAATTCATGGTCATAGACTTAATAAGTTTGTATACTATCTTTTGTTTAGAATATGTTGTATTTATAGAGATTCTACCTAATTTGTCTTAGTAATTATCTTTTTCTTCATCCTGATTATTCTCACAGAAGCTGGTATGCCTTCTTCAGAATGGACCAAGAGGAAAAAACAGACTTTGAAAATTGGGCATGGGGGAACTCTAGACAGCGCAGCCCGAGGTGTTCTGGGTAAGAGACATGAAGGAAATTTAACGGTATTGTCCCTTAATGTTAGAGAGTCAGATTGGATGTGCCATGCCTTGACTGTTTGCACACTACTTTCCTTCTAGAAATCTGGAGTTCTGCCCTACAACACAGGCAGGAGGTGCTGGGGCAACCATGCTCTGACTCTTCCTCCATCCCCCAAACAGACTTTGGGTGCTGAGTCTGCCGATGGGCTTCTCCAAGAGAAGCATTGTGCACATTGCTGCACTTTTAACTGTTGCAAAAAGTAGGCTTAAGATTTCTTTACCTGCACGGATTTCTCTGGTAACCCAGTGGTGTGTCTTTACTACATCAATAATAAATCTTAGCTGTTTATGAATACTTGAATGCATGATGGTTATGGAAGGTATAGAGCTCTTTTGTCTGCCTATAGCCAATCAGTACTTGAGATCAGCTTTATTGAGAAGGTAAACTTGATAGTTGTTGAGGAAAAGTTGGGGTTTTTTGGGAACCTATTGGTTGGCCATTTCATTGCTTATGGAAGGAAAACTTAAGAGGATTGATTAAACAAAGAAAAAATATCTACCTCGTTTTATTCTGAAGTCTGGATTACTGAGTGTATCTGCAGAGGCTAGGATGTGTTTCTCAAACTATTTCTGTCACTACATCTGTAGTTACACAGATGTAAATACAGATTGGGATTTCCCTGTCACCTCTCTTGTCACATACTGGAAACAGATTTTATGAAATAATACTTGCCTTTTCACATGCTCTGTTGTGTTAAATTTTAATCAATTTCATTTTTTTAAAAGTGTTGATTGTAAACTGATTTCATGAAACACTAGCATGAGTATAAAAGTTATGACCTATAATTTGTAAGATCTTGTGATATAATATCAAACCCATATTACAACTAAAATCAGATACGAATAACAGTAAAACCTAAGCTATCCAAAGGAAATAAGTACTTTAAAAAAAAAGGAATAAAATTGGTGGAAAAAAATAATTTCAAGACACCTAGAAACAATGTATAATTTTACATTTCCTAAAATTATAAATTTTATTTAATTCATGTGGTAACAATGAATTAAATAAAATTTAATTGGGGTAAAGTGGAAAAAATAAGGGAAGCTATTTTCCTATATTAGAACTTGGATGGATAAATTCTGACAATTGAAAGCTACTCTGTTTTATGCTATTGACAACAGGCTTTTATTGAGTACTTACAGTGAATGAGGTGGTAGTCTAGAGCAATCATTACTTTTACAGTTTAATCCTATTGTAAGCCATAAGATAGGTGTTGCTATCCCCATGTTATGGTTTGTGTCTAAGTGTCTCCCCAAAGCCTCATGTAAGTCATGGCACAGCTTCAGGGGTTTGTGATTGATTATTGTGGGTGTGATACTGCACCCACCCTGGCCTGAGTAATCTGCATTACAGTGTAAGGAGGGGAGACCCGGCTGGCTGGCTGCCTGAGCTGCTGCCACTCCCTTTCACTCTCTGCTCCTTGCCCTGTGCCCCTCTGCTGGTACTTTGGCTACCAGCAGCATGTGGACAGAAACCTCCAGTGACTGAGCTAAATGAACCTTCCCTGGGCTGGCCAGATAGCTCAGCAGACTAAAGTGCCTGCTTTAGCAGAGGGCAGCTGCTGGGTTTGATCCCTGGCACACTGTGCTGGTCCTGCCCCTTGGGTGCACTGTGACTGGGATTGAGACTGGGCATGGTGTCATGTGCCTGTAATCCCAGCACTTGGGAGGCTGAAAGCAGGAGAATCACTGCGAGTCTGATCTACCTAGTGAGACCCTGTACACCCTATACACCCTGTCTTAAATTCATTAAAAATAAATAAACCTTTTCTTCCTTCATTTTGAGTATCAGGTATTTGTCCCAGCAATGAGAGAAAAGTAGCCAAGACAGCCGAATTCACAGAAGAAATGAAGGCCCAGAGAGATTAAGTAGTATGTCTGTTGTCCTAGCATCAAATGATCAGCAAAGTAAAGATTTCACTGTAGATCTGTTCCATTCCAAAGCCTCTGTCCCAGTGTGTGATGGTTGATATTTGACACTCCTGCCTTTGTGCCTTTTTCCCACTGCAGGAATTACCGATCAGTCACAGCACGGGGCATTGTTCTGTAAGTGTCTTCTAGATTCTTCTCCACTTAGCATTCTGGGTAGCCTCTACCCACTGATTATATTTGGTCCTTGAGATTGTCCTGACCATTCACTCTACTATTTTGTAAGGCACAGGACCATAAATTCAAGAAGGCATAGAATCTACTGCTTATTTATGAGATTTTTTGGGTTCTATTTGGTACCAGGAATCGAACTTAGAACCTTGAACTTGCCAGACAGGCACTTACGTTGCTGAGCTATGTCCCTGGCCTGCTGCTTATTTATTTATTTATTTATTTATTTACATTTTGTATTTAGTGCAGGGTCTACAGGGCCTCACTGTACCAATCAGACTTCTCCCTTCTCAGTGTGCCCTGGGGGCGGGGCTGGCAAGGCATACGTGGGATTGAGCCCCCATCCCCTGTGTCTGCCTAAGCAGGCAGCTTTAATTTGCTGAGCTCTCTGGCCAGCCCTTGCTGCTTACTTATGATCATCCCATTGTATTCATCTCTGGTAGTGGGTCCTCATTGGTATGCACCAGCTAGTGATATTCAAGGCAATAAGTGCAATAGTTTATCCATAGGGATTTTGTGGGCCCTTCCATTTTGGTATTTTGAAGAGGATGAGATGTTTATGAGCAAAAATAATATTGGAATTAACTTTGCATTTGGAGCCTTGTTTTGTCCCACAAAGACCTTTGTTCATATGTCAAATTTACTAATATTTCTTCTATTAGTGTGATTTCCAATGACAAAATAAAGCTTTAAAAGTTGAAGGTATTTAGTCACAGAGTAAGGGATATTTGTTGCCTGAATTAGCAGTTCTAGAAACTTAAGAGTTGATTTTCTTTTTATTGCATAGGCAAACATTGGACTCATAGTGCCCATGTTTGTGTATTGGCTACTGACTGCTGTACACATGCTGACTAACTATGTACATTCTAGGAAAAAAATCTAACTTTTCTGAATCTGAGTCTCTCCCAGGTAATAGTGGTCTTAACTTTCAAAGGTTTATTATAATCTTATGCTTGGTGAAGTGCTTTGTGAAGGTGATGGTGGTCATCTTGCAAAACTGACCTTGTGTGGAAAAATGTAATTTTCTACATTTTAGACGTTTTCTTTGTATTAAAAAAAATTTTTTTTATGCATTTAGTTTATAGGGAATATAGGGTTTCACTATACAGATTGTACTGTTTGGACTCACAGTGAGCCTTTCGTTTTCAGCCTCCCAAATGCTGAGATTACTGGCACATGCCACCATGCCCAGGCTCAATGGCTGTCTCAGCACACTCTGCAGTGGGGCCAGCAGGCACAGTGGGGGTTGAACCTGGGTCCCTGCCTCAGCCTAAGCAGGCACTTTAATCCTCTGAGCTGTCTGGTCAACCCTTCTTTATATTGTTAAATGGTACATATTTAAGAATTTAGCTATTTAAGAGTATAATATAAATTTGGATTTATTCTGTAGTATAAGAAAATTATAAGAGAGCTTACAAAATGTCCTAAACACTGTGGTAGGTAAAATAATGTTCCCCAAAAGATATCTACACCCACTTCCCTAGAATCTCGAGTATGTTAGGGTACATCACAAGGAAAAATTAAGATTTTAGATAGAATTAATGTTTCTAATTGGCTGACAGAAAGATATCCCGGAATTTCTAGGTGGGCTCAGTGTAAGCACAAGAGCCTTTAAAGTGAAAGAAGCAGGCAGAAAAGAGAGACATAGCAACGGAAGCAGAAGCTGCAGTGATGTGGTTGCTGGCTTTGAAAAACAAAGGGAATTGCATGCCAAAGAATGTAAGTTAAAATCAAAAGAGATCAATGATCTAAATATTAAAACAGAAACATTAAAACCACTGAAAGATAAAACACTTGAAGACATGAGGATAGGGAAAGATTTTCTAAATAATCTCAACTGTACAAGATATAACAGTAAAAACAACAAATGGGACTATATCAGACTAAAAAGGTACAGCAAAAGACTCGTAGAGGGCTAATATCTAGGATATGCAAAAAGCTAAAAAAAATTAAAACAGCTAAAATTAAAGACTCGGTCAAGGAATAGATGAGGGAAATGAACAGACATGTCAAAGAGGAACAAATACCGTTAGTGAATAGATGAGAAGATGCTGAACACCTCTGGCTGTCATGAATTAGAGCAGCGCCATGGTTCCATCTTTCTGCAGAGGAAATGGCAATCATTAGAATATCTTTCTTTTTTTCTTTTTTTTTTTTGCGGAACCAGCGATTGAACTCGGACCCTTGTGCTTGCCAGGGACGTGCTTATTCTGCTGAGCCATCTCCCTGGCCCCTGAGCCATCTCCCTGGCCCCAATCATTAGAATATCAAGCAATAACATGCAGATATGGCCATAGTGCTGAAGGAGCCCTTCTGCATGGTTGGTGGAAGCATAAAGTAGCACAATCATTGTAGAAATCAGTGTGGAGATTTTTCAAAGAACTGGAGTTAGAAATTCTATACAACCCCCCTCTCCCACTCCTAGGTGTCTTCCCCAGAGAGCTTAGGACATTGTACTGTGATGATAACGTGCGTACTAGCATTTACAGCAGCACAGCTTATAATAGCTAAGTTCTAGTAAAGCACTTAGACCACTGTGCTCATGTGGTCATTTGGACTTCAGGGAGTTTTGGGAGGAGGCTAGATCTAGAGTGTGTGATGCTGGGATTAAAGGTATGTGATTACTAAGCCCACTAATTGGTATAGTGTAGTTCTGGGTGTGGGTAATAGGAAGGTCCATTTTGGGTGTGGCAGTAGGTACTATCTGTTAGGCTGGTAATCTAGAGGGAAAAAGGAAGCACCTTCTGTAGCTGCTGCTCCTTCCTGGTTGCTTCGCTGTCTCTGGTCTGCTTGCAATGCACTGTTTGCCTTCTGCAGTGCCCATCTGCCAGTCCACCCTACCTTGAACTCAGCCAACTAAGGACTGATGTTGCTTCAGACTGAGCCAAAGTAAACCTTTCCTCATTTAACTTTGGGTGTCAGGTATTTCGTTTCATCAATGAGAGAAATAACTAATACAGAAGAGGTCAAGGGGATGGATCTCTTAGGGAAGTTGTCTAAGGGATTAAGGGCAAGGGTGAGGGGGAGAGGAAGGGAAATGAATAAAGATATGCCATGTACCAGAACATAATAACCTCGATTAATGTAAACATTGTATGCCCAAGCATGAGCTAAGATTAATGATACCATCAGGAATGAAAATGGTGCAGGGGAATTGGAGGAGGAGGTAAGGAGGAACTGTAATGTGTACATGTAGCTGCTCCCAAAGTTAATTATAAATTGCATGTGCTACAGACGTGTACTAATAGAATTTTTAAGAATTCATGTGAATCGGTCTCTAGAAATTAGGAAACACAGGAAGACTCCCCAGGGGAGACTAATGAGGTGTTTTCCTGAAGACCTGGAAGAGAACACAGCCATCCCAAACCCTTCTTTTTTAGGTGATACATTGTAATTTCCTTAGTCTAGTCAAACCCATTTCAGACTTCAGGCCTCTAGAATTATAAACATAAGAAGTTTGAAGCCCTTAAACCTATAGTTTGTTACTCTACCCATATATCCATAGTCATTATCCATAGTAAAATACTACATCCACTTTCCATAAATCACTTGAGATCTGCCTTAGTTACTTTTCTGTCCTTGCTGGGACAAAATACAGTTTGAGGAGGTCTGAGCCGCCAATCAGTTGGCTCCAAGGCAGGCGAGGCAGCACAGTGAGGGCAGCAGTTCAGTGCAGCAGGAGACAGCAAAGGCAGCAGGAGACAGCAAAGGCAGCAAGAACAGGGAAGGGGCAGGGCGAGCCTCTTTTCCTTCCTTTAAGTTGCATGCAGGCTCCATGCCCTCCCACCCTGTCATGTGTAGCCTCACACCACCTCGGAGCCCTTCTGGCCCTTCTCTTTCACAGGCTCAGAAGGTTTGCAAAGTGAGGCCCTTGGCCCCCTGCGGAGGCAGTTCCTTGGGCTTCTAAACTTCTCAAGCTGACACATAAGCAACATCCTAGAGTTACAAGGGCATGTCCTCCGCACCTGTTAGTAGATCTGCTGGGTTTCTTAATTCAGCGTCTAGACTTAAGTGGACAGTGTATCAACCATTACAAGACGAACAAAATTTTTACATACCATTTTAAAATGTATTTTTTTCTAACTTTAGCATTTATAAAAGCACAGAGAAAATTTTGAAAATACAAGAAACGAAGTAGGAAATTTAAAATTAACCCTTTTACTGCCTTCCACCAACTAATGTTAACATTTTTGCTGTATATCTTAATTTTTATCTGTAAATTTTAATAATTTTTATTTTGTATTTAGTACAGGGTCTCATTACAAAGTTCAGACTTGTGATTCTCCTGTTTTCAGCCTCCCAAGAGCTGAGATAACAAGCATGCTGGGATAACAGATGCATGCCACCATGCCCAGGCTCAGTTGCCCTCTTAGCATGCCCCGGGGGCAGGACTGGTGTGGCACACCGGGGATGGAACCCCAGCCACTGCACTTTGTCTAAGCAGGGACCTTAATCCACTGAGCTATCTGGCTGGCCTTATCTGCAAATTTTAACTATTCAATTCCAATTTATGTATTTTTTTATCTTGTTTTTCTACTTAATGTTACAAAATTTTTCATGTTAATTTAAAAACTATAAATATTATTTTAAGGGCTGGCCTAATAGCTCAGCAGATTAAAGCACCTGCAGGCAGGCACAGGGGCCTGGATTCTGTGCCCAGGCCTGCCATGCTGGCTCTGCCCCTGGGGGCCCTGAGAGGGCATTCGAGACTGGGTGGTGGTGTGAGCCTGTAATCCCAGCTCTTGGGAGGCTGTAAACAGGCAGATCACTGCAGTCCCACACCCTGTAGACCCTTCCCTAAAATAAAAAATAAATAAAAATAGACATTTTAATAGCTACTACATAAGAGTAGAAATGCAATGTAACCATTTCTCTGTTTCAGATCACTGAGATTATTACTAGAGTTTTATTAATGGAACTGATCTTGTGGAAACAGAGTTATTAATAGGACCTTCTGTATGTTTTGGATTTTTAGAATAGATGCTTAGAATTGGAAGGATGCAGGTCTTAAAAGATGATAAAGAGGGTGTTGTTACCGAGTTAGAAAAATGGCAATGGAAACTTCCAAATGTAAAAAATATTGGAAATGTGTAGAGAATACCTTTGCCCGTCCTAAAATGGCTCTCACAATGAACTGATTTTTATCTTTATGATTTGAGAATGGACTACTGGGCATTGGGTAGATTTGGAGATAATGAGATCTTTTGTTTGTTTTGTTTCTTTTTTTAACAGAGAATATTGAGTAAGCACAGGAAATTTGGAAGATAGAACAGTTATTGTGTGTTTGCAAGGCAAGGCCTCTGAGCGCTGCACTCCCGTAGACCGTGTCTTTGTTCATGTCTTCATGTGAAGTGTTCATTTCCATCATCACTTGTATTAACTTTTAAGTTTGGCTGAAAATCACTGTCTTCAAAGAATGAAGGCTGCTCACTTCCTTTTTTATTGCTAACATAAATGTCTTCATTTGGTTCTGTTTCTAACATTTGTCTCCCTGTGAGGTTGTAAACTACTAAGCTGACTTATCCCAGAGCTTTTTTTTTTTTTTGTCTTTTTTTGAGACAGGGTCTCACTATGCAGTTCAGGCTGGCCTTAAGCTCACTTTGTAGCTCAGGCTGGTCTCAAACTCACAACAATCCTCCTGCCTCAGCCTCCCCAGTGCTGGGATTACAGGCATGCGCCACCACGCCCGGCTTATTTATTCCTTTATTTCTATAGTAGTGCAATTTTGAAGGATCAAATGATAGGCAAAAAGCTGAGGGGAACTTTTGTCTAGGAACATAAGATTCCTTTTGTACTCCTCTTTTCCTATTGTCTTTGTTTGTTTTTGTTTTGAGCTGGGTCTTGCTAGTAAGTAATTCAGCCTGGCCTTGAACACACTATGTAGCCCTGGAGCTCACTGTGCAGCCTTGGCTGGCTTTGAACACCTTAGGTAGCTCAGGCTGGCCTTCAACTTACTACGCATCCCTGTCTGGCCTTGAACTCACTATGTTTCCCTGAGTGGCCTTGAACTCACTATGTATCCCTGAGTGGCCTTTAACTCACTATGTATCCCTGAGTGGCCTTGAACTCGCTGCCTTTCCCCTGTCTCAGCCTTCTGAATGCTGGGATTACAAGCATGTGCCACCATGTTCAGCTGTTTTGATTCTTTTTTTTGTGGAACCAGGGATTGAACTCAGGCCCTTGCACTTGCCAGGGAAGCGCTTACTTCACTGAGCCGCCTCCCAGGCCCGTTTTGTTTTTTTTGAGCAGGGTCTTTTCTATGTGGTTTAGGCTTGCCTTGAACTCAATATGTAGTCCAACATGGCCTGGAATTCACAGCTGTCCTCCTCCTGCCTCACCTCCCGAGTGCTGGAATCATAGGCATGTACCACCATGACCAGCTTTCCATTTGTTTTTGTTCAGCCTTTACCCCTGCCTGTTGCAAGGGTGCCAGTTCCAAATAATTTTTCTACATATTGCTCTGCTGATTAGTCTTCCCCAACTTCAACTTTCACTATTAAATGGTCACTTAATTTTCATAGGCCCTGGTTTTCAGGAAGTGAAAAGGTTAAGGTCAGAAAGTGTAAGGCATCTTCCTTTAAGGTTCGTCATGCTGGATCACTTAATTAGAGCTCATCATCAGTTCAACATTTTGACTATGGTAAAATTAAGTCAGTCTGCTTTTAACACTCCCTCTGCTCTGGCTGATATACTCATTGCACTCATACTTGTCTCAGAATTTGTGTGATTTGTTCCTCCTTTAGAACATGCTTCTCTTCTCTGTATGTGTTCAAGTCCTGTATGTTCTTCAAGGCCTAACCAATGAAGCATCCTCTTTGAGCCTTGTACAGCAACCGTTCTCTGTTCATTTTGATGCTTAATCATTGTGTTATCTCATTACTTACCATTATTTACTCACTAGTTCAGGTCGCAATTTTTGAGCACTGTGATTTCCTTATGCTTCTTTACTTTGAGATGAGCTCTTTCAAAGTCAGGAAATGTGTGTTTGGCTTCTTTATTGCCCCATCAGAAATGTCTCTCTTGGGACTCTGCATATCAGATGTAAAGAAGTTTGATTAAGAGGAAAAATCAAATCAAATTGCATTGAGTATTGGTTGTTTATTATGGAGTTCTGCTTCATCAGCAGCACTATTGTGTTCTGTCATATGAAGAGTATTTTACTTTTTACAGTATACTGAAGGTGGTTTTTGATCTTTGCCCTTGGGCTAATATTACTCTGTTTAGGATCCAAAGATCAATATGAGTGAATATCATAGAAGTTCATAGGAGGTTTGGAATAGACTTTATGAATGAGTTGGGAATTTAGCTAGGCTTTAAAGATAAGATTTTGAATATTAAGAATTGGTACTATAGAAGTTGAAGTCTGATTAAGGGTTGCTAGGGGCTTTGTAGTGTGTGAAATGGGGTTTGGTATAAGGATTAAACTAGATTATGAATGGAATGCATTCAGAGAGAACTCCATATACAGCAAACTCACTGAATGATATTTGCTATACTTACTGAATTTTTTTTCAGTTTTTCAATCACTTCTTTCCTCCAAATTTTGAATTGTATAAAGCCGGGCGTGGTGGCGCAGGCCTGTAATCCCAGCACTTGGGAGGCTGAGGCAGGAGGATTGTTGTGAGTTCGAGACCAGCCTGAGATACAAAGTGAGCTTAAGGCCAGCCTGAATTGCATAGTGAGACCCTGTCTCAAGAAAAAAAAAAACAAATTTTGAATTGTGGGGTCATACTGTGTTTTTATGTACAGTTGTATTCATTGATGATAAACATTTCAATTCTTATTTAAAAAAATTGCTTGCTATTAAATGAACAAATGATTAAATCTTCTCAACTATTTGATAAAATATGTTATTGTGAGGATAATGTTTGAAATTGGAAAGTAGATTCTTTTTTTTTTTAACAGTTTACAGGTTGTCTCTGGTAAAATACATTCTGGATGTGATTGTATATGACTGTAATCCCAGAACTCTGGGAAGCTGAGGCAGAAGGATCATGAATATGAGCCCAGAGTAGGTGACTTAGGAAGACCTGTATCAAAATTAAAAATTTTAAAAAGGCTACAGATGTAGCCCAGTGCGAAGACCCTAGATACAGTCTTCTGTGCTGGAGGAGAAATCTCTAAGCCTGCATTTTTGCCTGTAATTTTCCTGTGTGTTAGGCTGATTTGTTATGTTTCTTTTCTTGATTATGTAGTGCTGGGCACTAATCATCTTTCAAATGGTTCATTAGCTATGATGATGGCTTTTGCTCTGTTTAATAATGAATTCTCTCAAGATTTGATCATACTATTTGAACATGGTTAATTGTACCATGTAGTTTTCACTGAAGCCCATTTAAAACTCTAGTAAGTCCTTTGAGATTGTTCTGGAAAACTTCCTTATCTAACTGGTTAGATTAAAATTTCTTTCCTGTTTAATACTTTGAGAAAAAATTCTTTTTCCTATTCCTTCTTTAGAATTTTTTAGGTGCCTGGCAAATTCAACTGATTGGAATAATAGGAACCTTTAAATTTTGTTAACTATATACTCTTTTCAACTTCATGTTATATAGGCCAGAAAAGTATAAACAAAAGATATAGGTTTTTTAAAAACTTAGTTTTCAGAATAAAGTATCTTAATATTTTTCTTTTTGATTTGTAGTCATTGGAATTGGAAGGGGAACAAAAATGTTGAGCAGTATGTTGTCAGGGTCCAAGGTAAGAATAATGGAATATTTTTATTTTTTCTTTAATATTTTCTTTAGTGACATAGTGCACATACTGAAATTTATCAATTAAAAAAAATAATGTAAGTTGCTTTTGGACAAATTTTTTTTTTTTTTTTTTTTTCAAATCACAGTGTCAGCAAACATATCCGAGACTCAGATACTGCAGCTATAAATTAGAAAACCAATTAGACTCAAAGGAGCAAAAATTCTGCATTGTGCATAGTTTAGGTTTTTAAGATAGAATCAGATTTCTTAGATGAAAACATTTATAGGTTTTAAGTTCTTTTGACTGTTTTTTTAAACTTTGAAATATGTATAAACAGTAACATTTTGTAAGCCATACACTCTGAAGCAAAAAGATGTTTTATTCAGTGTTTATGAAAGACAAGAGTGGGGCTTCTTTAAAATGATGTTATTTGTATCTATGAAAGTGGACTAGAGACAAAAGCAAGTTCTAAGGAACTTGATAGGAGACAGAGGAAGTGCTCTGAAGGCCAGAGAGGTTGGGATCCTGTGGAAGGCTTCACACGTGCAGTGTTTAAGGAACAGGACCCAGACAGCAAGATATCAAGGTGATTGACCTCCCTAGGAAGCACTGTCTGCATCTCTTCCAGCTCTGAAAGGGACAACAGTGTGTATCGGAATTAGCAGTGAGGCCCTGGTTGTACTAGCTGGGGTAAGCAGTTCCCATGAAAATGCTTGTGGAAGGAAGATGAATATGCCTCTAAAACGAGAAGAATTTTAAGAAGTTCTTAGACTAAACTTACTGTTTTAAAACCCTGTGTCAAATGTGATACAATGGTAAAGAATTTACCATTTGCTGCAGACTAATAGATGCTTTTAAATTGTAATTAAAATGTTAGGCCACATCCAGTTGCTGAATAAGTTTCTAAACACTCATTTTCTGAGCCTGTCTTGTTAATTGACACTGGCCCCATGGATCATGCTTTGCGTGGCAGTAGTCTGAATAAGTTTTTCTCAATATAAAATCCCTAGGTACTCAAGGGCATAAAATCCTGTTGCCTTTCTATTGGAACTTAGTGCTGTAGGTAACTGAAAATTTTTAGTGTGCCATGCTTTGTTATCTTCAAAATATGTGTTAAAAAAAAAATCACGGGATACAAAAATTGTGTTAGAATGGAAGCTTTTGACCATTTCCCAGTTAGATTATGCACTTAGCTAAATGCCAACACACAGAGTTTATAATGTGTTTCTGATACAAGTTTTTCCATTTGCTTAATATTTGTTAAGTGTAAACTACGGTTACTCAGTAGGGGAAAGTGAGTGGTTTTATTTTCTTGTGCAGATTATTTGGCATTCTCTAAAATCCTTACAGTTGCTTTTATATTAATAACTGAAGACATACTCACATTAAGAAATTTGGTTGGTCTTATCCCCAACATGAAGTCTCTCCAGTTCATTGAAATGCATGTTACTCACTACTCTCAACCCAGCCCCAAAACATGGACAACATACTGCATGTTGCTGAAACAACTCATAAGTTCCAGGTGTATTTTCACAAATATGATGATTGAAAACATAAATACATCACTGACTCTGGTTTACATTTTGTTACAAAACCATGTTGCTGTTCACCTAGGAAAGCTAAATGTCATGTGGTGAAATGAGGGATCTTCAGATGGCTGGGATCGAAATAGAATAACCCAGGTGGATCTTGTTACAGATGCCTGGTTCTTGGGCATGTCACACTTCAAACACATGCTCTTCTTGTTAAACGTATTTTTCATACTATTAATTTTCTGTTATATATCTGTAAAAAGTCATTTAAGTTTTTTAATTATGTTGAAGAGGAAACTTGTCAAAAGTAATTAAAAACTATTATTGAATATTTTTCTGATAGTTTTGTTCTTGTTTTAGCCCTGGAAGGGGTTTTAAAGATCATTTTATCTGTTTTTTTTTTAAATGCCTTTTTTACTGAGTAACAGTAAAAAGTTCATTTTACATCATGACCCTATCTATATACACAGGTATAAAAAGCAAAAATTTTATAAAATGCAACAATATGGTATAATATACTTTTATTTTTTCCTTCAGTTTCTTTTTAAAATTGTTAGTGGCTATAGCTTTTCAACCTACCCCAAATATGTTTGATCTTATGTGTCCTTTTTCTCTTCTGTTTTTAGATGAATTTTTATTTGTATTATGGTATTACTAGAAAAATAAAAAAACTTTTACTTGTGTGTTTGGTGTAGTTGCTTTGAGAGTGAAATATTTCATTCTGGAATGATATTCAGTATTAATGTTACAGGAATATTATAATACACTTCTCACTAGCAAGTCCTAATTAGAGACATTACTAATTGAATATGGGCTACCAGGAAGACTACAGAATTAAGAAATAACCTTAAAATTCTTTACCACACACTGCTCCAGTTCATACAACCACTGTCAATTGATAAATGGAATGGTGGTCTTTTAAATAAAATATTTAGTTGGACCTGGTGGTGCACATGTGTAACCCCAGTGTTCAGGAGGCTTAGGTGGAGGATTGCTGGGAATTCAAGGCCAGCCAGAACTGCATAACAAATCCCTGTCTCAAGAAACCAACCAAACAACAACAAAAACTTTATACCTTCAGCCTATTTTTTAGCTTCCATCTGTGAAGGCGAGAGACTGTTCAGACCACCCAACCTTTTTTTCAGAACAAGGTTTAAAAGTTAAGAAAAGACACATACTTGCCCTCTATTCATCATTCTTGCCATTCTGTCTTGTGTAAGCTTTGTTTTGCCTATGATCATGTTTCTCTGGAGTCTTTTATGTACCTATGTTTAATGTTTTAATGCATGCACTTGGGTCACATGTATAATAGGTTTTTAAGACACCTTTTATTTCCATGTATGTGAGAGAATTAGTTATTGGGGTCTCACTACAAGCTATGTTTCTAGTCCTTTTATTTATTTTTTATTTTGAGATAGGGTCTTCCTAAGACATGCAGGCTAGCCATGAACTTGTGACCCTCCTGCCTTAGCTTCCCAAATAGCAGGGATTGCAAGTGTGTACAACCGCCAAGCCCAGTTTAGTGTGCCTTCTGCCTTCTGTATAGAAGTTGCTAAGTAATAGTATAATCACTGTGTCATGTATTACCAAATCTTTTCCTTCCTGAATTCTAATCATGTTAGATTTCTCTAGCTAGATGTCCCATATGAATTTTATACAAGGAAGTTTTGCTGGAAATATTGAATGCTGTTAGTTTCATCTTTCTTCATTGCTACCTGTGATTTATTGGCAAAGTTATGACAGTCATCAGGATAAGCCTGTCAGTTCTTGAAGGGAGAGACAGAATTTCTCTGGGTATAAAGTCAGGAACAATTTCTTATAGTAAGAAACACTGAATGACAAATGATATTTCTCAAAAATAGTTTACAGCAGATATAAATGTACATAGAAATAATAGGTAAAATGATCTGAGAAATTGGCTGATGTATGCCTTTGGCCTAACTTGGCCTAAATATAGGAGAGAGGTTATCTAAAAGATAATAGTCTCTCTACAATCTTCCCTGAATTATAATTTCTTTGAGTCAAATATTCAGCAAAAGCTGGGATAGCAGATACTGTACTGTGAAGTAACAGTCTTTGATGAGGTGTTGGAGTGCTATTTTTGTTAGTTTTTTCTGTCAGCGATTGAAGCTGGTTACTTTATAGGTGTTCTAAAAGTCAGATAAATAGATGATATCCTCTTATGAAAACTTGAATCTAATTAGCATTTTTCAAGCATAAAGTTACCCCCATATAGGAAAGAAAACCACAGTGATACCTGCAAATAAAGCTAGCATTTTCTCAGAAAGCAGGCTTATTATTACCTCCAGTGAATGTACAGGTATTATTCTTAGGGTGTATCAAATTTTCCACCAGGGATGTGGTCAGAGGACAGAAGCTTCCCCTAAGAGCATTACAGCTTATTTTAGGTGAACTGGATGTGAGACCTCTGAAGTGTGACTCTAATAATGCTCCCATGCAACTTTCACACCTCTCTAAAATCTTAGCATTCTAATCAGTCTTCTCCAGAGCTAGTCCACTTTGTACCTTTTCTTTTTCCTCTATTAATATTCAAACATTTCATAAGTACTGTATTGAAAAATTTGAAGGGTTTACACTTAGGAACTATAAAGAGCTATTTCCTCTTAATGAAGACATTCAAAGGATTTGGTAGGTCTTTAAAAAATATTCTGCCTCATCTAAATAATATGCTTCCTTTTACTTGTGAAAATTTGAGGGGTTGGGGATATAGCTCAGCAGCATAGCACCTGCCTGGCAAGTGCAAAGTCCTAAGTTTGATTCCCAGTACTAAATAAATGCATCCATGAAAATTTGAATCACAATGTTTTAAAAGCAAGTGTCAGACAAAACAGTTGCTTATTTGAGGTAAAAATTTTTGTACACACTTCTGTAATATAAATGTTTTCTTCTCTCCTGAGGGTTACAGAAGCTCATTGGCTCTTAGCAATGTCTAGTAATATCTGCTGTGGGACTTTTAGGGAGCTGGAAAGTAAGGGAAGAGTAGTGTTAGTGAGAAACCCTGAGTCCTAATGAGCACATACAGCTCGGTGGAATAGTCTTTAGGACTATTGATGTTGCAGTGAATACAGTAAAAGAATTCAAAATTCCCAGGTACACATCCTAGAGAATAAACAACTCTGAAAAGCTCTCTAAAGTCTCTGAAAGCACCAGTGTAAGGAAATACTTCAGACTCCGTAGGATAGAAGTGGTATGGCTATATGCTTACAGCCTCATGTCTTTTTTTCCTCTATCTCCAATCTGTTTGATGGTGAAGCTTTGTTTCAGCTGGATTATCTGTCTGGGCAAGTTTTTCTAGCTTGTGGGTAACTGAATAGAATTGAACTGAATTAGTAATTGGTGCCAGAACAAGGTAGAAGTAGGAAATAGCTGTGATTTAGAGCTGTGATTGGCTTGTAAGATGTGGTCCTGAGGCTCTTTGATGGGGCTTGGTGAGCCCATGGGAGTCAAAACTATTCATAATTTTGCCTTTTTTACTTCAAACTTCATGTAAGTGAAAGTTTTCAGTTTACCAAATGTGTCACGACAGCACTGCTCTAATGGCTGATGGTACATATTGTTTTAACATTGACATATGTTTTAAACATTTTTCAGTTTTTAAGTTCTAATATAGTAAATATTGACAGGTACACTGCATTCTTTTAGAAACCTGTATCAGGGTTCTCAGTAAGTCTCAAATGTATACACGGGTTCTGGAGCCAAACTGCGTGAGAGCTTCTGCTTTTGATACTATCCCCCTACATTAGAGACAGAGACAAGCTGCTTTCTGTTCCTTCTGTTCAGGCTTCCCGCCCTAGAGTGGGTGTAGCACTCACACCCCTAATGCCAGCTTCAGACCATGAATCAGTCACAAACTAGAAGTCCACCCCACGGCTGAATGAAGTTTTAGGGGGACATCTAGACGCAATCATAACACTCCCTCTCCAAAAACTAATCAACATATAGCCAAATACTCAATAGCTGTGGAACCTAGAACGACTAGAGATTTCTTAGATACAATCTAGATGTCCAAAATTAGGGTAAAATGTGAAGACTTGTACACATAGAAACTACTCCTGATTATAATTCTATCAAGAAATTATTAAAACTGCTATCGTATTTCCATTAAGTAAGGAGTACAATAGAACAATAATACAAAATCCTGATAATTTGGCCGGGGAGATGGCTCAGTAGAATAAGCACTTCCCTGGCAAGTGCAAGGGCCTGAATTCAATTCCTGGTTCCACCAGAAAAAAAAAAAAAAAAAAAAAAAAAAAAAAAAAAAAAAAAAAAAAAAAAAAAAAAAAAAAAAAAAAAAAATCCTGATAATTTGAGAAGGCAAGAATGAAAATATGAACTATACTTGGAAAGCAGTAGTCATGTATGGGTATTTATGAAGCAGTATGGTGTGGGCTCAGGAGAATGAACTGTTGGTGACCACCCTTAGGTCTGTCACCACCATTCTGTTCTTTCCTCTGTGCTAGAGTTGTTTTATTGTTATCTTATCCTCCTACATTGTGGCCTCTTTTAGGCCTAAAGATAACGTAACCCTTCTAGTTTATATCTGTATGTCTCCTAAATACCTAGAATACTCTGTACATTCATGGTCCTTACAAAACATGGAGAAATTTGTGGATCTGATACAGAACTTTATTCTTTTTATGTATGATGTAAAGCATCGTCTCTTGGCCATGTTTTGGGTGTTTGGGGGTAGGTGATTAGGAATTGGGGTGAGTTTTACAGAGGGGGGCATTGAAAAGTGAACATGGTTTTGTTATTGGAATCTCCTGGCTTTTGACTGTCCTGGATGGCTATGCCAGAATGTGGCTCACAAGGGCTGGGGATGTGGCTCAGTGGTAGAGCTCTTGCCTTGCATGCACAAGGCCCTAGGTTCTATCCCCAACACTATAAAAAAAAAAAAAAAAAGCAAATAAATGGCTTACCAATTAAGTGGTACAGTAGACTCTTATAAGGAAGTACCATATAAATTCATGTTTTTTATATGGCAGCTCACATATAAAACCAGATGAGTGACTCGGTCTGATTATTGTTATTATCAATTATTCTGCTCCTCTTGCTCCTTTTCCTCCTCCTCCTTCTCTTGCTCTTTGTATTCCTCTTTCTCTCCCTCTTCCTTCTTTTCCTCACTTCCTTTTTTTTCTGCTCTTCTTTTTTCTTCTTCTCCCGCCCTAAACCTTCTCCCTTCTTGGCCTTGTTTGATATAATGATAATAGTACCAGTATCCATTGTTTACCAGAGCCAGATACTGTAGTTCTTTTTGCCTCTTCTCATGAGGTGCTTGCTATTAATTTCCTCATTTTGAGACAAGAAGCAGGCAAGACTGACTTAATCACCTTGCCCTCTGGTTGGGCCAGAGTCCAGCTAGTGTAAGTTGGAGCAGGAGTGGGGCACTGCAGGTGATGAGACTGAGTATTCAGTGACAAGAAACTAACTTTTATTGATCTTTTTTTGGCCAGCTCACGCCACCCTGGGCAGGGTGGATGCAGCATGTGGTGCGGTCCCTGTGCACTTGCCTAAGTAGATGCTTTAGACTACTGAGCTATCTTGCCAGCCCAACTTTTATCAAGTTTTTTTTTTTTTTCTTTTTTATGTCTGGGGACATGGTTCAGTGGCACAGCACCTACCTGGCAAGCACAAGGCATGAGTTGGATTCCTGGTAAAAAAACAACAACAAAAAACCCTCAAATATGTTGAAACATCTCCTATATTGTATTTTTTTTTTAAACCCAAGAATGTAATATAAAGTTAATTTTATCAAAGAACTCTGGCTGCTGCAAGTGTTTGCATGTTTGTGGGATTTAAATTTTTTAATAATTTTCTGAGGGGAGTGGGGAGATGGCTCAGTGGAATAAATGCTTCCCTGGCAAGGGCAGGGGCCTGAGTTCAGTCCCTGGTTCCGCAAGAAAAAAAATATTTTTTTCTGATTTTTCTCCCTGACCCATACATAAGCATAAATGTCATTGTCATTACTAAACTTAAATTTCTAAGTTACCTTATCTTTAAGAACTGCTCATATAAATACAGATTATGTTTAGTGGGCAATCACAGTGCCTGTGCTTTTCTCACTTCTGTGTGTGTAATGCTTCAAATGAAACTAGAATTTGACCAAAAACAAGTACTGAAAAGAATGTGTATTGGGGTTCCTTCAGATGAGAAGATGGTCCTCAGTTACATAAGAATGATACGATACTTCATTTGTCCATAATAATTCTGAAAAGTGACTTTCCTTTTGGAGAGCTTTAATATCAATTTCTCCCCCACCCCTTGTTTGAGACAGGGTCTCACTATGCAGTTCTGGCTAGGCTTGAACTCCCTGTGTAGCCCAGGTTAGCCTCTAACTAATGGTGATCCTCCTGCCTCAGCCTCTGGAGTGCTGGGATCACAGGTTTGTGCCACCATGGCTAGATAATTTCTCTTTACATTTTACCCTAATTTTGGACATATAGATTATATCTATGAAATCTCCAAGCAGTCTAGGTTCTACAGTTGAGTGTGCTACCTCTGCTGTGTAAGTTTTCCTCACTTTCTACACCTTTAGCTTTTGCTTATGGGTGATTAGTTACTAAGACTGGTCTTAGTATTTCATATAAGAAGCAATCAGCTGGCATATTTAAAATTTTAGTTCTGTGTGTGGTAACATGATTGATTCTTATCATGGCCGTGTTATAGTTTGTTGTGTTATTTGCTGAACTCATAGGCATCCATTTGTTTCTGGTGTATGTGGAGGGTAAGTTCCAGAGCCTCCATGGTACCAAAATCCACAAGCGCTTAAGTCTCTTATGGAAGATGGCGTAGTGTTTGTGTATAATTTAAATGCATCTTCCAGTACACTGACTTTAAGTCATCTCCAGATTGCTTAGAATGCCTACTGCTGTGTGTGTGTTGTACACATAAATGCTAAACTGTATGTTTCAGGCAAAGTGACAAGAAAAGGGGCACGTTCATGTTCAGTCCAGATGCAGATTTGGGGAACCCTTGATGTTTTGATTATTTGGTTGGATTTGTGGATGCAGAACTTGTGGATGTGGATGGCCAAAACTTTCTTTAAACAATGAACTTCTCCATGCAAAAATATTTTTAAAAATTTGAGAAAATGTTAATAAACATTATCAATATAATCAGGCTTTTTTTTCTCATGTGAGAAGTATGTGAGCTGTTCCTCAAATGACACAAGTGCTTCCTGTTGATCTGGAACAAACCGACACAGCAGTTTTACTGTATGGTGTTTGCCTTCCTTATCAGGCTGGTAGTGTTAACATAATCCTGTGTAAACACGTGCAATGGTTTTATTAACCCTTGGGCCATTTTTCTTCCTTCCTCTAGAGGTATATCGCCATTGGAGAACTGGGGAAAGCCACCGACACGCTAGATTCTACGGGGAAGGTGACAGAAGAAAAACCTTATGGTACGAAGTCCATCTCATGAAGTTCTTAACATTTGGAGAATGTTTCTCTAAATTCATAACTTAAACATAAAACTCTTAGTTGGTATTTCTGGTGATTTTAGTTTTTAGTACATTTCTTTAGGTTAAGAAATTTGGAAATTACCACATTGTTATTTGGTATGAGTTTATAAGTAAATACTTTATAATTTACGAATCTTTGCAGTGTTCAGATTTTTTTTTTTCCTTACCCAAAACACTTATAGGTGGATTTTTAGGTTATTTTTCCCTAGTAAATAAAAATGCAGAGATACTATCTTTCTAGCTCTCACCTGTCTTGTGTTTTAAAAATGATTACCTCTCAGCTGTTAAGTAGAAGTGGCTGTGCCAGGGTTAGTCCTTTAAAGCTCATCATGTTCCTGTGCTTTCGGAGGAAAAAGACAGTACACAGGGGAAGCTGATTTTCTAAAATAGAGTGCAACTCTCTAAGGCCCACCTTAATTTTTCTGCCATTCCTTCTAAGCCTGCTTTAAGAAAGGATAGATAAATGAATTGGTCTCCTAGCAACTCTCACAGCACTTGTGCTATTTATAATGCAGCCAGTACAGTTTTGTCAGTCAGTTCACCTGCATTATTATGTCACCCATTGTGAGTTATTTGTAGGCGTTTTCCCCCCATGCTTGGTGTTATCTGTTCTTCATTTGACCATAGAGAGTCTACATCTGGATTCCCTGTGTTTTAGGTCAGTTATCCTTATTATATATTATTAATTGCCCCTGTAGTGAGTCTGACCTTTTTCTTACTCATAATAGCTTCTCTTATACTGTTAATTTTTATATGTAGCTTAGGATCTTGCCCAATTAGTGAAGTAACATAATGAAAAGATCGCTATTTAGTTCTGAGTCTTTTAAAAACTAGGTGTTAAATTATCCTTGAAATTATGAAACAGTACAGGCAAATAATAGCAGACCCTTCTTTAGTTGAAACCTAACTATAACCTTCAGCCAAAAGGCTTTTAAGATTTAAGGGGCATAAGGCTATAAGAAGATATCAAATTTCCAGAGTATATAAATGGATAGTGGTAGTATTATGTAATTAAGTCTCCTATGTGTTTATCTCCATTTGCTGCATGTAAATAAGAGTGATTGATATTCCAGGTAATAGTCATGGGATAGTATATGGTTAAACTCCACAATGATGAAGTGAACTAGACTTCTCTGAAATAGGCTTAATTTCTAGCTGTGCCCTTTTCTAGGTATGTAACCTTGAACTCTCTTAATCTCATTATGTTTTTTTCTTCATGTCCAAAATGATAATGTTAGTGTTACTAATTTGATTGATTGAAAAAGAATGCTAATTGGGGTCTCATAGGCAAGTCATGAGGCTCTTGTAGCCCTGGCAGAGAAGATGGTAACTTGGAACGGGGTGGGGGAGGTAGAGAAAAACAGTTTCACATTAGAATGGTGGGTAGTAACTACCTTTGGTGAGACTTGTTGAGTGTTGATGAATGGAGGGGAGTACTGAGGAATTGTCAACCATGACCTTGGTTTTTGGGTTAAATTTGATTACACAGTTCTGTAATTCATTGGTGGGGAATCCAAGAAGAGTGTTCAGGCTGACAGAAATGCTTAAATACACTCTTTCTTCCTAGTTTTAAACATTTGGGAGTTTTAGAAAATGTACTCTGTATTAGATAATTTATAATTTTATTTACTTACCTTAAAGCTCAGTTTGATAAAATAATTATAATGTAATAAATCATAAAGGAACTAAGTAAGTTTCTTCAGGCCCTCTACAGGAGAGCTTCATGCAGTTTATCAAATAATGTTTGCAGTGTTGGAAAAGTAAGAGCTCCAACCGCTCTGTAAGCTGGCATGGTTTCTCTGTGTGCTTTCAATAAATCATCCTGTAGTCACTGACCGTTGAAGCCCTTATCACAAATGGCAAGGGGAAGACAGGTGAAAGTGAAACCTAGCTTGTGTTCCTTAAGGACTTGTTTTTTTGTCTTCAAGAGAATAAAAAATAAAAAAAACATTAGAAATGATGCAGAATTTCACTAAAGATGATTGGAATTCAACAGTGCTTATTTTACATATTGTTATCTTCAAATTACTTGTTCAGATATAAGCGTGCAAATTTGGTCAAAAAATTTAAGCATTGATTGCTTCTTTCAGTAGACCAGTAGAAATCAGCAGTGCAATTATCCAAGCTATACTATGTATATACAAACATTTTTTTTTTTTTTTTTTTTTTGGTGGAACCAGGGATTGAAATTAGGTCCTTGTGCTTGCCAGGGAAGCACATCTACTGAGTCATCTCCCCAGCCCCATACATACATCATATTTTTTCCCTACTTTTTTTTTTTTCTTTACTCTTTTCCCTCATCTCAAGTGTTCCTTTCCTTTGAACAGTTTCTTTCCTTTTTATAGTATCTCTTGTACCCTTCAGATTTTATTTACTCTTTCAGGTACAATTTATTATCTTAAAGGTTCTCAGTGCTTGGACAACTAATTCTGGGACTGGTGACAAATATTTTATGTGCTTTTATTACTATCCTGAAATGAAATTCAGAAATACTCTAACTGACATGCACATATTTTTAAAGTCAATGTAATGCAATGAATGAAATGTAATGAATAAAGGTAGTTTATATTAAGTAGGTGTACTGATATGTAAATGTACAAGTATTCCTACACTAAAAGTCTTTGTGAAATAATCAGATGTTCACACCTCTACACAGTAGCTTTATGCATGGCAGTACCTTTTCGCTGCCATTTTCAGTATTAGTACTTAGGTGTTAAGCCTCTGGCACTGTTTGCTGGTGTCTCCAAGGACACAGCTTCTTTGTGCTCATCTGTTCTCTACTGAGCTCAGGACACTGGAACAGGCTAGAAAAGCACAAAACTTTTGGGAAGGCCTAAGTTGGCCTACAAGGGAGATGATTTGTTTTGCCTCTCTATGGGGTTATTGTGAGGCGAGCAGTGTACAGACTATCTCATGCTAATCTAGACAAAGATGCTGAGATAGGATATTATCAAAAGTCTTTTCAAATTGTCTATCTGATGTTATATCTAAGGAGAGTGTCCCCATTGCACTGTGTAGGGAGGCTACCCACATTTTGGTCATGATGCAGAAAGCTGATTGGCTCTCCAGTGGCTGGTTGAAAGTTCATTGGATCTCTAATTGTGATTCAAATAAACAGCACATACTGTAGGTAGGGCTATAGTGTAGCTGGGTGTCAGTTTTAATTTGATTGCTAATGAGACAAGTATGTGTTTTTTGACTTTTTTTCTATGTTACTTCTTGAGGTTGCTTGTCTGTTTTGTTTTGTTTTTGTACTGGGGATTGAACATACAGGCTCAAGCACTATTCTGCAAGTACACAGCCACTAAGCTATCTTGCTGGCCCTGCTTTTCTTTTTTAATTCCTATTATTATTTTTTTAACTTTGTGTTATAGTTTGTGTCTAATTGACCCCCCAAAGCCTCATGTAGTCATGGGGTGGGGACTTCTAAAGCTTGTGATTAACTCATGATCCAGTGGGATTATGTGTGATCCAAGGCTGGGATTGTGGGTGTTAGTACTGCTGGGATTATGGGTGTGAGTACTTCCTCCAGCCTGGCACAGAGAGCCTGCATGTAATACAAGAAAGAGAGAGACAGACTATTTTTAGCCATTGCTCTTGTTGCATTGTTGTTGTTCTGCTGCCATGAACTGATGCTCTCTGCCATGTGCCCCTCTGCCTTGGAGCCAGCTGAGTATGGACTAAAACCTCCAGCAATGAGAGAAGAGTAACTAAGACACTTTGTATGAGTTTTTTAGGCATTTTAAATGTGGTCTCAGATAGTTTTCCTTACTCCATAGCTTGCCTTTTCCACCTCTTGAAAAATAGCTGTTCTTGATTGGTCCAGCTTATCAAATTTTTCTTTTATAGTCTTTTTAGCTTCCTTTAAGAACATTTTTTCTACCTCAAAAGCATTATTGTGGTTACTTTTCACTTGTTGCTGGGACAAAATACCAGACACCCAAAATTAAGGAAGGAAATATGTATTTAGCCAACAGTGGAGGTTTCAGTCTGTACTCTACTGGCTCGGAGGTAGAGTAGCACATGGCAGACAGCAGCTGTTCCTGGCAGCAGAAAACAGCAAAGACAAAAGGAAGGGCACCAGCTGTGGCTTCTGTCAAGCCATTCTTCCTTCTTTTCATGCTGACTTTGAACCTGAGAAAGTGGAACACTCCATCCTTCCTCAGTTCCTTTTTATTTTTATTTATTTATTTATTTATTTATTTATTTATTTATTTATTTATTTGTGGAACCAGGCATTGAACTCAGGCCCGCGTGCTTGCCAGGAAAGTTCTTATTCCACTGCACCATCTCCCAGGCCTTCAGTTTCCTTTATATCCTTTGAATGATGGGTCCCTCTAAGGTGTGGCTTCCATAGTCTACGAGAGGCCTCTGCGCCCTCCAGTGTGGAATTGCTGCGCTGATTTAGTTCAGCTTTTAACTTCTCATATTGACAGTGTACCAACCACTTTTCTATGTTATAGAACTTCTTACTGCTTTGTCGTTCACTTTAGATCTCAATTGTCCATCATTTCCTCTTCCCAGTTGGCCTTTCCTTTTTCTCTACTACTATTCAGGTGTAGATTTGCTTAGAACTTATTTTGTTGTCAGTTTGATTATGCTGGCACTAACACCAAACTATCTTAATTGCTAGTTTTAGACTGAGTCTTGATATCTGGAAAAACAAGTCTTCCTATCTTATTTCTAGCTTCCTTATCAAAGTGTGGAAGTTAACTTCTATTCCTAATCTGTTGAGATGTTGTTTTTAAAAAATTATAAGCAGATTTTTCAAAAATTTTTTGAATTTATTGATTTCTTTTCCTAAATATTAAACTAACTTTACATTTCTAGAATAGATCCAGCTGTGTCATAATATACTGTTCTACATGTAAATTATTAGATTTTGTTTGCTCATTTTTAGCTTAGAATTTTTCTCTAAACATAAGTTTATGAGTGAAATTATGTATTTTTCCTTTGTCTTGATATTATTGAGTGGTTTTGACATCAAGAGTTATATTAACCTCATACAATGGGTTGGGGAGTTCCTTAGTTAGTTTCTCATTGCTGGGATGAGTGCATGGGATGGGAGACTGGAAGCATCAGCAGTGAACCTCTCTTTCCTTCTTTGTTATATTCAGACCATAAGCCTATTGGTCAGTGCCACTCACACCCAGGCTGGGTTTTCTGCTGTCAGTAAATCCATCCAGCTATACCCAGAAGCATGCTAATCCTGTTATTGGACTAATCCAATTACCAAATTCATATTCACACAAGCTAGATCCAACTACCTCCCTGAAACTCTGCCTATGAGTGCATGAGGTTTTTGGGGAACATGTACTTATTATCCAAGTAGAATGTTTCCATTTTTCCTACTCTGAAAAAAAAAAAAAAATCTCTTAATATTTTTTTCTGATGTTTGATAGAATTTATGGACAGACATCTCTTCTAGAATTTTCTTTAGTAAGGAACTCTTTCAGCTCATTATCAGACATTATTTCTTGTATCATTCCTGATTATTTTCCTTAGGGATATATCTTCTTTCATCTAAAATGTCCAAAGTGATTGACTTAAAGTTGTTCGTAATATTCCCTGATGATCTCTTTACTTTGAAATAACAGAGAATAGTTAAAAGAGGAGAGCTAATAACTTCCTAAATCAAACAAGAGTAGGGTTGACCATGCTGTCCACTACTGTATGCCCTGTGTTTTCAATACAATCTCAGGTATGGATCTGAGTTTCTTGTCTTTCAAATGGATATTAGTATTAATCAGTGCTTACAAGAACTTGCAAATCTGAGGCAAGGCTCCTCAAAAGACCACACATGTGGCCAGGGAGATGGCTCAGTGGAATAAGCGCTTCCCTGGCAAGCATAAGTGCTTGAGTTCAATCCCCGGTTCTGCCAAAAACAAAACAAAACAAAAAACAGAAAAAAAAAAAAAAAAAAAACTAAACAACGATCACACATGTTCTGAATCAGATTTAATGCAGAGAAATTTACATGAATGGCCTACCATGGTTGCCCACATAGTCAAATATGGAAGAATGCAAAAAAATTGACCACTCACTAGAAATCTGAAAGATCTAGTGGAAGTGCTAGTGGAGCCCACAGCACTGTCCCCTGTGAGTCTCCATCATGAGGCAGAGGATCTGTGACAGAAAACCTAGCAGGGGAGGTCCAATGGCTGGTGCTGAAAGCTGAAGAGTTTGTGCTAAAAGCCAGGAGACACCGCCCAAGGGGGAGAGGAAGACAGGGGCCCCTCGGAAGAGAACAGCCTGAGGGAGGAAAATCAGCCCAGTGATGAAGCTCTTCCTTGGAAAATGCACTGAAGTCCTTCCTTCCAGTTTTCCTCTTTGTAGAGACAATGAACCTCCCTAAACTGGTCTTCCATGCCCAGAATGACTTGCATGGGTGTCTCCACTCTAGTTGACAACCACCAAAAGACTATACTTTCTCTAAATATCTTAGAATCTCTAACAGTGGTCCATATACTTTTGCTTCTAGACCACATTCCATTTGACCCATTTGACCATTTTTATGCTAGTATCACACCATTTTATCACAGCTCTGTTGTAAGTCTGAAAATCAAGGTGCGTTAGCTTTCCAACTTGTTATTTTTTCATAGTTGTTTGGGTTCTTCAAAGTCCTTTGCGGTTTTCATATGGATTAACTTTATTTTGTACACATATATGTGCATTCATGTAGTCTACTGGGAGTTTTAAAATTTAGTTGATTCCACAAATCAATTTGGAGAGAATTGCTATCTTCATAATATTAAATCTTCCAACCCATGAAACAAGATTATATCTTGTTTTAAATATTTGATTTTTTTTTTTTTTTTTTTAGCCATATTTTCAAAGCTTTCTGGGTATAGTTTTTTTTGTTTTTTTCTTTCCTTTCTTTGAGACAGGGTCTTGCCATATAGCCAACGCTGGCTTTGAATGCCTAAACCTGTCTCAGCTTTCCAAGTGCTGGTACTACAGGCATGCGCATAGTTGTTGTATGCTGTGTATATAAAATTGCTGAGTGTTTAATACTTTTGATGCTTTTATAAATAGAATTTTCTGTAGTCTGATACTTTAATTTCACATTTTAATTTCATTAAATTGTTTATTTGTTGGTGTATAGAAGTGGGACTGACATATATATTGAGTTGGTATTTAACAATTTAATAACCATGTTAAACTCATTTATTGTAATTGCTTGTGTAGAAGTTGTTAGGATGTATCTAAAACATTTGGCCAAAAGTGTATAAAGCTGTAAGACACCTGAATCAAACCTACCTCATTTTAAAGTGAACATGTTTGGTCTAAATTATTCCTACTATGAAAGTGTAGCTTTTCTGGGTCTCTATTGATAATATTGCAAAATTGCTTCATTTTGCATGGTAGAAATTCTAACATTTGTTGCCAGAAGAGCTTTGGTAGAATATAGTTAATGGTCTTCAGACTCAGTGTACATAGGTGCAGCTTAGAATTGAATCTTAGGAATCCCCTTTAGATATCTCCATCTGAGCCGAGCGTGGTGGTGCATGCCTGTAATCCCAGCACTCGGGAGGCTGAGGCAGCAAGATTATTGTGAGTTCGAGACCAGCCTGAGCTACAAAGTGAGCTTAAGGCCAGCCTGAACTGCATAGTGAGACCCTGTCTCAAAAAGACAAAAAAAAAAAAAAAAAAGATATTTCCATCTGAGTAACTTCCTCCATATCTCTCTGTACCTGCTCCCTAAATCCTGATCTCTGTTCAGTGTAGTCATTTTGCTTTGTGTGGAATTCCCCTTTCTCTCCCTCAGGTAAGGATGCAATTACCTTGTTTCCCTTTGCTCAGTCCTTGCTACCTATTGTCCAATGTCTAAAAGCAATTGTTCAGTATATTTTATAGTTGAACAGCTATGTGTGGTGGCTCTGTTTCTCCAGTCAGAGGCACCATATTGTAGCTGGCTTTTGTTTCTGAATCCATTGTACTGTTTTTATCTCCATAGTTCAGTTGAGTACCAGTGATTATTGTAAGTTCACTGTAAGAATCCATGATTCTAAGCAAATAATGACTTACAACATGATCTTGAAAATATTAATTTTATGAGAATGACTTTAAAATTAACTTCAAATGAGTGCTGTGATACTTATGTCTTATTAAGTCACTAAACAAAGCATAATTATCCAGGTCTTAGTTGTGTCTTCTTTTACCAAATATATTAATTTGGACTAGTTACTGGATATCCTTGATTTGGAGATTTTATGCTACATTTCTTTTTAACTCCTTTGCAGGTAGAGACATTGTTTTTATAGATAGCTATTATTTGGATTGGACTAATATCGTGTAGATATAGCTAGTATGCTTCACTACATACTCGTATCACATGCTCAGCTTTTTTTTATAACACCTTGCTTTATAGGCTTGCTTTCTGGTAATTCAAATATGAGATGAATGATGGTGTAGGTGACTTTTAAATGCCCTTCAACCTGGAGATTCTATTATTATTTAGTAAATTAAATTTCAGCAAGAATGTCTTGAGTGCCTCCTAATAGTATGTGTTATCTAGAAGAGAAACTGTCTTTGCCTTTGAGAAAATCAGAATTTCATTGTGAGATAATGTCTTTAAATATTTAAAAAATTATGTATGATTAATTGCAAAACGAACAGCACATACCCTAAATGCCTGAGATACCAAGTCAGAAAGAGGGAGCTTGCAGAAGTAGACTGAGAAGGAACACGTCACCTTATGCGAGGGGCTGTCAGTGAGAGAATGGCTGAGGCAGGACAAAGCACTGCACATGTGCAGGAGAGTCAGTACCGGGAACGCCTGCATAGAAGACAGCTGCTTGCTCTCATCTTAAAGACATCTGGCTAAGTTAGGAACAACTGCAATTTTGTCAAAAGAGACATCTTCGCAGGTGCCAGTACGGTGTCAGTGTCAGCGTTGGCCATCTAGATTTAAATCTCTGATTTGCATAGCTAAGGGGCCACTTTCTGTATTGAGAGTGCAGCAGACTAGAATATTTTCATGGAAAAATCCTCATCTGTGTAATGACACATTTCTTTAAACTATGAACAAACTGCCACATGAGCTTTGTGATTTGGCAGTTGATAGATGCTGAAGAAATTCTTTGGAGTTCTCCAGCTCTTCACTGTCTAGGTCTAACAGATTGTAGTCTTTTGTTTGTATTTAGGTTATAAGAATTAAGGCTACATTAAAGCTAAGTCAGCCTTGCTGTGTTGATACTGAAATCTGGACACAGTGTTCCTTGATGTACTTTAATTTTATGAATGCATTAGAACAGTAATTCATAACATGCCAGTTAATTTTTAATATTGTTCAAATGTGTATGTGTGTGTGTGTGTGTTAGAAAGAAGGTGTCGCAAAATCATAAAAGCAGTACTATTTCTTTACATTGACTGTGGCCTAAGCAAATTCTGGACTGTTTCTAAGATTGAGTTTACTATTGAACATGAAATGTGCATGAAGGACTCATAAAGGACTCATCTGTTCAGTGTGAGAATCCCACATACTGAATTTGTGTGTCATAGTCTTATTTTTAAAATGATGGGACTATATTACTGTATCATTTTGTTTGAAAAAGTATCAGACAGGCTGAAAACATAACTAATAGATACTCAAGCTCTATGTGTTAGTCTTTATGCAAATTTTCCAAAAGCACTGTATAAAAAGTGCTTATGTGGGCTGGGGATATAGTGAGTGGCACAAGTGCCTGCCTGGCAGTGAAGTGCAAGGTCCTGAGTTCAGTTCTTGCCACCAAATATATATATATATAAAATGCAAAAATAAATAAATAAATAAAAATGCTTATGTGTATTCTTTTTCCACAATTTTTTTTTTTTTTTGGGTGGGGGGAGCTGAGAATGTTCATTTAAAGAAGAGCAGCAGAGAAGGGACAGGGAGACAGATAGGTATAACTTGGAGATCAAGCTGAATGTGAGTGTATAAAATTTATGCCATAATATAGAATAGTTTGGAAATCTATCAACTGAAACATAATATGTGGGTAATACTTAATAATCTTCAGTACCAAAATACATTATTTATAATATTTGATGCCTAGAGAAACTGAGAAAAGAATTTATGGATTTTTTTTCTGCTTTATTTCTATTCACTGCTAGACCATTTTTTTCTTCTTCTTCTTTTTTTTTTTTTTTTTTTTTTAAATGTATTTGGTACAGGGTCTCACTGTGCAGCCTGGGTTGGTAATGATCCTCCTGTTTTCAGCCTCCCAAGCTCTGGGATTACAGGCATGCGCCATCATGCTTGGACTCAGTGGCCTGCTCTGCGTATCCAGGAGTGGGGCTGGCATGGCATGTGGGCCCTGTACTTGCCTAAGTAGGCGCTTAGTCTGCCGAGCTATCTTGCTGGCCCTACAAGACTTTCTGTAGCTATTGTGGTATTTTCTTCAGGTCTACTAAAGGCCATAGAACCCCCTACATGCATATAAGACAATTGAATCATTTTTTATTGCGGAAAACATTGAAGCAAAGGAAATAAAAATAATGATAAAAGTAAAATAATGATAAAAGATTTTCTTTCTCTTATCTAATGTATTTTATTCTCAACAAGGTAGAATTTGGCCTATAGGATATATATATACTGTGATATATGCTGTGTTGAAAAAAAAATTAAATGAATGTTTATTGCTATTGATACTATAAAAAATAGCACATGTGCTTCTGTAGTTGTTTTACTTTGTTTTGCTGTTGTTCACTTTGCCAGATAAAATAACACAGGAGGATATTGAAGGCATTCTAAGGAAATTTACTGGGAACATAATGCAGATACCTCCCCTGTAAGTTCAAATACTGAATTTGAGTAAATGTTGAGTTTTATTTTCTACTTGTTAACATCACCGTAATTAAAAAGAATGGACTTTCTTCCTTCTGCTAAGTGTTGGGGCAGGTTTTAAATCTGATGAAGTGAATGATCAAGTGGAATTGAGCCTGATTTGGGCTGCAGGTAAAGCCCTGACCCTAAGAGGAGGCAGAATGCATCTCCTCTGTCCCTGGTGTTAC
The DNA here is from genome assembly GCA_004027165.1 of Ctenomys sociabilis. NCBI lineage: Eukaryota > Metazoa > Chordata > Mammalia > Rodentia > Ctenomyidae > Ctenomys > Ctenomys sociabilis. The sequence continues at coordinate 11,147 of PVKA01000618.1, read as the reverse complement.
CACAGCTGGGATTTCTGTTGATCAGTTTTTTCAGCTCTTTTGATTCTGCCTACAGATACCAAGGCTGTTTGGGAGTTCAGAGACAGCATGTGGGACTGCGTTTGGGGCACTGAAGCTGTGATCCCGAGTCCTAGGATGTGCTCTTGTCAGGTGTTAGGCAATTCCCTTGGGACCCAGAATCTTTCTGTGCACCAGACGAAGCTGCTGAGAGTTATTACCTACTAAGATCATTCCTTTGAGTTCAGCTGGGCTCTTTCAATGGTATACAGTCAATCGGGTAGTTTATAAGTAGCAGAGACTTGATTCTCACTGTTGTGGGTGCTCAAAAGTCCAAGATGAGGTACCGGCAGGTTCAGTTTCTCGTTAGGCACTCATAGATGGTGTCTTCATGTTGGAGGGGACAGGGCTCTTCTAGGAGGGCATGGATTCCTGCTGTCTGAACTGATCCCCTTCCCTAAGGCCCTACTCCTTCTACCATCATCTTGGTACTTAGGAGATAAGTGTGTAAATTCAGAGTGCAGCACAGATGATTAGAGCAGAGCACTACTTAACCATACACGTGTGGACACTGCCACTATGGGCAGGTCACTTTTTAAAAAATAGTGACGTGGCTATAGAATGTGTCAACCTAAGTTTATTTTTTATTTATTTATTTATTTATTTATTTATTTTTTGTCTTTTTTGAGACAGGGTCTCACTGTGCAGTTCAGGCTGGCCTCAAACTCACTTTGTAGCTCAGGCTGGTCTCGAACTCACAACAATCCTCCTGCCTCAGCCTCCCAAGTGCTGGGATTACAGGCATGCACCACCATGCCCGGCTCCAACATAAATTTAGAATTTAGTATTTACTTTGTTTTTAAAATCTTGGTTTGTTTGTTGGTATGTTTGTTTGTTTTCGAGATTTTTTTTTTTTTTTTTTTTGGTGCTACTGGGGATCAAATATTGAACTATCTGTGAGGAAATGTTTCTTCATGATTTTACTTAAAATCAAAGCTTAAAAATTTTTAGAAAAAACTGGCATAAACACTGTTTTACATCAATGTTAACTTAAATTTATTTACACTTATTTGTTTGTTTGTATTGGGGATTGAATTCAGGAACTGTGCTTGCCAGGCAAGTGCTTGCTATACTGAACTATTTCCCCAGGCCCTACATTTATTTATGAGAACCACTTTAGACTTTCTTTTTTTGTGTGATGAAGAATTTTGTGATCTAATAAAATTTTATCACACAAAGCTAAATTAATATGTTAAGAATATTATTTGCTTACTATTGTTTTAGAAACACTTCGATGACTTTTATATGAAAATAAATTCTTTCCCTTTTTTTATAAATTCTTTATAGTAGAAATTATTTCAAGGAAATTGAACTGAGATTATTATGACCAGGGGCTACTACAAAGTTCCTTGTACCGTAGCATAGAATGAGAACTATTGGAGCAAAAATGGATCACCATCTCTGGGAAGATGGCTAGAGAATAAAGTTGACAATATTGTTTGCTGAGTCCTGAATGAGCTTGTGTTAGCCTCCAAGATATTTAAGAACTTCATCCTCAGTATCACTGTGTGGGACATGGCGAAGGGCAATGACTAGTTCATTTTGAAGAAGGGATTTCAGTTTAAAGGACTGATTGCTATTCTTTCTTTTTCTTTGTTTCTTTTCTTTTCTTTTTTTTTTTTTTTTTTTTTTTTTTTTTTTTTTTTTTTTTTTTCCCCTTTCTTTTTGGTCCCTGGAATCACTTAGGAGCTTGTGTTTACCAGGCAGACACTATATCCCCAGCCCTACCCTTTCTTTTTGTTCTGTCATCTGGAATTATTGTTTCTCATTCTCAGTCTCCCCCAGATCTCCCCCTCTCATTCTGTCCTTTTTGTTTTGTAAGCTATTCCGCATTAAAGAAAGATGGGCAGAGACTTTCAGCTTTAATGAAGAGAGGTAAAGTGGTAGAAGCCAAACCTGCTAGGCCAGTCACCGTGTACAGCATCTCCCTTGAAAAATTCCAGCCACCATTTTTCACAATAGGTAAGATGGAGAGCTTTGAAACCATCTGTGTGCATGTGTACCTTGCTTTTGAGTAATGTTGTGTGATTTTAATGGCTCCTGATCACACTGGAGGTTTTTTCCAAAGGAAAAGGGATAAGACATTTAGTAAGATATTGTTTATGTGACCTTTCTAACTACTCTTGGGTTTTTCATTTGTTGTGACCATTTTACTATAAAACTGGAAGTCATATACCTTAGACCTCTATGAAGAAGAGCAGGTAAACAGTATTATTTTCAAGAAGGATTTTTAGCTTTTAGACAAAAATGTCTCCAGCTGCGCTAAATTATCGCCCCTTTGTTACGTGCAGGTTATTATCAAAAATCCCCAAAATGATTAGGCAGAAGTTTATTGTTAGACACATGGCAACACTTTATTTAGGTTATCAATTTCACTGTATAATCCATATATGAAATAAATTGAAGAATCAAAGTGCTCATTTTGATTGTTTAGAATTTTTCCATTCTTCCTGGCAGTAGAAAGTTGTAGATGAAGCCTTGAACATAGTAACAGGAAAGAATAAAACTATTGTTCTTAATTCATGGGCTCACTAAAATTTCCCCTACCCTTAATTTTATAGTGCATATTGAATAGGATTCCTTTTAGAAATACTTTCCCAATACTTTATTCCTAAACTGTGGGGTTTTTTTTTTGTCTTCCATTAGCATTACATCATGTAATGTCGATTAAATTTCTTCACAATGTGGTTTTGTACAATTATAAAAAGACTTCCTGCCTTTTCTTAAGTTTCCTGATTCTAAACTATTGAGCAGATTAATGAAAACACACTGAAAAATGTTTTGCCCTATGAAAGTGTGACAGCTGATTTGGGAGCATAGATTTTTATTTGCAAAAGTAAGAAAAACTCTTAAATTCTCTGACTCCATTTAAGTCATAAATGTTTTGTTGAGCATGAGGTAGCCCCAAAGAGCTGTGTCTATCAGTGTCAAGTATAACGCAAAACTGCTAGCATACCTGGCGCTCCTCTTTTATCTTAGAAGTGCCCCTGACTGTGACTGATGAAAAAAATTAAATTCCCCAGGTGATGAGTTTTGATTAATTCCCTCAAGTGACTTCAAAATATTTCATAAGACTAGGACCAGTGAGAATTGTAGCCCATTTGTGTACAAATGGGGCTCTTTTCAAAATGTCTTGTTGATGAAAAAATAAAGCAGGGCTGTGTTTTCAACTGAAAAAGTTCTATAATGTTAAGGTGTTTCAATGTTTAATCAATTCTGGATATTGTATAATTATTATAATTTTAATTCTTTTTTTCAGGAATATTTGTAAGAACATTTAAATATGCTGAGTTTTCTCTGTCTCTAGTATATACTTCAAACATAATTCCTGTTACTCTGAAAAAGGTTTTTTCTTTGACTGTACAAATCTGAAAATATTTTAAAAACCTCTAGCAAATCTCAGATTTTTAACCATTTAAATCCTAATAAATGAACAATGTGTGCATATCTGAAAATAGTTTTTAACATCAGTAGCAAAACTGAGATTTTTAACTACTTACAACCTATTAAGTGAATAAGGCTGAGATAAAGTGCTGTGACTTGCCAGTTAATTTAAAATGTGTTCATGAATTTCTGCTGTTTGCTGTTTCCACGCTGACTTTTCAATCTCACAAACACATATGCTGCTACATGAATAATTTATGTTGTAGCACATAAATATTTTATCGCTCAATTGTTTGCATAGTGCATTTTTACATTTGTTTGGGGCATCATTTCTATGTAAAGTAGATTTCATAGGAGGTTAGCTATTTACCACATCACTGTTAACATTCCAGATGTTGAATGTGGAGGAGGCTTTTATATCAGAAGCTTGGTCAGTGACATTGGCAAAGGTAAGCAGAAAAATGAATTTGGAACTGTCATTTAGAGAGTAATATTCATTTTTTATGGGTAGAGAGAATTTTCTGTTTTTCATATTTGTGAGTACTGGCCTGAGAAGCTGAAATATTGCTGTCTTCAGCTTTGGAAGCTTTGCTGGTTTATATTACACAATTATCAGTCTCAGCAGCTGTAGTAAGAGACTCGTAATGGGGAGGAAGAGAGAAAAACAGGAATAATGGCAGTAAGGGCCAACTCCTTCAAGTACAAAACACTTTAACTTAAAGTGGTGTCAGAAAAAAAAAAAAGATCTATTCTTCCAAAAGTGATTTTCATTGATACAATTCAGAAAGTTTTAAAGCTGGTATTGCAAATGGCCGGAAAGTTGTGGCTCTGGCTGTGCTATTTCCTGGCAAGCATGACAGTCATATTATCTCATTTGCAAAGTAAGGGGACTGGGGAGCTTTAAGGGTGCAGAATAAGGGTACTTCATGGGGTTGCTTTGTGATTTAAATAAGAAACTTGTGTATAAGATCTATGTAAACCTTAAAGCAGTTGATAAGTTATTCATTGTTATTATGCTACATTTTATTCAAAGCTCTTGGTTTTTGCATTATTTATAATTAACTACATTATTACAGTAGTGTTTGGCTTTAAGACAATTGAGTCAAGTTCTGTCATTTCAAAAATTATGTACTGTGAAGTTTATCTTCTGTGATCTTTAACCTTTGTTGCTGTAGAGCTCTCTTCCTGTGCCAGTGTGCTAGAGCTGACCCGCACGAAACAGGGGCCATTTACACTGGAAGAACATGCCCTTCCGGAGGACAAGTGGACCATTGATGACATCGCACGGTGTCTTGAGCACTGCTCCTCTCTCTTTCCAGCTGAGCTGGCACTTAAGAAATCAAAACCCGAAGAGTCAGACGCACAGGGTTTGAGCTGTGAATGCACAACTCTAAATGAGACAAAGGAAGAAGGTGATATAATTAAGACAATTTGAGATCCGCCTGGAGGATCATTTCTTGGTTGACATTTGAATGAGCCCTGTGTACGGATACAGAATGACAAGCTGTGTGCAAAAGACAAATAAATACTTTTCTTTTTATATGAAGAAGACAAAACATCCCTTAGTTCCTATAGCGTACAGTGTACTTACTATACATTGTATATAGCCTTGCAATTGTTCAGCTCTTTGTTCTTTAGAGTTGTTTTTATCTTGTTAAAATGTGAATTTGATTAGATTCAGGAAAATTAACTTTCTGAATTTGGTCTTGCTTCAGTCTTTTCCTGTGAAAAAGTTGAACAAATTTTCTAGTGGAAGAAAAATACGAGCTACATGTTTGTTTCACAAAAGTAATTATAATGTAGTATTAACTTTTATTTAGGTCTTTAGCTCCATTGTTTTGAAATTCTTCAACTACGAAATAGCCATTATTGAATTCTTTCTTGTGTTTTGTTTATTAGGACTAAGACATTTTACTGAAACGACTGCACTCATCTAATAATGGCTGCATTTAGGTCTTGAAAATGAATACAGTTTTCTAGGAAGTATTTTTAAATGAACCAAATTATCCTGCTACCACTAGCAGGATGTAAGTAGAAAGAATCAAGTCATCAGTTAATTAATTTCATCTCTGCTTTACCATCAGAACAGAAGGCAGCTCCTTAGCATTGTATTTTGGCAACTATGAGATATTTTCTTGGTGATTATATTGACATAGTAAACTACTTTGTACCAAATTACTAAAATAACATAATTTTTAATTAAACTAAAACAAATGTATCTTAAAATTTTTCACTTTTTTAGCATTTATCTCATTTTATTTTATTTTATTTCTATGTATTTAGTATACACGATGTACAGGGGCTCACTACACATCAGACTGGTAGTGATTCTTCTGTCTTCAACCTCCCAAGCGCTGGGATTACAGACGCATGCCACAACACACCAATGGCGTCTCCATTGCCATCTCAGCGCTCTTTGGGGACAGGGCTGGCACAGCACACTGGGGATCAAACCCAGTCCCTGAGCCTGCCTAAGCAGGTACTTTAATTTGCTGAGCACTCTGGCCATCTGGCTGGCCCTTATTTACTTCTTTTTAGCATTAATCTGTGTGACACTATCTCTTTGTTTGCTCTTTCAAGTGATATTTTAGGCATTGAGATAGCTATTGGGTATTTCCAGCTAATCTCTTCTGCTCTAAATATTTAAAAACAGTGATTCTCAAGTGTTTCGTTCAAATAGCTTCAGAAAGTTCCCTCTCCCTCCTTACCACAATTTTAAAGATGTCAGATTACAGAGCAGCAAATTTCATGTAATGAAATTTTCATATTTTAGTTGTTGGAATGTAATATGTTATGCAATTATGCTATAGAAACTCAAATCCCTCTTCATTTACTCAAATGTAATTTTAAAAGGAATACTCATTTAAAATTTCATGAAATAAAAAGTTTTTAGATTTGTATGAATTGCCTTGAAAATTTTCAACTATGTAAACCAAAGTAGTTTTATTAGTGCTTAATATAATATAAACTTAATGTAAAAGTTAGATGTTTCACTAGATCATTTTCATGATATTGACAGCATATTGTAAAGGAAAATATTAAAATTCTAAGGTGAAATAAAAAATGAGAATTGGTATCATGGTACATTAACATAACATGCCAAACATAAGTTTATAAATTAAAGCTTATACTATTATATATTCAGTTAGTGTCCTGCCTTTTATGTCAACCAAAGGTAACAGTGGCTATCTGTGCCTATTGGAATGGCACAGATTACGGTATGTCTTCACTCATTACCACTTAAACTTCAAACAGAATTATTTAGGTTTTAGAACACAAATGAAGAACTTCTGTGTCACATCCAGTGTGGTTCTTAAAATTTTGGGTTTGAGGGATGGTAGAGGATGAAGAAATAAAAAAAAAAAGAGTTAGAAATCAGGAAGCTGAGGTCAGGTGGAGTCCTTTCTGCAGCTGGGAGAAAAGAGACTGCTCAGTAACTGTTGTGTGTTTATACACTGGGCAGGTTGATGTCACCTGACACCCCACTGCATAGCAGCTTGGGGCTCTCCTTTTTTGCTTGGGACAGCTTGGGTATGTGACTTACCCTTATGCTTCTTGTTTTGGGGACCAGCCTTGTTCAAACTCATATGTGTGATCTTCACCATGTTCATGCCCTAACTGGAGAATTTAATTCTGTACTACCAGTTTTCCCTTTTTATAACTAAAAAAATTTATTGTAAGGCATCTTTTTTTTATATTTGATATTTAACTGTGTATGGTTTTGATGATGGTTATTTTCTGCATATTACCTCATACTCATTTATTAAATAAATGAGCCATTTTCCTATTACTGTATTCTTGAGTGGCTTTCAGTTTAATTAGGATAGATTCTTGGAGTGGGATGAAATGCAATGATATGAACAGTTTTCTGGTTTCTGTTTGCCTTACTGCTCTTCCACAGAGTTGTAACATTTTATAGTGGTAGCACTGGATAGGGATTTTTATATGCTGTTGCTAATTCATTATAAGACAAATCAAAGTTTCTCTAATTTGTTTTTGTTTGTATACTATTTTCATTTATACAAATAAATTAATTTTTTCATAATTTGTGTCATTTATGCAGTGAAGGCTTGAAAGAACTCTTTCAAAACTATTTTGGGTTTTTCATTGTTGCTATTTGTGTTTGTTTATTGTTCAGTTTTTACCCTCAAATATGTGAGTTAAAATTTGTTGGAACATTAAAATAATATTATATTTATACATTCATTCCACCAATATGTATGGGGTATATATTTCTTTCATATAATTCTAGGCACCAACGATACAATGATAAGCTACATACTGGTCATAAACAAATGAACGAATAACTATATATTGACAGGGATAAAGATGCTCAGACAGAAAATAAAGTAGGGTAACCGGCAGAGTACTGAGGTTGGCTGAAATGGGGATCTTTTTAAAATGTGATCAAGGAAAGGCTTTCTAATACAGCAATGAGACTAAACTATCCTTAACTCTTATAAGACCTGAAACCAAGGTACTTTGAAGAGTTCAAGATTTATCCATAGAACAAATTAGTTTTCTCATGAGTCTGGTATTTAAGTGTCAGCATTTTTTTGCTGCATATTAATCATATTATTAAGGAACTATCCATGCCTTCCATGTTTTAGACTTAAATTTTCATAATGACATATTTATTTTACTTACAAGCAAAGATGAGAAATTCCTGAAAATGTTTCAACCCAGAACATGCCAAATCAGATCATTTTGAGTCTTTTACATTTCTGAGAAATATACTCCCTTAACCTAAAAGTTGCCCAAAGTGGCCATAAAATTATTTTATTTATGATCTTCCAATGCAAGATCATTAAAATTATAGAAATTTGCTCTCCACAAATTCATAATTATGAACTATGAACCAAAGCTAACATATTTCTCTATATTAGATCTTTTCCTCTTACATCTGACATCAGAAATTAGTCATAAAAGACCATCCTATATTAGACCTTCAGTACATTTTATGACCTCCCTGACCAGCTTGAAATTTATCAGATTTAAAATAGGCAGGTAGAGGTGCAGTTAGATGTGAATTGTTCTGTTTCAAAGGAGAGAAGTAATTTACCTTCTATCCTGATGGCTATAATAGGAAAAATATCATTCAAAAGCACTTTAGAATGCTGAAACATTTATTAAATATAAGGGTGGGTAATGGGTATGAAGCTCAGGTACTAAAATGATTAGTGGCCTAAACTTTAAATAGAAAGATTATCTTTGAAACTATTTCTTTTTTTAAAGGTGTGTATGGGCAGGCTAATTTGCTTGTAGTAATTCATTAAATATCATGGTGCTTATTCATGGCACAGGAACCAGCAGGTGCTTTCATTTGTCAACTTTCAAATTAAATTTCATGAACAGGATACTCTCAGATTGTTCTTACAGTGGTGATAGAGATTCTTCTGCTCTTTTCATCCATTACTCTGAAAATACAGCATATTAAGATAGTTTCTATCTCTATCATTAATCAGCTCTTTGATCCTAGATAAATCACTTAATCTTTTCAGGCCTCAGCTTGTTTTTAAAACAAAGGAGACAGGCTAGTTTCCTTCAGGGAACCTTTGCAGCAGTCAGATGTAGTGATTTATATTTATTCAGCTCAAGAACTCATTGCTCATGAACCCAAATTCTTTTTTATTCAATTCTGCAAAATTCATATCTTTGTTTGTAGAGCATATCTTTTCCAGCTAGTAGTCCTAATGTTGTAGGCAGCTGAGTTAGGTAGAAATATTATAGGCATTCAGACTGGGCCAGGCTCTGGAAGGAGAAGACAAAAATAACTATTGGAGGGATGGATGCTCACCTAAAGCCCTGAAAGCCAAACAAATGCTAAAAGAGTAGCACCTGGGATTGATACTCTAAATAGGTATCAGTCACCTGGAAAGACCCAGTGAGTCACTAGCCCGATCCCTGAGGGGGAAGAGACCCTGTCTTATAATCCAACCAACAGGAAAAAAACCCTGTCTCGTATTCATTCATGCCCACTTACTCCGTGACTCGCTTCCCCATTTGGTCCTGGGCCTAATCAATTTTACCTGAGCAATGGTGCTGGTAATCCCATTGGTTGACCATACTTTTGTCCCACCCCACATCCACCTAAGCGAGAAGACCCCTTCTTCTCTACCTTAGCCCCACATGGTTTTGCGCTATAAAAATAACCTGAAAGAGGTAGCTTCCTGGGCAACACACTCAGGGCCCCCTTCTGTCCCTCTCCGACAAAAGCTTTTCTTTCCAATAGAGTTTTACCCTCAACCTCCATTTGTTCCTAATATTCATTCTTTGATTTTAGAGAACATGAACTCATCCAGGTCAGATTAGGAATGTTACTTCCCTGTATCACTACATATGTGTCTAATTATTCTTTCATATATTTTACCTTTTTATCCCGCTATGCTGCATCCTGAGGAGTTTCCACAAGTCTTTTCTCTAAAGAATTCCTTTTGCTAATTTGTTATTCATACATTTATTGATTGATTTTTGTTATTTATTACAGTGACCTCTTTATTTCTGCTTCTGTGTACATTGTGTTATCCTTTCATTAGAGTTTTAGTAAAACACATTTTAAAACTTTATTGATAGTTAATGTATACACAGAAGATGGCTCATATTACAAAGTATAGCTTACTGAATCTGTACAAAACAGATATGTTGTAAGTACCAAAACCCCACAGAGGGTGTCAGTCTCTCATCTGGCAATATGGCACATGGATGTAAAATAAAGACTTCGTCTTTATTTTATTTTATTTATTTATTTGTATTTTAGGGAAGGGTCTGCAGGGTGTTCAGGGTCTCACTATTAGATCGGGCTTGTAGTGATCTGCCTGTTACAGTCTCCCAAGAGCTGGGATTACAGATGTGTGCAACCAGGCCCAGTTTCAATCAACGTCTCAGTGTGTCTTGGGGCAGGGCCGGCATGGCAGGCCCAGGATTGAAACACAGCCCCTGCACCTGCTTGCAGGCACTTTAATCTGCTGAGCTATTTGGCTGGCCCTTTGAGAGAATATTTTAGAGATGAGGATCTCTGAGGTGACAAAATGATCTCGGAAAAAAGGGCCACAGATCCAGTAGCTCACAGCTTTTCTTAGCATCAGGGAGATGGGTGAGGGTTGTGGCAGAGGGCTGGGGAATAGAAACTGCAGGCATGACCGTAAGGAGAAACAACAGCTCTGCACCAGGTCCAGGGGCCCTCCAGCTGGCAGGGCCGTAGATAGCTTGATGTACATAAGGCTGGCACCTTTACTGGCATGGTGGCCTCCTCTGAGATGTCGTGTCTGAGCCCTGGAATCTCACAGGCTCTAATTGGAGCCTGTATCCCGGGGGGGGGGGCAATTCTGACCCACTTTGCCATGCAGAGTCATCAGCACCTCAGCCAGACTCGATGGCATTGTTTTTTGCCAATTAAGGAGACATCTGGTTCAATATAGCCAGTTCTGAATACCTCAGTCAGTAGGGGTGAAATACAGGTCAGCTCAAGATCGTGGTAAGGGGCTTCCTTTCTCAGGAAAGTACAGTTTGGTGGTCTCTTACATAACTGCCAACAACCAACTCATGCAAAGTATTGCTACCCCTAGTGCAGCTTTCTAGCTCTTTTCTAGTCACTATCCACCCCTCTCCCACCCTCATTTCCAAGGTTAACAAAGACTTAACAATTTTGCATGCCTTATGCTTTTGAAGATGTATATAATATATATTTTTTATGTTTGGCTTCTCTA